>CM077172.1:8036577-8406577 GCA_039654105.1 Coreius guichenoti | reverse complement strand
TAGACTATAATTAATGTTTTTTGTTTGCTTTTTGGAGCTTGACTGCATAAATCACTGTCCACTTTTATTGTAAGGAAACAAGCAGCTCAGACATTCTTCTGACTTACTGTGTTTGAAGGAAGACAGAAAATAATATGGCATTGGAATGAGGTTGACAGTTAACTATTCCTTTGTTTGGAGCACAAATGAGCTCTAATCACAGATGTGTCCTTTTCCCCAGGTGCTGTCCTGCCACATTCCCTTCCTGGTGAGCTCCGTGGAAGACTTCAAAGACCACATTCCTCGTGAAACTGACATGAAGGTAGTTGACGTTCAGACTTGCTGTTGGCAGTAACAATGGGCCGCTGGACCTGAAAATCTCCCTTTTCTCAGGTCGCCATGAACGTGTACGAGCTGTCTTCTGCCGCAGGCCTGCCCTGTGAGATCGACCCTGCTCTGGTAGTGGCTCTGTCTTCTCAGAAGTCTGGTAAGTTAAGACCATTCAAAATGGCAATGCACATCAGGCCATTTTGATCCCAGATGCAACTTTTAAATCATTTTTGGCATCAAAATAAAAACACTAGCTTTCAAAAGTTTGGGGTCAGTACGAATTTTTGCGTGAAAGATAGAGCTACAGCATAGAGTTTATTCGTTCACACTTTAGATTAGGGTCCAATTCTCACCATTAATTAACTATTAACTATGACTTTTGCCTCTATAAACTCCTAATTACTGCTTATTAATAATTAGTAAGGTAGTTGTTAAGTTTTCGCCGCTAGAGGTCGCTTATTCAAAACAAAGGCGTAGCTTGATGACGCCTTGATTTTGTGGAGCTTTTATTATGCCACAGACAACCGCTTCCGGTTTTTCCGGTCATGCGTATGTGGGGTAACGCAGCGCTGTTTTATCATATTAGATACATTTGAGTGTGTTGAAAGTTATGTTATAACGTTACTCTGTGCGTTCACTCGGCAACTACTATGAGACACTTGTTGCACACTGCAGTGAGCTAGATCGATATTAGGCATGGTAAAACATGGTACTCGCTGTAAATCAAGAAAACCAGATTTAAACAAAACTACAGTGGGGAGAACAAGTATTTGATACACTGCCGATTTTGCAGGTTTGCCCACTTACAAAGCATGTAGAAGTCTGTAATTTTTATCATAGGTACACTTCAACTGTGAGAGACGGAATCTAAAACAAAAATCTAGAAAATCACGTTGTATGATTTTTAAGTAATTAATTTGCATTTTATTGCATGACATAAGTATTTGATACATCAGAAAAGCAGAACTTAGTATTTGGTACAGAAACCTTTGTTTGCAATTACAGAGATCATACGTTTCCTGTAGTTCTTGACCAGGTTTGCACACACTGCAGCAGGGATTTTGGCCCACTCCTCCATACAGACCTTCTCCAGATCCTTCAGGTTTCAGGGCTGTCACTGGGCAATACGGACTTTCAGCTCCCTCCAAAGATTTTCTATTGGGTTCAGGTCTGGAGACTGGCTAGGCCACTCCAGGACCTTGAGATGCTTCTTACGGAGCCACTCCTTAGTTGCCCTGGCTGTGTGTTTCGGGTCGTTGTCATGCTGGAAGACCCAGCCACGACCCATCTTCAATGCTCTTACTGAGGGAAGGAGGTTGTTGGCCAAGATCTCGCGATACATGGCCCCATCCATCCTCCCCTCAGTACGGTGCAGTCATCCTGTCCCCATTGCAGAAAAGCATCCCCAAAGAAGGATGTTTCCACCTCCATGCTTCACGGTTGGGATGGTGTTCTTGGGGTTGTACTAATCCTTCTTCTTCCTCCAAACACGGCGAGTGGAGTTTAGACCAAAAAGCTCTATTTTTGTCTCATCAGACCACATGACCTTCTCCGATTCCTCCTCTGGATCATCCAGATGGTCATTGGCAAACTTCAGACGGGCCTGGACATGTGCTGGCTTGAGCAGGGGGACCTTGCGTGCGCTGCAGGATTTTAATCCATGACGGCGTAGTGTGTTACTAATGGTTTTCTTTGAGACTGTGGTCCCAGCTCTCTTCAGGTTATTGACCAGGTCCTGCCGTGTAGTTCTGGGCTGATCCCTCACCTTCCTCATGATCATTGATCCCCCACGAGGTGAGATCTTGCATGGTGCCCCAGACCGAGGGAGATTGACCGTCATCTTGAACTTCTTCCATTTTCTAATAATTGCGCCAACAGTTGTTGCCTTCTCACCAAGCTGCTTGCCTATTGTCCTGTAGCCCATCCCAGCCTTGTGCAGGTCTACAATTTTATCCCTGATGTCCTTACACAGCTCTCTGGTCTTGGCCATTGTGGAGAGGTTGGAGTCTGTTTGATTGAGTGTGTGGACAGGTGTCTTTTATACAGGTAACGAGTTCAAACAGGCGTAGTTAATACAGGTAATGAGTGGAGAACAGGAGGGCTTCTTAAAGAAAAAACTAACCGGTCTGTGAGAGCCGGAATTCTTACTGGTTGGTAGGTGATTACTGAATACTTATGTCATGCAATAAAATGCAAATTAATTATTTAAAAATCATACAATGTGATTTTCTGGATTTTTGTTTTAGATTCTGTCTCTCACAGTTGAAGTGTACCTATGATAAAAATTACCGACTTCTACATGCTTTGTAAGTAGGAAAACCTGCAAAATCGGCAGTGTATCAAATACTTGTTCTCCCCACTGTAACTGTGTTGAGCTATTTAAAAATGATTAGTTTTCTGTCGATGAATGTATCCAAACAGTTGCTCATCTGTCTAATAAAACACAATATATTAAAGCGTCTTTGGTGTGTCCATGTTTTCTACAAAATAAAACCAAGGGTAACACGGGTATGATGTCATTGATAGGCGACTCATGGACACGCCCCGTGTCCTGGTTAAAATAGCTTATTTCTCTGGATTTAAACATTCTTGGAAACATTTGGGATAATGCAAGTACACAAGTCAACAAAATATATAACTGTTCAAGTGGTTTTTGGATATTTTAATCCAAAAATCTTACATATTGTGCCTTTAAGGGATATAGAATATGGTCATGCAGAATAAGGCATTAATATGTGCTTTATAAGTACTAATAAACAGCCAATATCCTAGTCATGTGCATGCTAATAAGCAACTAATAGTGAGAATTGGACCCTAAACTAAAGTGTTACCGTTTATTCTCAGCGACTGATAATTGAAATTTCAACCCATTTACTCACTCAATCATATGTTCATATATATATAATATGGCTTTAGAAGGCTTGGAATTTAGTGCACAAATAGTTTATTTCAAACCATTCAAAATGGCAATGCACATCAGGCCAATTTGATCTCAGATGCAACTGTTAAATCCTTTTTGGCATCAATATATAAACGGGCAAAAAAAAATTCAAAGAGGAAAATAAAATGCAGTAACTGGAAGTTCTTTGGTTTTGGCCTCCTAAGAAAGTGCAGATATGCATCAGGTGTTTTTGCTCTAGATTTGTTAGAGCGGGAACTTCCACTTTTGGATTTCTCCTTTCATCAGCATTTGCCACAAAATACGTAGTTACCAAAATGTGATGTCGGTGTGCATACACTTGAAAGAAAAGTTGAACAGGAATTCTTTTTCCACTTTGGTGCTCAAATCTAAAGACCATTTCATGCCAAATGATTTACCAGAAATCCCTGTATTAAGACCTTGGATGCAAGCTAGCTGGCTGTAAAAAAAAAAAAAAAAAAAAGGTTTGGTTTGTGCTGAAACGTTAAGTGGTATCACATGCTTTATATCAATCTAGTCAAGTACTGCAGCGTTAGGAGCCGTTCACACAGAATTAATTTTTCCATTCCACTGCGCTACTTTTCCATTGTTTCTCAATGTAAACGCGCTAGACGGACGTGTATGACCGTTGCGCTCGCGTCTCATGTCTTTTGCAGCATCTCACGGCATTCTAAAAACGCGGTGCTCAAGTTAAATTAAGTTAAACTTTTAAAAAAACGTGCGCTTTTAACAGCAGAAAGGCGTTCTGTGTGAACCGGCCCTAAGGATGCTCGCTTGCACTGTGATTACGGTGTAACCTCACACTATAATACACACTCAAAAACATGCATTACATCCACACCCATGTTCACGTTGGTCACAGTATCAGTTTACCATGTCTTATTATTTCTGTGGTGAATGATTTCACAAGAAAGTTTAAAACCTCACATGGCCAGGCCTATCTTAACCACAACCTCAAGAGTTAAAAATAATAAAAATATCTGTGCATAGCAGATCTGCACTTTAGTGTCTCATGAGTGCTGTTTTCAGTGTTGAGGAGTAGCTAACTAAAAGTGACTGACATGTGACAGTACTCGGCTCTTTTCGAAACAGCGCCGCTTTGCCAGTAACGCTACTTTTACGTGTAACAATGTAATGTGACAAAAAAAATGCCACGTCACTTAAGTTTTTGATTTACTAATGCAGCTTTACAGACAAGCAAACTGAGGCGATTAAACGCTTTCTTTGTTAATCAGTTCATTCAGTGAATTGGAAAAGATTAATTGTTTAATGTAAATATTTAGGCAAATGCTGCGGTTTGTCGCTATGTTTTTGACTCAGTTATATAAATTAGGGTGTTTTTTAGTTTTGGTAGTTTATTTAGTGTAGATATACTTATGTGCAGTTGGTTTTCCATGTTTGTTCTTAATATGTTAACTATTACTATTTTTTACAAAAATGTATTAGTGTACACTGCCGTTCAGAAGTTTGTGATCAGTAATATATATTTTCTTTTTTTATTAATTAGTACTTTTATTAAAACGAATCATTTTATTTAGCTAGGGTACATTAAATTGAACAAAAGTGACACTAAATTCATTTATAATTTTACAAAAAGATTTGTATATTTAAAATAAATTGTTCTTTTTAACTTTCTATTCATCATAGAAACCTGGAACAAAACACGGTTTTATGGTTTCCACAAAAATATTAAGCAACACAAGCCATCATCGATAATAATAAGAAATCATCATGTTAGAATGATTTCTGAAGGATCATGTGACACTGAAGTAATGATGCTAAAAATTCTGCTTTGTCTCACAGGAATAAATTGCATTTTTAAATATATTAAAATAGAAAACTGATGTTTTAAATTGCAATAATAATTCACAATATAGCAGTTTTTACTGTATTTTTAATCAAATAAATGTAAAATGTATTTTTTTTTTTTTTTTTTTTTTATAAAATCTTGCCGACCCCAAACTTTTGAATGGTAGCATATGTAGAATTAAATTGCACTGTTATCATTAAACTTATATATTATTATGTTATACTTAAAATGATCTTGTCATTTGCAAAGCTAGTTTCAAAGTAGCTTCCGTCACAGTGCTGTTTTCAGATGCATTTGTCCAGCGTTGCTTATCAAACCTTCATCAGGCATTAGAGCCCAATCGAGGGATCAGCCTCCTGAGAAGAGCCTTGTGTGCTTAAACCCCTCATACCGCACAGCAGTTCTCTTGAATTGAGCAAAGCTCTCCAGTGAACAGCTTTTATTTTCTCAGAGCAGCCCAGACCCTCCAGGGCCTCTTGGCCAGCACCGATGTTTTTGTTCTATTCCCCTGATGGTTAAATCCAAACCTCTTCTGTTTACTATCTAAATAGCGAGTCAACTCAAACTAGACTTAATTGAATCACTCCCAAATGCTGTTGCGCTAATAACATAAATAAGAGTTAATTTTTGGACATTAGTGCCGTTTTTCTTGGCTCTTCACGCAGATTTTCGGACACTGTCCAGAGAGAGAAATGCAATCGCTGCAATTTCCCTGCCGTCTCACAATGGCAACCCATCAGTACTTCTCCGAGTTACCTAAAGGAAAATTCATGAACTCAATTCTCCATGTTTGTAACAGAAAATATTAGCCCAGAGGAAGAATACAAGATCGCCTGCCTGTTGATGGTCTTTGTGGCTGTTTCCATGCCGACCCTGGCCAGCAACGTGATGTCACAGTACAGTCCCGCAATAGAAGGTACCAATTTTTACATTTCAGACTCGCGCTGAACCGCTGCGAATGAAATCAGATTATATCTGTGCTGTTTGAACTGCGGTCCGCTGGAACGACGCGTTTTAATGTGCATGACATTTATCGTGTGTGTGTTAACTCTCTATAAATCTTTTAAGGTCACTGCAACAACATTCACTGTCTGGCTAAAGCGATAAACCAGATTGCCGCTGCTCTGTTCACTATCCACAAGGGCAGCATAGAGGATCGCCTGAAAGAGTTCCTTGCCGTAAGTAACAGTATTAGCTGTAATGGTCCTGAATCCTGGGTTTTTCTTTTCCAGTTTGTACTTTTCCTTTGTACTCTACAACATGCAATTTACATTAACATATCAACAATAAATACTCAGTTTATGCAACTCTCACTGTGGGACTTTGCAGCTTAATAAAAACCTGTAATTCTCTCTCACGTGTCTTCCCCAGCTCGCCTCCTCCAGCCTGCTGAAGATTGGACAGGAGACGGATAAAACCACTACACGGAACAGGGAGTCTGTTTACCTGCTTCTGGACATGGTGAGTGAATCCACACCTCCATTACAGGACTAAAGAGAGAGCGGTTCATGATGGTGTGCAGCAGTGGAGTTGCAGAAGTGAAAATCATTTTCTCCATAGATATAGACATCAATTTTTAATGATAATGTATTAATATTTCAAGACAGACTTTCTGAGGTTTTCTGTGATATATATACTTCTGTATGTCAGTGCAATTAAAAAAATGAATTGCCAAATACATGGTGAAGATGAATTACACTAGCCATAATCCTAAAGAGAACTCCACTTATCAGGAGTGCATTTCCCGTACAACGATGTAACTCGCTGATTAGCTACCATAGAAAATAACCAACTAGTCACGACTGTTTCCCGAAACTGTAGTAACACGGTCGCACCTCTGTCGTTTGAACCACATTGATTCAACAATATAGGACTGTCATTATTGACGTCACGCGCAGGTGGAGGAGTAATAACTTCTACTAATTAATCTATTCGAGATCTCCACGATGCTGCTGTAACGAACGTGGCACCTAATGACTACTTCTCCGTTTGGTTCCATGTCATTTTGCTTTATTTGATGTTTGATTCATTGCGGGTTCTCTCATACGTCATACTCTGGAGTTCCATAGCGCATTTTATGCACATGCACACTCTACAAAAACTGAGCTGATTGTTGCCACACTAAAATATATAGAGAGTGTAACTATACACTGAGGTCACAATTCGATACAAATCACAATACTGAACTCACGATACGATACTATCGTGGTCTTTTAAGCCAAAATAAAGAAGAGTTTGTTTTTTTTATTATTACTTTTTTATTATTATTAAAATATTGTTATTATTGTATTGTTATCAGGACCCACAAATATCCCCCAAAAATTTAAATTCTACATTTACTCGCTCTCATGTTGTTTTCACGGGTCACGCAAGTATTTGAACGTCCGTGTTTACTACAGTTTGCGCATTGTAAATCTGTTTGTCATATAAAGCCATCGTGTCACTTCAGAAGACTTGGATTTGGACACTCGATTGATTATTTTTACAGTGCCTTTATGACTTTTTATGGATATTTTAAGTTTTAGAGGAATGGACTTTAAATGGAGGTACAGAAATCTCTCAGGTTTCATTAAACATATCTTCATTTGTGTTTGGAAGTTGAACAAAAATCTAATAGGTTTGAAATGACATGAGGGTGAGTACATGATGACAATTTACATTTTTGGGTGAACTATACCTTATAAATACAGTAAGCTGAGCCTTGGATAAAACTGACTCTGTATCACCAATCATATCGTTTACATCAACGATACATATAGTCACTTTTTTATATCGCAATATCTCGTAATAACGTAATAATATGCATCATTACACCCCATAAATTTATATATATATATATATATATATATATATATTAAATTGAATGAGATGTAGAATGTACTGATTGTATGCTTGCTTACTGTGCCCAAGAGCATGATCTATTTAAGTCCATGTCATTTTAACAAGAAACTATGCTTCTAGCCACGGCTCGAGAGCTGTAGTTCCAACCACGCAAGTTTGTGATGGTGTTTGGGAATGTCCGTCGGAATGATTTTGAGAAATGCCAAATCGTTGAACTATAACGAGTGTAACAGCAGAACTTGCGACCATAGTTGGCTAACGTTTCTTTTGGGAAACGCACCCATTTATGATACCATGGAAACAGAAATCACGACCTGGCAAATGATGTAATTTAAAAAAAAAAATCTATTCATCAAAGAATCCTGGGAAAACGTATCACAGTTTCCAGGAAAATATTAAGTAGCAGAACTGTTTTCAACATTAATAAAAATAATAAATGTTTCTTTAGCACCAAATAAGCATATTAGAATGATTTCTGAAGGATCATGTGACACTGAAGTTGATGCTGAAAATTCAGCTTTGCATCACAGGAATAAATTACATTTTAAATGTAATTATACAAATAAAATATACAATTTTAATAATATTTCACAATATTACTTCTACTGTATTTTTGATCAAATAAATGCAGCCTTGGTGAGCATAATAAACTTTTTTCAAAAAAGTGTATATATTTGGGGCGGGGTTTCAAATGGAAAAAAATTTCAGTAAATTTAAATTGTTTTTATATTTATCATTGACTGAAGTCTATAGTTTTATATCATAACGTTGCCGTGTTTATGGGATAAGTAGTTCATTCCCTCATAAATGATATAAAACACGGTCTTGTTTTCATGTACTTTGTTGGTTTGAACCAAATGCTGTAATATTATGATTGATCTCAGAGCAGATCAGTTTGGTTCAAGGCTTAGAACTAAAGAATGTTTTGAAATCCCTATGGAAAAAATGGATGGGGAAAAATACTTTAGAGAACCAAGCCAACTGAAAAATTGGGCAGCAACTTTGGTGTGCTCTATTTCTCCATCTTTCTTTGAGTCCATAAGCATCTGATGACTGGGAAAATGTGCTACGGACTGTTTCTGTTGTTTGTATATGAGAGTCACACTGCTCTTTTGATCTGTACGGCTTGTGGGGGATTTGTCCGTGGGATTTCTCACTCTTTGAAGCATAATCTGCAGGATGCACTGAATTAGGCTGTAATGGAAAGCTAGGAGTTTTTGAGCCCATGTGTGTCAGTTTCAGCAGAACATCCCAATCACCCTGAGATCTGTTCTGAAAGTGATTTGTTTTTGTCTAGATCGTTCAAGAATCACCATTCCTCACCATGGACCTCTTGGAATCCTGCTTCCCGTACGTCCTGCTCCGGAACGCCTACCACGCCGTATACAAGCAGTCTGTGTCTTCTTCCGCATAAAAGTTCCTGTGCGAAGAGCACTCGTTCCATATTCCTCTGTAGGATTCTCCAATGTTATAGTCTTACCAGTTCAAGACTTTTAATGGGATCAAATCTTTTATAACACTGAATAAAGAGGGAAAAAAGAATAAAATGATTTGTTTATTGTACACTTACAATAATCGAATTTGATCCCAGGGACTAGTGACACTAATTACCTTTTTATTTTGGTTTGTGTTTTAATTTGCAATGGTTAAACATGGAAACAAACACATTAAATAGTTGATTGTGTGTGGTGGGATGTGGGGGGAGGGCAAGGGTGAACTGTTAAAAACTCATACATCATGCTAAATGCTTGTTACGATAACAGATGCCTCTATGAAACAGTGATTCTTTTTTTGATGTTGTTCTAGATCTAATCTGTGTGGGTTACTGCGTGCTTTCTCTCTCTCTCTCTCTCTCTCTCTCCCTCCCTGTGAATTTGCATTTATTTTCATTACACTTTGTGTTCCTTTGACATACTTGCCAAATTAATAGATATAACAACATCTCATTTGGATTGAAAAGGCAGAATTGTGCATAACTACATGTTATAAAAGCAACCTAGTGTTGTTTGTACAAAGCATAGTATAATTTTTTAACTAACTTTCATGATGCCTTGTGGCATTGACACTCCATTGTACCCGTCTGTGAGCTATAATAAACATTCTTACATATTTATTGAATGTTTATCAGTTGTTTCCCCCCTCCTCTCCCTTAACTGGTTTTATATGTTTTGGATTTTTTGGAAATGACAATGTATCTTCCATAACATGAATAAACATCAGGTCATATGCAGTTTGACTGGTCCACTTTAATGCTGTTTAGTGATATAAATTGTTTTTTTAGATCATGATTACAGCCAGTAGGGTTCTGATGAAATATCAGGAAAATTGTTCTTTTGAGTCGATTATTTTTTTATTTTATTTTTTTAAGTCAAACCAATTCGCATTTTTTCCCTATTTTTTTGTATTAATAAATTATTCTTGATTGTATTTTTAGTATTATTATTATTTATTGATTAAAAATTATTTTCCAGATTTTATTTCACAGGCAACTTTTAAGGTCATGGAAATTTATTTGTCAAAAAGTGTGATAAACCAGTGTAACAGGTTGCATCCGTGATCTTGACATTGTATTATGCAGGTGTATATGGCTTCTAAAAACAGCATTTTACTATTCTGTTTTTGTCCAAGAGCATTGCTGAAATTCTTTGATCGGAGGCTGCTCATCTAAATCTTCTCATAAAAAGAGCCAAAGGGCACACAGTTTGTGTGCAGATGTTTTAAAAGGCTTTATATATGCTTTTACAGACCTTTCCTTTACGCTTTTTAGCTTCACATTTAAATTGTATGTGACCCTATTTGGCATAGAGATAAAAAAAAAAAAAAACATTTTTTTTTGCTGCTGTGGAGAAAAAAATCATATTTCCTGTAATAACAGCAATTTGTTTAATTGAGTGATGTGCCATGCATGCGATTTACTCTATAGCTTTTCTAGATTCATGTCTCCCTCTCATAACATATTGATATATTTTAACAATATACAACATTATGCCTTCTGGTGGACAGATATCACTTCATGATTTTTCTTAATAGAGCTCTTTAAAATCCCATAATCCAGAAGAAAGTTAGCACTTTCGCACCATGAGTCATGAATTCCCTCAGGAGTTTCTAATGGGATTTTAGCATAGCAGTTTTTCTATTGATGAGTAAATCAGGGTAACATTTCTTAAAGATTCTTTCACATTTTGTTGTGCAACATCAATCACATATACAGAAATATTGCTACTTTCTACATAAAGACTACAAACGGCTGTCTGATAAGTTAAGAACATTTACTTACATCCTTATGGTAGTTGTAGTTTTTCTGTAGTAGCTTGCTAGCAACTAGAATCTTTCAAAAATCATGTCTAAGGTATGAATGTGTACTTTGTTGTAAAACGCGAAATGGATGTTAAACACTTATTAGCAACACGCTCATTTTACTCACAAATCAAACACTGCTGTGCTAAAAACATTCCTAGGCAAATTAGCCTATAGCCAACGAGTTAAGGTTTTAATGAAAATGTGTGCCCTTAATATCTTTATCATGATGCAATTTTATTAGCAATAATGTGCGAAAACATCAGCTCCACAAAACAGGCCTACTCAGCACGTGCTTTTGTAAAAACATGTAAAGTGTGAGTTCTAATTGTTTTAACCTTATTGTAGTCCCCTAATCAACACAGGTCGATGTTGATTAGAGGTCTGCCTTTAAATTAACACCTCCTTATGTCCACAACTCTATTTATGTACTATTTTACTTATTCAAAAAGTGCTTTTATCTTGGCTAAAGTAATTTACGGCAGCGGTAAGTCAACAGTCGTGTGTTTGATGGCGCAACAGGAGACTGAAGTGATGGAGAAGGAGGTGGGCTGCTTCTTGTCCCCAGCCCACCTCCTCTTATTCCTCCTCCTCCAGCTGCTTCCAGTCGCTTTCTGTCCGCAGGAGCTGGAGGAGAGATCAGTTCACCAGCGCGCGCTCCTGAAGCGAGGACTCGTCTCGCGCGTCACCATTTCCACGAGAGAATTTCTTTTTGTCCACCTCCGTTTCAGCGAGAGTTTAAAAAGATGAGCTTTTGTTATCTGATGCAATACTGCAGTATGGTGAAGTTAGTTTGAGAAAGTTTGTTTTGGGGAGCTTTTACGCGCAAGAGTCTCCAGCTCTCCAGAAGACCTCCGCATGTCCTTGGTGAATTATAACTAGCTTCTTCTCTCAATTTTGTTTTTATCTCTCTCACACACACACAAAGATGTTTTCCTACGAGATGTTCATCTGCGTCCTGGCCATCGCCTGTCTTCTGGAGATCCCCCGAGGCACCGCGGCCGCGTCCTGCGAGCCCATCCGCATCCCCATGTGCAGGTCCATGCCGTGGAACATGACCAAGATGCCCAACCACCTCCATCACAGTACGCAGGCTAACGCCGTGCTCGCCATCGAGCAGTTCGAGGGGCTCCTGGGCACCCAGTGCAGCCCGGACCTGCTGTTCTTCCTGTGCGCCATGTACGCGCCCATATGCACCATCGACTTCCAGCACGACCCCATCAAGCCCTGCAAGTCCGTGTGCGAGCGGGCCAAGTGCGGCTGCGAGCCGGTCATGAAGAAGTACAACCATACGTGGCCAGAGAGTCTGGCCTGCGAGGAGCTGCCCGTGTACGACCGAGGAGTCTGCATCTCACCTGAGGCCATAGTCAAGGCAGAGGGGCCAGGTTATTCATGCATTTATGTTATTTATTTATTTTATGTATTATTATTATATATATACGTAACGTGGCCCAATTTACACAAATGTACCCTATATAAATGTACTTATAATGTAGATACAGATTTTATTGTATGCATAGTATATATGTAAATATTAAGATAATGGTTATTATTATTATTATTATTATATAGGATGAGATCAGGTAAATTGGAGCACTTATGTTTGTAGTTTCAATGTCAAAAAGTGGACCAGAAAAGTCACTACATTATATTATATTATATTATATATTGAAAGGTGAATTCAGCACTTTTGAGTCATCTCAGTATTCGGCTCAATTTTCATGGATTCACCCTATATATATATTCAAATACTTTAGTGATTATTAATTGTATTGTTTATAATATTTACTGTATTATTGTTTCTAATATCTGTAATCATTATCATCAGTGAAAATAATCCTTGAATATTTCTTCCCTAAAGATAATCCTTACTATCAAGACCCTTCAAAATGTAATCCTGGTAAGAATTTGTTTGATATTTTGATTTGAAAATATGTTTAATATTGCAGATTTAAAGAGGTTTATTTCTGTTTCCAGATTAGATAGTTTAGATCAAGAAAAGAAAAGAATGAAATGCAAGTTGAACATTAAACTCAGTTCTGGTTCTTGTACAGAGGGAAACCCAGACTTCCCGATGGATTCACACAATGCTAACTGCAAAGGAGCTAATGGTATACTGTTCAATCATTTCATTTAATGCATAATTCAGAATGAATATTAAATCACATGCAAATATGTTTAACACTGCATATAAGTGTTTAGATATAAAATTAATATAGACAATTTCTGAACATATAATACCTTTACTTTTACAGATCGGTGCAAATGCAAATCTGTGAGACTTGGTCAAAAGACATATTCAAAGAACAATTACAATTATGGTAAGGCCTGGATGGTATTTAGCAGTTTACCTTCTCAAAGTTCTCGACAGTCTGAAACTATCTGTTTGCTTTGTATTTCTTACACATTCTCTTTCTTTCCTCAACAGCAAGTTAAAACTGAAAGTACTATTTGTAATGCTAAAAACTGGACACGCTTTCATTGTTTCTCTTTGCAGTCATCCGGGCAAGAGTGAAAGAGATAAAGACTAGAAATCATGACCTGAGCGCCATCGTCGAGGTCAAAGACGTCCTGAAGTCTTCTCTGGTCAACATCCCTAGAGACACCGTCACTCTTTATTATAACTCTGGGTGTCTGTGTCCTCCACTAGCAGCCAATGAGGAATACATCATCATGGGTTATGAAAACGAGGAAAGGTCCAGGTAGAGCTTGATTTATGTGCTGAGGATATTGTGGATTATGTTCCTGTTCTCATAATCAATAATTTCTCCAACAGACTGCTTCTCATTGATGGATCCATTGCACAGAAGTGGAAAGACAAAATGGGACGGAAAGTGAAGGTATGAAACCATGGAAATAACATATGCCACATTACAGTGCGGCCCAAAAAGTATTTAGACACTTATGTTTAAAATATCTAAATGTCATTGCATTACATGCTAAATATCAAATCAAGTAGCGTCTGCAAACAGATGATGCTTGATGATACTTTTATGAGCCAATTTTGCTCAATACATTTTAATCTACGGGCCTAAAGGTGATTTTTAGTGGATGAATGAAGTCAGTTCTCCTCAGGTTCACTCACGTGTCCTAAGAAAGTAACCACAGGTGTAGAGAATCACATTAAATATTTCACACTAACATTTCACGACCAGAAAATATCCAAATAATATAATTTTAGCTATATATATTTATTTATTTATTTTTTGTTGTTGCTATAATATCTAGCAAGGAAATGTTTTTTTCTGCAAACTTTATTTTGAAAAGAGTTTTCTCTATTCATACCTTACAAACTTCTAATCTAAAAATATAAAATAATCTAATTAATATAATTTTACCAAATATAATATTAATATATTTGTATGTGTCCAAATACTTATATAAATACTATATATATATATATATATATATATATATACAGAATTGTACTTGACTCTATATAAAAAATATATACATACATACATACATAAAAAATACATACGGACATAAAAAAATATATTACATAGATACATTTTTTGTGGACATAATATCTAGCATGTAAATATGTTTTTCTTCTGCAAACTTTGACTTCTTTTTGAAAAGTATAAAAGTTTTTTTTTTTTTAATTCAAACATAAACTTCTTTATGTGAATCTAATATAACAACATTTATATATTTTTAAGTGTCAAAATTTGTATTTATATATATGGGTCATTGACAATTAAAGCTTCAAAAAAGGTGTTTTTAAAAATCAAAACTAATGTAATGCATATTTTTGAGTCATGAACGATGTATTTAAACAAGTTTCAGTTGTTAAATAACATTTCAACGTGTTTAAATTCATTTTTTGACTGTTTTTATGTCAGGCTGTACAACCAAACTATATACTATATACTGTAGTTGTACCACCTGACATGGAAAGTGAACCATCCTACCCATACTTAAAATTAGCAGTTTTTACCAGTATAAGATTGTAGAGAGATCTACAAACCTTTTCACTCTGCCACAAGGATCTCTGGATGATACATTATCATGTTTACTGTTATTACCTTAATTGTCAATTATTAATAAAAGAGCCATGTTTGCAGTTGTGCCACCCTGACATTTGAGAATATACAAATTGCTGGACAAAAGTTTTTCAATGATCTCAACAGCTTTAAAACTACTGGTATTTATAAAATGTGTTTATATGAAAGGGTTCAAACCTTAAATGATGCCATAGTACTTAGTTTTACTTTTTATAAAGACACCATTTTAAATAGTTTTCTTAGTCTGTTCATTTGTTCGGTTGCACCACCTGACATTTTGGGGTTTTAAGATAACGAAACATAAAATAATAGGTAGTATTTAAATGTACCAAAAAAATGAATTCAAACTAAATAGGTATTTATTTTAATATGTATGTATTTTATAAGGAAATATTGCACTTGGACATAATATCTAGGAAAGAAATACGTTTTTATTCTGCAAACTTTGGCATGGAATAAAGTATTGTTAATTTCTGTGTTCTATGCCTTTGACCTGCTGACATGAAATATAACACTGTAGACCTTCTGAATGAGCATATGGAAAGAGGCCCCTGATGCAGAGGGCAATGGGAAGTGACTAATGTTTTTATGTGTTTGCCAGCGCTGGGACCAGCTTTTGCGTGAGCAGAGCCGACCAAACCCAGGCAGGAGCAACACGAGACGGAGCCGCCACTAACTGTCCTTGAAAAAAACCACACGGACAAGACCAAGGAGGAGAAGAGGTTCATAAAACTGAAAAATTGCACTATTGTACTTTTTTTTGTTTGTTTTTCGTTTTTGGCTGACTGTTTTTTTAGTTGTTGCTTTATGTTTTATTGTTGTTATATTCTCATAAACAAAATGTTGCCTTTGCACAAACAAAATGTTGGTTTGACATTGCTGTGTATACTTGTTGGGAAAGGGTTGGCGAGTGTCGGGCAGCGTTTGCCCATCAAAGTGGGAAGGGATGAACAGGAGGGAGGAATATTATTCTAGCGCCGTTGAGGTGGAGAGCCACGGAGATGCCAGTGTGCTTTGACGTGATGCAGCGCTCCATTGAGCTCTCCGCGTACAAAGGCAACAAACGCGCTCTCATCACGAACTGCAGCTCCGCTGAATTTCCCCCTCAGGACGTTTAAACGTTCTTCGGAAGAACAATGAACAGCGTGGGGTGGGGAGAGAGAGAGAATCCTTTTGGCAGAAGCACAAAGACGTCAAGATGATCCAAGACTAGGAGTGTAACATTATCGTGGATGACGAAAACAAGCTGTTGGGCTTTCTGAATGATGTTCATATAAAAAAGAAAAAGCATTTTACCTGATAAATCCTGTAGTTCTGTTCTCTCTTAGATATGCTTGATCTCAAATGTCAATCTTAGGAAGACGTTGCATTTAAAGTGTCATGCAACGGCTATTATTGGACAAACTGTACATAATGCTTCAAAGTCCATTATTCAGACTTTAACTCTAGCTGATGATGACCATGCTGTATTTGTATGCATTGTTAATGTCATTAGTTTTGCAAATATACATTCTGTCTTCCAAGACAAACGAGAACAATTCTTCACTGTATTTCGGTTCAAGTAAAGATGTTTAATCTTATTTCACTCAGTGTGACATGTATTTATTTTTTATTTACACATAAGTGTTGTATATATTTCAGCCTCCTTATTAAGAGGTTGCGTATTTACTTATGTTAGGTTAAAATGTGTTTCTACACCATTTGCATCACTAAATTTGGGAATTACAAAAAGATAATGATTGTTTTCAAGCGGGTTTCCTGACCTGAAAACTCCCCTTGTCTTCCTCTGGCCATTGGTCACTGGATTGAGAGCAAACCTGGAGCCAGTCCAAACTAGTTTTGTGAAGCATTCCTGCTGTCAGGGAAAGAGAGAGAGTCTCTGTTTCTGCTTCTCAATGCTGCGGGTCAGTATTGGGCCCATAATCTAAAGTAACAGAGTCTTACAGACTTACTTTTGTAAACAACCTGTTCCTGAGAGCCGTCGCAGTGACAGCTGCTGACCCCATGTCCACCAGCACAGGTACAGACTGCAACAGAGAGCATGTTCATTGCCCACAAATACCACGGAAACACATACTGTAAGAGTTTTAAAGGAACATGAAATGTATTTGACACTTTTTTCATGAAATGTATGTATGAAACGACACTATTTTACATTTTTAATGCATGTTCCTGGTCTGTGCATGATTCATCAGTGCATGTTATTCCATATAAAATGTATCTTTGTAGACTTTACCAAGTTTAAAGTTGGCATCAGGGTCATTATCATTAACTAAAACCATAACAAAACGTTAACAGAATACACACACATGCACATATATATATATATATACAGCTCTGGAAAAAATTAAGAGACCGCTTAACATTGATTTCTCAATGTTAAGTAGTCTCTTAATTTTTTCCAGAGCTGTATATATATATATATATATATATATATATATAATCGCATCTAACTAAATTTTGTAAATATATATATTTATTTACAAAATTTTATGTTAGGTGCGATTAATCAATTTGACAGCATTTTAGTATTAAAACTAAAACTAAATAAACTAGTGCTGTCAAATCGATTAATCACACCTAACATAAAATTTTGTAAATATATATATATATAAAATTTTATGTTAGACGCGATTAATCATGATTAATCGATTTGACAGCACTATTAAAACTAAATAAACTAAAACTGATTAATAAACACTATTTAGACATATTTAAAAATGACAAAAACAACAAAATTAGTAAAACATTAACTAAAATTCAAGTGAAATATAAAAATAAAATCTAATTTAACATATTAACAAAAACAACAATAGTATATCAATGATATATGACAATGAAATATATTAATGAAATAACACTGGTCGGCATTAAATGAAATTTCACCCTATTCTATTTTCATATTTTCTAAATGCATGTTATTGATTTTACAATGAACGAATCATCCATGCAAATGTTTTATCTTTGAATTTTTTTTACCTTGTAATGTTTAATCAAAATATAAACTCAATCTTCCGGTGAAACGACAGAGTTCTCTTTGGTGACATATGCAGGACTTCTCCAATTTTAGTCCGCTTAAACCCCGCCTCTGCAAGCTCATGCTCATCTTCCCCCACATCTCAACATCCAATCAATAACTGACGCATAAAACCAAGTCCCCGCCCTACTTTTTTTCAATAATCTGTTACAGAAAGAAAAGATCTGTTGCTACTTCCGTTTCATCGTGACTTTTAACATTCTCTGCCTGTTATAATAATATTTTATTAATATAAAATACCTTTGTTAATGCTTTTTGAGGTTGAGGGCATGTCACATCTGTTTATGTTAGCTTTGATTGTCAGCAACATCAATCCTATGCATGACATCAGTCAACATCAATCCTATGCATGATTATATGGTTAGTTCTATTTTATTATTTACAAATAGAATTGTTTTTCTTTCCCCTGCTGTCCTTGACTTCAATCAGAACAGACCTGCGACCCATCGTTTGAGAGCCAGGGTCAGTGTAATCACAGGCAGGGGGTTTATGAGAGAATTAACATGAAATGGATTATTTATTGTGACATAAATTGACCAGCCTGTCTTGGCCTGTGGATCTTATGGTAAGAGCCACTGTAACCGGGGCTAATGAAATGCTCCCACAATCAGTCTGTCCTGCTGCCCTCATATTTTAACTTGTTGAAATTATGCGACATGTGGGAGCCATCAAACAACATAGCGGCAATGTAAATCTCCTGTTTCCGTTTCTCTAGAGCTGCCGGGAGGAGGAGAGGAGGGGAAGGGGGGCACGTCTCTGCTCATTCAGCATCTGGCCCTGCGTCAAACCGATGGCCAGCTTCCCCAAAACATATCACTGACTTCACAAAACAGGCCTGTAATGACTACCAGAGGAGCACTTCAGTGAGGCCTAACTACAGTTTCTCCATTTAAAATCAGCTTACGCACCATCACTGAGCAGGTTTGACATCCATTATTCATGAGAAGGGAAAGAATGGCTGATATATTCATTTTATGATAATGAGCAAAAGAGTTCCCTCTAAGTTGATGTTCTGATGTTGCTTCCATATATAGACCAAAAGAAAAAAATCTAGTTCTAAATGGATAGACAAAATTTAAATTCACTGTAAATTCACCCTAATACTCAAAATAATTAATTGGTTTGAGTAGGGTAAACTTAAATTAAACAAATTAGTTCAATCAAATTATCTTTTATGAGTATTTAGAACTTTCGTTTTCTTTTGAGTTCACAAAACTGACACATTTTAAGTCATCTGAATTGTTTCATTGTTTTGAGTTTTATGAACTTGTTTCTTTTAATTTAGACAAACTTAAATGTAACTGAAACTGGGCTGGGATTTCTATTTCTTAGCATGAAAAAAAGTTCTAAATACTCATAAAAGTTAATTTGTTTGAACTCATTTGTTTAATTTGAATTGGCTCTACTCAAACCAATTAATTATTTTGAGCGTTAGGGTTTACAGTGTACTTTAAAGGGAGATTAAGGGCCCTATTTTAACAATCTGAGCACATGGTCTGAAACGCATGGCGCAGGTGCACTTAGGGCGTGTCCGAATCCACTTTTGCTAGTTTAATGACAGAAAAAACGGTCGGTGCGCCAGGCGCATGGTCCAAAAGGGTTGTACCTAGTCCTTTAATGAGTCATGGGTGTGTTTTGGGCGTAACGTGCAATAAACCAATCAGAGTCTCATCTCCCATTCCCTTTAAAAGCCAGTTGTGCTTACACCATGGCGGATTCTCTATTTATATGGCGGAAATTGCTAGCAGAAAGACTGAACGCTTCTCCAGAGAGAAATCCTTTTATTTTTAATATTTAAAAATGTTTGTGTGCTGCTGCGCGACCCTGTGTGTGTACGCGCGTTGTGTACCCGCCTATAGGCGCATATTACTAACGCGCCCTTTAAATAACACAAAAAATACTGCGTATTTAAATACAGTCGTTTTCAGTTGCCTCAAAATAGCATTGCGCCAACAATGCACCTGAACACACCTCGTTATCAGACCAGCACGCCCATGGGCAAACAGATTGCCGCGAGTGCATTTGCTATTTAAACAACGTGGCGCTGGACGTGAAAATGATAACTGCGTCGGGTTGAAACTAGCAAAAAACACTTATATCGAGCCTGGCGTCGCATTGCGCCGGGTGTATGATAGGGCCCTAAGTGTTATATAATGTTTGTTTTTTTTTATGCAAGATTAATGTTAAGTGGGAGATTTAGTAGTGTTTAATGTATTGATATGCTAATTTAGAAGAGTTTCTGTTATGTGGCATTTTTTGGGGGTTACCATCATGGTGACGAGTGGAGCATGAGCTTAGTTTGAGAACAGATATATTTGATATGTTCTATATTGCTGTACTCATTCAGTAATTGCTATGCTATGCTTTCAAAACATTGTGTTACCAATTAGCAAATTAGCATTTACTGAATTATCTAGTTAAAGTTTAGATTACATGATAATTTTAAGATAAATGTATGAATTTGCTTACTCAAATATTTCAAGTTGAGAAATTAAAATGTATGAGTACAAAATAAAATTCTGCCAGTTCTGCTTATTTAAACTTTGAATTTCTTAACTTAAAAAATTGATGTAACTGATTACCTCAAATTTTTTTGAGTTTTGTCAACTTATTCGGGTTTACAGTGTTCCATAGAGTTGCATTTTTATTCATTCTGAGTATAGAATTGAAGATGTGAGAAGTCTTATGCAGAGACATGCAACACTTGTGGCCCAAAACATACTCTCCTCAAGTATGTGAAAACTTGTTAATTTTACATATTTTTGTGTTCCAAAATGTATAAGCAGTGTGGGACCAAGAGATCAAGTATTCCCATCTTTCTCTGTGTACCCATGTAAAATATGCTATTGTTACTCGAGGGGGCGATAGAGCTATCTTCAAATGTTTACCATGTCTACCATTAAAAATATAAAAAAAACAAAAGTAAACTTGCAGTGCGTTATGAATTGTGGTCTGCCTCAATAGACGAAATTAAACTTAAAAAGGAAGCAAATGCTAACACATACTAAGTTGCACAGAGTATGTTTTGGGTCTAATTCCAACAAAAAATATTATTATTAAAATATTATACAATTATAAATAAAATACATAAATATTATATAAATAATTATAAGAAAAAATTATAAGAATATATAGATATTGTGTGTGTAATTATATATATATATATATATATATATATATATATATATATATATATATATATATATATATATACATACAGCAGCCTATATATAGACACACATTCATGTACATTATATTTATATATATATATATATATATATATATATATATATATAGTAGCAATAACTTTTGTTAAAAAATAAGATCTCAGATATGTACTATATATTATGTTATACAAATATAAATAAAATACACAAATATTATATATATACAGTGGGGAGAACAAGTATTTGATACACTGCAGATTTTGCAGGTTTGCCCACTTACAAAGCATGTAGAGGTCTGTAATTTTTATCATAGGTACTCTTCAACTGTGAGTGACGGAATCTAAAACAAAAATCCAGAAAATCACATCTACATGCTTTGTAAGTGGGCAAACCTGCAAAATCGGCAGTGTATCAAATACTTGTTCTCCCCACTGTATATATATATATATATATATATATATATATATATATATATACATACACACTGTATGTATGTATGTATGTATATATATAATTAGTTAATAAAAAATAGACATCTACACAATAATACACAAGTATATATATATATATATATATATATACACCGATCAGGCATAACATTATGACAGGTGAAGTGAATAACACTGATTATCTCTTCATCACGGCACCTGTTAGTGGGTGGGATATATTAGGCAGCAAGTGAACATTTTGTCCTCAAAGTTGATGTGTTAGAAGCAGGAAAATTGGGCAAGTGTAAAGATTTGAGCGAGTTTGACAAGGGCCAAATTGTGATGGCTAGACGACTGGGTCAGAGCATCTCCAAAACTGCAGCTCATGTGGGGTGTTCCCGGTCTGCAGTGGTCAGTATCTATCAAAAGTGGTCCAAGTAAGGAACAATGGTGAACTGACGAAAGGGTCATAGGTGGCCAAGTCTCATTGATGCATGTGGGGAGCGAAGGCTGGCCCGTGTGGTCCGATCAAACAGACGAGCTACTGTAGCTCAAATTGCTCAAGAAGTTAATGCTGGTTCTGATAGAAAGGTGTCAGAATACACAGTGCATCACAGTTTGTTGCATATGGGGCTGCAGAGCCGCAGACCAGTCAGAGTGCCCATGCTGACCCCTGTCCACCGCCGAAATCGCCAACAGTAGGCACGTGAGCATCAGAACTGGACCATGGAGCAATGGAAGATGGTGGCCTGGTCTGATGAATCACGTTTTCTTTTACATCACGTGAATGGCCGGGTGCGTGTGTGTCACTTTACCTGGGGAACACATGGCACCAGAATGCACTATGGGAAGAAGGCAAGCCGGCAGAGGCAGTGTGATGCTTTGGGCAATGTTCTGCTGGGAAACCTTGGGTCCTGCCATCCATGTGGATGTTACTTTGACATGTACCACCTACCTAAGCATTGTTGTAGACCATGTACACCCTTTCATGGAAACGGTATTCCCTGATGGCTGTGGCCTCTTTCAGCAGGATAATGTGCCCTGACACAAAGCAAAAATGGTTCAGGAATGGTTTGAGGAGCACAACAACGAGTTTGAGGTGTTGACTTGGCCTCCAAATTCCCCAGATCTCAATCCAATCGAGCATTTGTGGGATGTGCTGAACAAACAAGTCCGATCCATGGAGGCCCCACCTCGCAACTTACAGGACTTAAAGGATCTGCTGCTAACATCTTGGTGCCAGATACCACAGCACACCTTCAGGGGTCTGGTGGAGTCCATGCCTTGACGGGTTAGGGCTGTTTTGGCAGCAAAAGGGGGACCAGCACAATATTAGGAAGGGGGTCATAATGTTACGCCTGATCGGTGTATATATATATATATTTGAGATCTTGTTACAAAAGTTATCGCTACAAAACTCTCCAAAAGTCTTTAGTTGGCACAGCACACACTGCTTGGGTCTGGTACTTAGAAGAGTACCAATAAAAATATGATTTGCTCAGCAAGAAAAAAAAAATTAAGGAACATTGCTGAGCAGAACAACTCTTAAAATTGATCTAGGCCTATTTGATGTGGGCAGTCTATCCAGAACCGCTGACAATGAGAACTGTCCCCGGACCATTTGACGGGACCTCCCTGCACTTCTGAATGGTGAGAAAGTATCAAAGACTTACTGACCTCCATATATCACACCATAAAGAACTGCTGACAAGAGAAACTGGCCTTTTGGGTCTCTTTTTCCCTTTTTAGACATTTCCTGTCACACCGTAGGGTCTGCGTTCATGAATATGAACTGTGATCAGAAACACGTGTGTGAAAAATCTGGGAAATGTTTCAAATTTGAGGTGTGCAGTGCAGTCCAAGTCGCAATTACATGCTGATAATATTTCAAGGTCACAGTCATTCATATTTAATGATAATGATTTTCTCCATTTAGGCTAATCTATGTTTTTCTCTATGTGGAAATGAGTTACTGCCATACTAACTTCTACATTAAACCAAATTAACTGATTAACAAACATACCTTTTCATTCATTTTATTATTCTTTATATATATATATATGTATATATATGCTCCATGTACAATAAAACAGCTTTTCAAGGCCTCTGATACATCTGCATCATTCATATCTTATATGAGTGAACTTCATTATAATGGTATTAATCAAAAGTATTATCCATACACTTATGTGTAAAACATTTTTAATGAGGAAAAAAAGTACTGAGTGCACCTTTAAACTGCTCCTGGTTTCTGTTTCTTCAGTATGTGTTAACAGGGAAAAAGATATTCCAATGCTAATTAAGTTTTGCACGCAAAGGGGATGAAATGGGCACAGCAAAGCCAAGAGTCACTTAGCAATAACCTTTCTCAAACAAGGCAACAGTTATGCTTATACATAATTTGGGCTTTTACAGCGGAGGAAACCCTTATTTTATATTTAACACATTTTGGGACTCAGTAGGCTATCCCCTCTACATAATATATATTTTAGACATTGACTGCACAAAGTAGTTTTGAAAATATTAACATTTCTACTTTGAGATGATCCCTGGATGACCTTTATGTTTGGTTAAGTTTGGAATATGTAATACCCGACTTTGATTTTAAAACTATAAAATATTTTTCTTTTAATTATGATGGTGAATTTTTGGTTAACAATATTGGTGATGTTGGCCAATTACTTCATACATAAATGCAGATTCTTTAAGAACCCTCCCACTTTTTTACTTTTCCTTGAAGATTTAACGATCTTCTTAAAATCTTTAAGTCTCATACATAACAAAAAAGCCCTTAAATTATGTAATCTTTTGAAGGTATTTTTTGAGGATAACCCCCTTGTGTAATGTTAATTATGTTTTTTTTTATTATGTTATTATATATATATATATATATTTTTTTTTTAATTATTATTATTATTTTTTTTAATTTACGTTTCTTTAGGTTTATGTTGTTCATTTATTTATTCTGTTTGCTGCTATTTGGACTTTTTGAAATTGTATTAAGATTTGTGTTTTTGAGGTTTGTTTTGGTATCTTGTATGTGTGTATGTCAAGCAATAAAATAAATAAATAAATTTAAAAAAAACTTTGAGATGATCCCTAGTATGTGATCTGTCTTCAGACCACACTCAGTACTTAATATACTTTGTAGATTGCTTTCCTGCCCTGACAGAAGGAAGATGTTAAAAGTATAACTTTTAAATAGGTTTCACACATGTTCCTAGTTTTGGTGAACACTGCCAGATATTTCTGAAAACATTTAAAAAATCAGGCAAACGACAAAGTCAACTGTCATCCTGAGGTCCTTTTTGCTTATTTCACCTGCTGTGAGTTCAACAACACAACACGGACTTTGGTAAGGTTTGTAAAGTTTTTAATAGTAATTTGCTTTCATTTTCTTCATGAACTTAAAATTTCAACTTCATCACACAATTTGTACGTTTGGTTTTTTTTAGATACTTTTAGATATTGAGAAATTTAACCTCATTTGAACGGTAGGATGTAGCTAGGATGCTAAAAAGCTGATGTGTTGATGCTAGAAAAAATCTATCTATCTATCTATCTATCTATCTATCTATCTATCTATCTATCTATCTATCTATCTATCTATCTATCTATCTATCTATCTATCTATCTATCTATCTATCTGTCTGTCTATCTATCTGTCTGTCTGTCTGTCTGTCTGTCTGTCTGTCAATCGGTCTGTCTGTCTGTCTGTCATCTATTTATACGTGAACTCAACTCAAAGCTAGTGGCAAATAGCTATTTTTTAAACGATGATATGTCTTATTCAAACTTTTTTTTTTTTCAATAGGAAATCCATACATCAACACCGCACTCTGGTTAGCATGCCATGGCTCAGTTAGCTCCTGCTGGTCGAGGCTTGAACTTCACCGTTTAGAGGTAAAAAAAAAACATATTTTATAATATTCATAATTATATAATTGCAAATATTTTATTATATTGTAGTAGATTTAGCAGATGGCCGACTGCTCGTCAAGCCATTTCATGGGATATATTTAAATATGGTAAATGTTATATACAGAGCTGAGAGGACTACACTTTTTTTGGTATAGCTGAAAGCATGATCAAATTAGCCAAAATCTTTAATAAACAAACACACAGATATGGGTATGTGTAGAACATTGCCAGGAATTCCAAATCTTTGGAAATCTGTGTAACTTTCTGTGGAGTTCTGATTCCATGTAGTCTCACGTAGCCAGACCTTCAGAATGACGGCAGAAGGTCTGGACTCCATTGCAGCTTTCATTGGCCACTGACATGTAAAACAACCAATCAGAGTTTGTTTTGTTCTGTGTCATGTTTAGAGGCGTGAAAATGTAACGTTGATGTCCCTACAATAACAGACCGGTGTGTAAAACTCTTGGACAGATTTTAAAGTGTCTATGCCGCTAACTTTACTTGCTTAACACTCTTTTGAAACTCCAGCATTTAGTTGACCCTGATAAGCGCTCATTGTTACAGTGGTAAACATGACGGCGTTCTTTTTCCATGAGGGGGTTTGGCGTCACGGCATCTTTGTTTCCAGGCGGACCGTTAAAGAACGTGGCACACATGTCTCCCGGACATCCTGTAGAACTCAACCAGTTAGATGACGACTTAGAAAATCCTGAAGTGTTTCCAGTTAAGTGTGCCATATGCATCAGACGTTCAGCCAGCGGTCCGTGGGCGTGACGTCTGAGGCTGAGACTAGATTCCATGTGGCTGTGCAGATAACTGACTCAAAGCACTTTCATATGTGCTCTGCCGTGTGATTGGCCTCGTTCTGATCACCCTTGTTTCGGGAACATGAATAGGCCTATTGCACAATGCAGCGCTGGACTATTTTGTTGAAATCAAGCCTGTTGTTTCCAATTAAGCATCAAAAGAAATCTGTGACACAGAATCAGCAACACTTACTGTATGTTCCTATTTATATTATGCACCCACACAGGGCCATGCATATATGTCTCCTCCTCAGGTGTGAAGTGGTGAATGATGAAGGGTTGTCTGAAGGCTAGAGATCCAGCTCAAATGCATTGCAGATGTCTGATTTAGTCTGCCTCACTGTTGCTGTTGCAGAACGTTAAAACATCTGTACAGCTCGCATTTACGGCTTCTTTTCTATGCCCTCTGCCACAGAAAAACAACTCTGCCCTTTAATGAGGCCAAAGACAAGTGGAGGTTTCCTGAGCCCCATGTGGGCACTTACAGGAGAACGTCAAAACGTGAACAGCAGCTATCAGGTGTGCGAACAGACTTCTAGTTAGTCTTAAACACTTAGTTCAGTTAGTAGCACAGATTAACATATTTTGGTATCATTTACTCACCCTTGTGTTGTTCCAAACCTCTATGACTTTATTTCTTCTGTTTCATACAAATGCAATGAACAGAGATTTTCAAGCTGTAGAATGGACACAAAAGCTTCAAAACTACTACTCAAAATGTATTCTTTTGTGGTTCATAGAAGAAAAAAGTCATCAGGTTTGGAACAGCATGAAGATAAGTAAACCAAAGTAAATAAAATTAAATAATTATACAATTTTTATATATATATATATATATATATAATATTATACACACTCCGATCAGGCATAACATTATGACCACTGACAGGTGAAGTGAATAACACTGATTATCTCTTCATCACGGCACCTGTTAGTGAGTGGGGTATATTAGGCAACAAGTGAACATTTTGTCCTCAAAGTTGATGTGTTAGAAGCAGGAAAAATGGGCAAGTGTAAAGATTTGAGCGAGTTTGACAAGGGCCAAATTGTGATGGCTAGACGACTGGGTCAGAGCATCTCCAAAACTTGTGGGGTGTTCCCAGTCTGCAGTGGTCAGTATCTATCAAAAGTGGTCCAAGGAAGGAACAATGGTGAACCAGCGACAGGGTCATGGACGGCCAAGGCTCATTGATGCACATGGGGAGCGAAGGCTGGTGGTCCTGTGTGGTCCGATCAAACAGACGAGCTACTGTAGCCCAAATTGCTCAAGAAGTTAATGCTGGTTCTGATAGAAAGGTGTCAGAATACACAGTGCATCGCAGTTTGCTGCGTATGGGGCTGCATAGCCGCAGACCAGTCAGGGTGCCCATGCTGACCCCTGCCCACCACCGAAAGAACCAACAGTGGGCACGTGAGCATCAGAACTGGACCACGGAGCAATGAAAGAAGGTGGCCTGGTCTGATGAATCACGTTTTCTTTTACATCACGTGGATGGCCGGGTGCATGTGTGTCGCTTACCTGGGGAACACATGGCACCAGGATGCACTATGGGAAGAAGGCAAACCGGCGGAAGCAGTGTGATGCTTTGGCCAATGTTCTGCCGGGAAACCTTGGGTCCTGCCATCCATGTGGATGTTACTTTGACACTTACCACCTACCTAAGCATTGTTGCAGACCATGTACACCCTTTCATGGAAACGGTATTCCCTGGTGGCTGTGGCCTCTTTCAGCAGGATAATGTGCCCTGCCACAAAGCAAAAATGGTTCAGGAATGGTTTGAGGAGCACAACGAGTTTGAGGTGTTGACTTGGCCTCCAAATTCCCCAGATCTCAGTCCAATTGAGCATCGGTGGGATGTGCTGAACAAACAAGTCCGATCCATGGAGGCCCCACCTCGCAACTTACAGGACTTAAAGGATCTGCTGCTAACATCTTGGTGCCAGATACCACAGCACACCTTCAGGGGTCTAGTGGAGTCCATGCCTCAACGGATCAGGGCTGTTTTGGCAGCAAAAGGGGGACCAACACAATATTAGGAATATTAAATATATGGTCATAATGTTATGCCTGATCGGTGTATATGATATTGATTTGTACTATCATGTATGGGTGTGTATATATGTATATATATACATATAGGGGTCTAACTCCCATTTTGAAGGGATTTTGTCATGCTTCCTGCAGCAGTGATTCTCTTCACACTAGATTTCCTCTGAGCGCCACATTCTCCAAGACTCCCACAATTCCGTTCTTCAGAACTATTATGCTTTGTCTTGCATTTTTCTTGTGAACTTTGTGTACTAATTGATTCATTACCTGAAAAGAAGCTTTTTCCTCTCAAGGGAAAAGTCAATGCTAATTGTTCAAATACAACCTGCCGTGAGGTTTTGAGGACTGCGTATGCTTACAGACGGATCCATTTTGATAAGATCTCTGCAATGATAAGCAGCCGCAAGCTGTTTTTGGATGTTCTGTAAAGCCAATCAGACGTACTGTAGAGCTGTTCACAAAGCCCCTATTATCACGTTTACATTGTCTGGACAAATAGATGCTTTACCTAATCATTAACATCAAAGACTTCTATACATCAAACAGAAGATTTACACACACACGCACACGCACACTCAAAAGTTGATTAGACTTAATGTATATATTCCCGGTTTCACAGACAAAGCTTAAGCCTAGTCCCAGACAAAATGCATGTTTGAGCTATCTTATATTTAAGGAACTTTCACTGACATATCTTAAAACATGCATCATTTATTTATATATATATATATATTATGTGTATATGTATATACATATGTATATACATATGTATATATGTATGTGTGTGTGTGTGTGTGTATGTATGTATGTATGTATATATATATATATATATATATATATATATATATATATATATATATATATATATATATATATATATATATATATATATATATATATATATATATATATATATATATATATATATATATATATATATATATATACACTCACCTAAAGGATTATTAGGAACACCTGTTCAATTTCTCATTAATGCAATTATCTAATCAACCAATCACATGGCAGTTGCTTCAATGCATTTAGGGGTGTGGTCCTGGTCAAGACAATCTCCTGAACTCCAAACTGAATGTCAGAATGGGAAAGGAAGGTGATTTAAGCAATTTTGAGCGTGGCACGGTTGTTGGTGCCAGACGGGCCGGTCTGAGTATTTCACAATCTGCTCAGATACTGGGATTTTCACGCACAACCATTTCTAGAGTTTACAAAGAATGGTGTGAAAAGGGAAAAACATCCAGTATGCGGCAGTCCTGTGGGCGAAAATGCCTTGTTGATGCTAGAGGTCAGAGGAGAATGGGCCGACTGATTCAAGCTGATAGAAGAGCAACTTTGACTGAAATAACCACTCGTTACAACCGAGGTATGCAGCAAAGCATTTGTGAAGCCACAACACGCACAACCTTGAGGCGGATGGGCTACAACAGCAGAAGACCCCACCGGGTACAACTCATCTCCACTACAAATAGGAAAAAGAGGCTACAATTTGCACGAGCTCACCAAAATTGGACAGTTGAAGACTGGAAAAATGTTGCCTGGTCTGATGAGTCTCGATTTCTGTTGAGACATTCAGATGGTAGAGTCAGAATTTGGCGTAAACAGAATGAGAACATGGATCCATCATGCCTTGTTACCACTGTGCAGGCTGGTGGTGGTGGTGTAATGGTGTGGGAGATGTTTTCTTGGCACACTTTAGGCCCCTTAGTGCCAATTGGGCATCGTTTAAATGCCACGGCCTACCTGAGCATTGTTTCTGACCATGTCCATCCCTTTATGACCACCATGTACCCATCCTCTGATGGCTACTTCCAGCAGGATAATGCACCATGTCACAAAGCTCGAATCATTTCAAATTGGTTTCTTGAACATGACAATGAGTTCACTGTACTAAAATGGCCCCCACAGTCACCAGATCTCAACCCAATAGAGCATCTTTGGGATGTGGTGGAACGGGAGCTTCGTGCCCTGGATGTGCATCCCACAAATCTCCATCAACTGCAAGATGCTATCCTATATATCCTATATATATATATATATATATACACATACACTCACCTAAAGGATTATTAGGAACACCATACTAATACTGTGTTTAACCCCCTTTCGCCTTCAGAACTGCCTTAATTCTACGTGGCATTGATTCAACAAGGTGCTGAAAGCATTCTTTAGAAATGTTGGCCCATATTGATAGGATAGCATCTTGCAGTTGATGGAGATTTGTGGGATGCACATCCAGGGCACGAAGCTCCCGTTCCACCACATCCCAAAGATGCTCTATTGGGTTGAGATCTGGTGACTGTGGGGGCCATTTTAGTACAGTGAACTCATTGTCATGTTCAAGAAACCAATTTGAAATGATTCGAGCTTTGTGACATGGTGCATTATCCTGCTGGAAGTAGCCATCAGAGGATGGGTACATGGTGGTCATAAAGGGATGGACATGGTCAGAAACAATGCTCAGGTAGGCCGTGGCATTTAAACGATGCCCAATTGGCACTAAGGGGCCTAAAGTGTGCCAAGAAAACATCCCCCACACCATTACACCACCACCACCACCAGCCTGCACAGTGGTAACAAGGCATGATGGATCCATGTTCTCATTCTGTTTACGCCAAATTCTGACTCTACCATCTGAATGTCTCAACAGAAATCGAGACTCATCAGACCAGGCAACATTTTTCCAGTCTTCAACTGTCCAATTTTGGTGAGCTCGTGCAAACTGTAGCCTCTTTTTCCTATTTGTAGTGGAGATGAGTGGTACCCGGTGGGGTCTTCTGCTGTTGTAGCCCATCCGCCTCAAGGTTGTGCGTGTTGTGGCTTCACAAATGCTTTGCTGCATACCTCGGTTGTAACGAGTGGTTATTTCAGTCAAAGTTGCTCTTCTATCAGCTTGAATCAGTCGGCCCATTCTCCTCTGACCTCTAGCATCAACAAGGCATTTTCGTCCACAGGACTGCCGCATACTGGATGTTTTTCCCTTTTCACACCATTCTTTGTAAACTCTAGAAATGGTTGTGCGTGAAAATCCCAGTAACTGAGCAGATTGTGAAATACTCAGACCGGCCCGTCTGACACCAACAACCGTGCCACGCTCAAAATTGCTTAAATCACCTTTCTTTCCCATTCTGACATTCAGTTTGGAGTTCAGGAGATTGTCTTGACCAGGACCACACCCCTAAATGCATTGAAGCAACTGCCATGTGATTGGTTGATTAGATAATTGCATTAATGAGAAATTGAACAGGTGTTCCTAATAATCCTTTAGGTGAGTGTATATTATACATACACACACACACACACACACACACACACACACACACACACACACACACACACACACACACACACACACACACACACACACACACACACACACACATATATATATATATATATATATACATAACAATATTATATTACGTAACAACATTAATATATACGCATAGTTTTGAAAAACATCTATCTATACCATTTTGAACAAAGATTTATTTAATGACTCTAAAAATGTAAAGTAGTTTAACAGTCAAGTAATATATTAAATATTAATAAAATATTTTCTTTACACGTTGAATACATATTCACATCTTAACTACAAAGCATTTTAAGGTAAAACATATTTTCATAAACATCTTGAATTATGAATATCATTGTTTTCTTGTGGTTATTTCATGTAATATTTGAAAACCTGAACTATTTTTTTTTAAAAAATAATAATAATACATTTTAAAATATTTAATAAAATTATTTTAAGAAATAATGTTAAAACTACTTTCAGAGTTTTTATGACTAATTGTTTTTTTTAAAAATCAGTGAAAAAAATCTGTTTAAAATCTCTCTGAAGTTACACCACCTTTTTACTTTAAACCCCACTAAAATATCAAAATGATTTTTAATTCAAAAATATTTACCATAAAATAGGTGCATTCATGTCATTGTCTGAATTATTATTATTATTATTATTATTATTATTATTATTTATTTATTTTTTTTAATAACTTAATAGCAAAAAATATCTAAATATGTCATCAACGTAAATCAAGTCATCAACACATCTACAAGACTTTCCCCTTGGCAGTATCTGCATCTGAAATTATAGTCATCAGGGAGCTTTATTTTTTTTTTATTTGAGTTGTGCACCTGATGGAGAAAAATCATTACACTTGCCACTTGGGCTTCATAAAGACTTTACCTCGACTCCCTAATGTGTGCGAACGTCAACTGCAGCAAAATAAGACTACATGAACTGAAAGTCAATTAAAAAAAAGAAAAAGAAAAAGTATTATTTTGGTGTGATAGTTTAATTAAAAAAAGTATAAAATTTTAATCAGGTTATAAATTTCAAAACACATTTTTATGATTGTCCAAAATGACGTTGGTTTTTAAAAGCATATAGTGTGTGTTTTCTGTGAACTCTAGTGTTCCTCTCGTAAAAACCACATTGTGGTTACAAGGTGCTACAATGCGCTGACGCCAGAACTGGGAAAAGTGCTGCCAGCCGAGAGAGCCTGTCCAGCTGCCCCAGGTGGGATTTTTCCATCTCAGAATGAAAGAAAATAAACACATAGCGATCCCGCAGGGTCGCCCAGTTCCCTGGGAATCACCAGGGCAACCGCAGCTCTGGGAACACTGCCTCACCTGGGCAGGACGTTCACACGCTTCCCATGATTCCTTTCCAGTGTTCTCTAATGGTCAAAATGACCTTGAACAATTACTACTGAACCTTGCTTTAATTTGGGGTGTGCTGCTTTTTTATGGGCTTCTCCCCACCCTGCGTGTTACCCATGATTTCATAAGCGCTGGATGGGACCCGGCGGTTAGGGGGGTATGGTGGGGTCACACCGCTGAGGGATTTTCTTCCAGCGCCCGCATTCGAGAGGTCCGTGCGAGCTTTCATCCAAGGTAAGCAGCGTGTCCTTGGTGTCCGCGCGGGGGTGATCCCTGTTCCAGCGCCCATGCCAGGACACACACTGCGCACAATGATGGGAGCTCCTGATGGACAAGGAGAAGAAAAGAGTTTGATGTGTTGCCACAGCCCCTGGACATTTCATCCTCTGAACATCTGCCGCAGAACCCTTTGAACACCTCCTTGCTCTTCTCCCTTGCTAAAATGGAGGAAGATCGGATGAACTTAGACTGGAGGCGGCGACACAGTCGCACAAGCCCCTGTAGAGAGGGAAGAACAAATAGAGAGGTGCAGTTTTCAAAACCCAAGTAAGTCAGTCTATAATACCTGGACAGAAATAACCCTTAGCATTCCCATTCATTGTACAGCACATGACATGCTTGATGCCATCCTTGCTTTTGTTCTGGGAATGTTTTTGAGCCATCATGACTATGCAGACATCACAGACTATCATAACATACAGCAAAGGTAGCAGACAGGGAAAAAATGTCCTCAAATGAATCAGGCACTGGCAAAACATCTACTATAATAAATTATTTGCAACTTGTGTTTCTTTAATCAGATTACACAGGTACTTTTGAATGGCTGCCAATGTCCACTTCAATAGTCCACTTTAAACATTCTACTACTAACTATAAGTAACTTTGCAACTACCAGTCAGTAGGGTATTAGAGATTTTCTGCTTAAAGGGACATGAAACCCCAAAACACATTTTTTGAGATGTGAACAGAGATGTACAAACTGCACATCGCTGAAAACACTATAAGCACATAGCAACAAGTGGAAATTGGTTATTTTTGCGTTTTTTCTGAGCAATTTCGTTCTTCCGGGTTGAAAAGCAAAGTCACGTAATGTGAGGTAGAAGCGTGCCTTCGGAGTGTGTGACTGGCTGCGGGCACGATTCTACGTCAGCAGTTTCTAAACACCTCTCTGCATTATTCATGAGTATAAACTCTTTTATCCTAATCACTGCGCTGTATTACGCATGAGAACGCATTACAGAGGAGAATTCAAACACGCAGAGCGCATGAGAGCGGTTTCTTTGCGTAACGGACCACGTGGATCATATACAGACCGGAGCGACCGTGTTTCAAGTTTTTATGGACATATTTCTTACACTATAGTGCTCTAAACATGAACCAGCACTGTGTATGCGCACATATTTAATCTAATGTTATATATGCATCAAGGTGCCTTCCACTGTTTTTTTTTTTCCTCTCCGTGGTCATATTTTAATATTCATGTGTCTGTATAAAGAGTGTGTTGCAGGTCTGTGTTTTATTGGTTGTTGTCTCCCCTTTCCCCTCCCCCTCTACACTCCCACTTTTCCACAGCTTTACACACCCATTTCTAGACTTTTTCCAACTCTGACGTGTGAACGACCAAGCCAAAACGGGGGTTTCATGACACTTTAATGTCTGCTAACACTTTATTTTGATGCTTCGCCAACATATATTCTAATGATTACAAGTAACTTTGCAACATGTCAACTTATTCTACTAACCCTAACAGTCTACTAATACTCTGATGAGAGTAGTTGCAGTTACTTATAGTTAGTAGAATGTCTGAAGTGGACTATTGAAATAAAGTGTAACCATGGAGAAACATGATTTTTGGCCCCATTATGCTGTATTTGTGACATGTAGAGGCTAAAGCCCAAAGTATACTTCATCCGTCCGTGTTCCACCACGGTCAGTGCACGTAATTTTCGTCATCACGAGGGTCATGCAGTCCAATGTTTGGAGTATAGGGTCTCTGCGGAACAAAAGTGGTTATTTCTAAATATGTGGGTATTTTCAAACTGGTGGGTGTTTATGAATCATGCAATGGAAATGATACCCTTCACCCGACCCCATCCCTAAAACCTACTCTCGCAGTGACGTGGGCAAATCAGGTAACATGGTCAAAAACGCCCCTCTGTTTATGGCCTCGCCCACTGATCTGGTAACTCCTATTACTGTCCTGCAGAGACCTATACTTGAATTTTTGTGACCACGCGTACAACAGCGCAATGTGCGCATATGCAAGTGACTTGAGCACTTGAAAACAAAATCCACTAGAAAAGCAGAGCGGAACACAGAAATGAAGTATACCCAGGGTATTCTAGACCATGCTAACCTGCCAAACCTTGAATCTGTTGCTCATTTCAGATCTTAATAAACCATTTGCATAAATCTTAATGGAAAATGTGCAAAACGAATGGGGATAAAGCCTGTATAATTCAGAGTTAGGAATTAAAAAAAAGGTCATATTAACAATGTTTCTAATATTTGTTTTATGTGCAATATAGAACTTGTTTGATTAAACCCCCATATTGAAAAACAACATACTGCAACTCGTATTGTCAAAACAGCCAGAAACAAAATATCAGAGAACCATTTAACATAAACAAGGGCATTGTGTCATGTTTAATAAGCTGTTATTTCTACAAAACAATAGTGAATATCCCTCAGAATAAATGCAAACATTCAATTTAACAGGCCTATGAAAACTTGATGTTAAATCACCGCCTCCTAGTGGCCACCTGGAGAACATTCACACACCTTTAATACAGAAAAATCAGTAAACAAAGGGGAGAAGAAAAAAAAGTGTATTCTACAACGAATCTCTTCAAACAAATATAGTTGCTGGAAACTAAAATGGTTAAAAGGGAACAGAAAAACATTCAACTACAGATTTCAATCTTTAAGCAGTGTAGTTTTATGATTTCTACAATAATTTGTTTAACAACAAACTCCATTATAGTTCTAGAAGCACATTAAAATAAAAGTCTTCAGAAATGCAACTCCAAGTTGCATTTACCAAGTAAAATACAACGCTCTTAAAACTCTTTTAAATTTTACCAGACCGTTTAATCACAGAAATCCAATTGAAAACTGAGCAGCTGTAAGAAAATACATCTATTGTTACAGTCATAAATACAGTCTCTGTGAGGAAATGAAGACACTTTTTGACCGTACATTCATAGATTACAGAAGATCATAAATAATAATTGCACTGTGGTGACCTCTTCTTGAATCAGTAACACATTTAAAGGTGCATGTTGAATCCTGATTCCCTCCTCAAACCCTCTGTGAAGCAGTTGAGGTGAGGTCGCTCCTTTCTACAGTCCACTTGGCAGTAAAAAAAAAAATCTCTCGCGCTCATCAAAGTGAGTTCATGAGTGTGCGTTCTCTCCCATCACTCTCACCACGCCACATACAACAGCTTCTGTGGATTGCAAGATGTGTCCTATAGTTCATCCTGTAGGGAAGTAAATGAAAAAGTTGACTTTTTAATAAGGGCTGGGCGATTAATCGCATTTTGTTTTGAAATGTGATTCTGGCTTTCAATGATTATGAAAACAGGATAATCGAGATAAAATTAGCTACATTTGAGCTCCGTTTCTGTTGGGAAAAATCTGCTTATTCATTGGACATTGGGCTTTTAATTATGTTACTTTCTACCTAGTGGCTGGCTTCTCTGTATGGTGATTGGTCGAGCTCTCAAATGGACTGGATTTTGTAACAAATGGTCAGTGATTAAAAAATTGTAATACATCAGTCAGTAGAAATGTGTTGTGATTTGGCATTTTAGTTGAACTCAATATATTAATTTTAATTATCGCACCTTTTATATTATTTTTATTTATTTATTCTATTATGGTTTTTCGAATATTCCCTTTCATGCAGTGTGTAATATAGCTGTTTGTGAATGTAAATGTTCTGCAAAGTTGTGAAGTCAAAAATGCACAATAAATAAATCTTCCAAAAGAAAGAATCAACTCTGATCCGCCTCAACGAGTCGTCTGTAATTCGAATCCCACTGCGTTACGGTTCTACGTCACTAGATAAGACATATGCATAACATGTTGTACATTGTCCGCCTGTGAACAACTTGACCGTCCCTTCAACGCGGGATTTTACTGACGACTGCTTCTCAAATCTCGGGAGTTTAACGCAGGATTCACAAAACACTTGCTCTGGAACGATGGGTCAGTACCCAGTTTATTTGGACCAGCTTGCTCCTCAGAATCACAATCTGTAAGTATTATTAATTATTGATGTATATATTTTCTACCAAGTGTTTGAAATACGTAGTTTTGTGTTTTTATATTGTGTAAGTTTCCGGCTAACATGTTATTACTGTCTTACTGAAATACTTCTGCTAAGCTGCTGTGGGCCACTATAACCTAAAACTGTGTCTATTAATGCAGATTGTCTGTCGTTTTTACTACTTACAGTAAATATAAAGGATGGAGCAAGATTTGTTTTACAAACTGTAATGTTACATCAGTCATTCATGTTAGTGCTCGGCTAACGTATGCACCGTTATTGATACAGTTCCCACAAGTGCACTGCAATAAATTTGTAATATACACATCGGTTTGTTGATGGACATATTCTTGTTAATGCTGATGGTGAGGAATTACAGTTGCAACATCTCAATGTACCTCAAACTAAATAGCGTATGACTGAGAAACGTCCTGCTCAAGTTCTTGTGATGGAGGTTCGGGTTGAATAATTAGTTCTTCCAATATTTCATCATCAGACTCACACTCGGACTGATATAGAAAAATCGACGCCATCATTACTGTCTCTACAGTGTGTGCAATCTCTGAGCTTTAGGAAGCCTCCGGAGCTGAAGTTCAGTTATGGTGATGGCCGTTTAGCTTTTGACACGCGCTGTGCGCGGTAGACCAATCGTAAGAGACTGGGCCGTCTGGCCAATCAGAGCAGAGTAAGCTCGTGGAGAGGAGGAATTTAGAGAGACTGATTCATCCGAGTCGTTTGAGAATCATTGAACAATGTGGTGATGTGCAGTGTATATTATGAGAAAATTAAACCGTTTTTTGACCTTTGATGCATGTAAACCTGTTGGAGACCTCCAAAACTAAATTAGGAACCTTTAAAATAGCATAATAGGGGCACTTTAATTGTTTTTCAGTATTATCATATTTAAAGTTCAAGGAAATCCACTATTAAAGTTTCTCTTTTTTCAGTCAATGAGCAATCGTGTTCATTGTAATCTCAATACTGACCAAAATAATCATGATTATGATTTTTGCCATAATTGAGCAGCCCTATTTAAAAAAAAAATAATAATAATATTAATATTGTCACAGCACAATTTTTCAGATTCAACATGATTCATTTTATTTTAATTGTTTAATTTTAAACTTGTGTTTTCATGTCAAATTATTCCTAAAACAAAAAGTAGTGCGATCCAATAGGCAGCGAGTATCTTACTTTAAGTTTGGACTTTCCCTGTAACGCTAGCTGCTGAAGTCTCTGTCGGAGAACGTCTGCGATGACTGTGGCATCTCTGCTGTTAATATGCTCTCCTCCATTATCTCGCTAAAAGAGTTTGGGACACAAAGATAGAGAGGTTTGAGTAGGTACAGAAATAACCCAGAGAGCACCTGGAGCAATATGATGGCCAGCGCTTGTGCCATACCCGTGTGGTGCCTAGGTGGGGGTAGAATCGAACAGTGGGGTAAGCCTTGATTCCAGCGCTCTGGCAGGTCTGATAGTGTGCCTGGCAGTCCACTTTGCCAGCTCGCACAGTTCCCTTCATCATCTGCAGAAGGGAGGTATAGATGACTGATGCTGCTGAATTATTCATGAGCAGAGCACCTGCACTGATTGAAGCTATTCAAGACCCAGTGAAAATGTTCCTGTGTTGCATTTTTTAATTACAATTACACTTTTTACTGCATTTTTAATTTTCAATGAGAGTGAGAAGTCTTAACTGAATCGCCCTTTTGCTTTAATGACTGGAGCTGACATGAATAAAACCTGATGATCACGTTCTCCAGCATGATTTGAGAATGATCCAAAGAGAATCTTGAGATTACACAGATACACAAGACTACAAAAAGTGTGCAAACTTGGTTCTGGAAGTATTTTCCCCCATTCATTTTTCCCATAGGGATTTTTTTAAAAGCCATAAACCAAACCAACCAGCTATATGATGAATTACAATATTACAAACTTTGATTTGAAGCAAAAAGGTATTTGAAAAATGGACAAAAAGACAAAGGTATAAGACTTGTGTACTTCAATCACATGAAGCACTGCAAATAAGTTTCAAATTAAAAATTGAGAAACACTATGCATCATGTTGAACAGTTTAAATACTGGAACACTGCCAAACTTTAATCTTTCTTTTAAAACACAAATATTAAGTTAGTTTGTATGTTAAGTGTTTACAGTTTAATTGTCAGAAGAAAAGCACAATATTAATTCAAAGAAATATGAGAGATTTAAATATGATTGTCATTTTGCAATGAGGGTACATGTTCAACATTTATCAGACGTCTTCACAAATTTGTCTTAATGAAAAGTCTTACCCTGGCAAGAACTTCAAACTCAGGGGCAAATTGCTGGCATGGGCCGCACCATGGGGCGTAGAAATCCAACACCCAGTGATCCTTCCCTCCCAAAACCTTTCTCTTAAAGTCCTCAGGTGATACATCCACTGAGGCACGAGGCAGCGAGCTACGGACAGAAGAGACCATGGGGTAGAGGTTATGCAATATAGCTCTGCCTACATAGACAGCATCCTAACAGAAACGGAACCAAAAGTGACTGGTTTTTAACGCTGTAGTTGGGCAGCAACTTTAATTCAATAGAGTTTTACGTTAGCATGTTGCTAAGGTAATGACACAATGCACTGTGTATAAAAATAGCTAAGCTAATTTTTAAAAGAAAATGGTTTATTATATCATGTCTTTATAAAAGCCACATGCTAAAATTCTACTGAAATCAATTGAATCAAGTCTCTCGCATACTTACCGAAAACGATCAATAAAATAGTTCAAGCTGATTAAAACGCTGGTGAATTTATGGATACTTAGTGAGAATTAATCCAACTGACCTCAAGGCCCAAGACTTGAGTGAAAAGGCATCCCGGTGCCATCCATTGTAGCTCCTGTTAACAATGAGAGAGAAACACAGAACTTGTTGAACTGAGGTGTAATTGTATATGAGGTAGAGAACGTAAAGCACACGCACTGGTACTGGTCTCTGCGGTTGCTGTTCTGAGGGAACAGGCGGATCTCTGGGTAAGCTCGGACACTCTCGCTCTGGCAGAACGAGTGGTGTCTCTGGCAGTCGACTGTTCCCACGTTTACAGTCCCACTCAGCATCTAGAACAGACACAGCGATAGGGTAGTTATGATCATGACAATTTTGCAAGCAACTAATTGTCAAATGACTGCATTTTTTGTAAACTGTAAGCTTAAAACAGATACTCATTTATTTACTCAAAGTCACTTATTTACACGGAACTGGAAATATTCCTTTAAGGCTTTGCAAAACAAATATTGCACAGGTTAAAATGATATGAGTAATATTTCAAGCACTAAATATTATATACAATTAAATATCAATTCTTAAATCTAAATATTAATATAAAATATCTTATCAAATAATAAAGAAAAAAATCTTTTAGGCCAATTTTACTTCTCAGATTTTTAAATCCAGTACTATTATTATTATTAGTTATATTGAACGTGAGCAATGAGCATAGTATTGTGCCAAGCTGATAGACTGTAATAAAATCAAAGGCTGCTTCAACTATTATAACTAATAATGTATTAGTTTAGGGGTGTGCATTGTGCATACTCATGCATTTAGGTTAATTAAGTCAAGTGCACAATGATTGTGGTTATCACAAATCATGATTAAATCAAACATTTATGGACATGCGCTTATGTAATAAGGGCTTTCAAAAAAGTATTAAAAAGGTAATGCTTTAGCACTGTGTAATATATGAGGGCAGATACCCGTGCCATTCTCCTCCACTCTGGCAGCAGGGCCTGGCAGGGGCCACACCACGGCGCGTAGAAATCCACCATCCATGTCTCTGAGGACTTGCGTCTCTTCACCAGTTCTTGGAATGACTCTGGGGTCAAAGTCACCACAACAGGGTTCACCAGGTCCTGCAATAGACACAATCTATTTCAGATGCGTGTATGAATTATGAATGAGGATATGAAGAAGTGTAACCGTAATCTTTGCCTCAGCCCTCACCTCTATGAACTCCAGGATGCCATCTGCAGAGTGATGGCCCTCATACTCATGAATGCTGGACTTGTTGAAGATTACAGTTGTTGGATATGCATGAATGTTGTACTGAAGAAGGGAAAGATGCAAGAGATGAGAACTGGCGGTCTCCTGAACATTCATACTCTGGTAAAATAAGCTTATTTATATGCAATGAAAAGGTCCTAAATGTTTATATTTAATTTAGGATTAAAGGCAGTGTAAGGGCAGGACTATGGAAGACAGGGAGTGTTTGAAACTGGTTCAAAAAAAATATAATAATAGCAGCAGCAACAACAACAACAATTATAATAAAGTTTAAATAAATTATTATTATTATTAATTATGATTAAGTATATCTATTAATATAATTATGACAATGGTATTAAATAAAACTTATTAAATATTTTTGCAATCCATTGAAGAATAATAATAATAAATGTATTAATTTTATTATAATAAAATTCTAATATTAGTAATAGTAATAAATTATTTTAATGATATTATATTAAAAAATACCATTGTTACTCATTTATTATAATTACTATTATAAAAAACATTTTTATTATAAAATGTTTTGCGATTTTGCTGCTAGTGGTACAGAAACGACACCCTTCACCTTTAAGCAATATTAAGAGAACGTAACACATACAGTCAAACGCTGTGGTTTCCTGTGGCAAAGACGCAGAGGGTTTTCCGATGATTCTATAAATAGATCTTTTAACTAAGACAGGAAGCTAATGAGGATCTCAATCCTTATTAAGTACACACTCTGCAGGAAACCACATTATTATGCTAGAGATACTGAGCACATAATGCCACCAGCTTCAAATCTAAGCCGTCATGCCCAATCAGCTGTCAAATTCTGCAACATTAGTGCAAAGGGAGAATCTCAGTACCATATTGCAGAGCCCCTCATGCACTGTACAGTCCAGAGTCCCAAACTTCAGCTGTCCAAAGAGCTGGATGGAGGCTTTTCTCAACTCAGGGAGAAGAGCTCGACATGGCGGACACCACTGTAGGACAGATTATGCATAATAAAGAAGCAAAATTTCAAACATCCAAATTATGCTTTTAATATATGAATTTCACACTGTGTCAGTAATGTTTACTGTGCTTGCCTCCGCAGATCCTTTCTCACCCTACTGTGCTTGATGCATCAGGGAAGTTACCATGGTAATACAAGTATGTGCTTAGCAGATAATTATTAGCGTTCAAATGGAGGCTTCAGCAGTGGTTTAGATGTAATAACTCACAGGAGCGAAGAAATCAACCAGCCAGGGCTCCTTCTCATGGCTGGGGAAGTTCTCAGGCCTGAGGGTGGTGACGTGGGCATTCACACTCTCTTTTGCAAAGGCCACAATGTTGTAAAGTGCATCCTTACCTGGAGATTTAACACAAAGTACAATCAAAAACATTTTAGACCAATACCAAACTAAATTTTACCAAATTTTTGGATTAATGTTTACAGGTTAATCTTTAAAAGCCGTTTTTAGCTATTCAGGGTGTATAGTTACATCCAAACCACATTTGACCTTTACTAGCTACACTTTCTGTGTGAACGCAAACATGTCTCGGGATGGGGACCTAGTAACATTGCCGGGATCAGCCCCGGAATGCTGTGTGAACAAAAGGCAGGACCAATGCCGTAAGGGGTGTGTCATAGTGTTCGCCAGCTTAGTGGGACGGTAAGCGATGCGCTAGTTTATGATCGAATCAGAAAAAAAAAAAAATGCACGAGCATGGTTTCTCGAGAGAACTCGCAGATCATAAGTAAACTTAAGACACTGTGGAGACATTACACGTCACGTCTTAACGGGATTTTTACGGGATGTGTGTGAACGCATACACAGATTACAGAAAATCACTGGCAGTGTAAATGAACCAAAAATCAAATGATCCCAGGACACATTATCAGTGTATTTTCTGGAATCTCTGTGTGAAAGGGGCTTAACTCTCTCAAAATACAAATAAAGAGATTTGGAATGATTATATTTTTGTTTTAAAGGTGCAGTGTGTAGTATTTATGAGGATCTATTGACAGAAATGCAATATAACTATGTTCTCAGTGGTGTATAAATACCTTAAATAATGTACCGTTATGTTTTTATTACCTTAGAATGAGCCATTTCAATCCTCATACACCATGGGTCCTTACAGTGAAGTCACCATTTTGCACCACCATGTTTCTACAGTAGCCCTAAACGGACAAACTGCTCTACAGAGCGCTAGCTACTCCATGCTGTCTCAGACGACGATATTTTTGTCCTGTGTCGGCCCCGTAGCTTCTCTGTGTGCTTCGAAAGGGAGGGGTGAGCGGTGGGTGATTGCAATTCACAACCTCACCGCTAGATGCCGCTAAAATTCACACACTGCACCTTTAAAGTATAAGCAACCACTGAAATATTTGGTAACACTATTTTAAGGTAACGTAGTTACACGTTACTACATGTATTTACTATAGTAATAACAGTAAATTATGCATAATTACAAGTAGCTAATCCTAAACCAAACCCTAAGCATAACTCTATAGTAAGTAAAGTAATATTACTTAGTACTTATTTGAGTAAGAACAATGTAACTACGTCGCCTTAAAATGTGTAACCCAATATTTATTTTAATAATTAATGCATCAGAGGGCTAAAAAACACTATTTAGATGCAGAATATTAAGTCTTACTAAAACTCACCATGGTAAATCTCAAAATCATGAATTCCAACCCCCTTAAAAACAGCCACACAAGGCTTTTGTATATACAGAGAACCACACAGCTCTGAATCTGAGATGCAGTCCACCTTCCCCACCTGTGCAAACAGATGAACGCAATGAATTCAACACAACAGCACCATATACCAGAACTCATATGACCCATGTACTGCATAAAACAACAGTAAAAACAGCAAATGTTCTGACACCATTTACTCATGTTGTTCTAAACCTGTATGATTTTCGGCCTCAAAAAATAGGTGAAAGCACCATGAAAGTATTATAAAAAGTAGTCCATGCGACTTGCCTAAAGTTGTCTGAATGTGAGAAAAAGACTGAATCTTATAGCTTCAAAAACACTTGGAATATACTGCGCACAAGTCATACAAACTACTTTTATGGTGCTTTTTTGGTCCTTTTTGCAGCTTGATATGGATATTTTGCAGCTTCAAAATTACTACTTTTGTGTTTCATGGACGGAAAAGTCAGTCATATGGGTTTGGGACAACATGAGGGTGAGTAAATGAAGTAATTTTATTTTTTAAGTTAACTAAATAAATTTAGGAACGTCAAGAAAGGGGGGGAAAAAAAAAAAAAAAAAAAAAACAAAAAAAAATTCATCAAGAACCTGTATGTTAGAATCCTTAAGAAGAGCATTGAGTTTTTTAAACTCATGTGTTGCCAAATCATTGTGTCCAAAGGAGAAACTGACGAGCCATCGGTGATGAGCCAATTTATGCTGAGAAAAAAAAGATCATTAGTAGGGTATCTTTTATGACACTTCCAAACATATGGAGATAATTATGCCACGCAACCTTATTTCATCCAGCGCGTCAGTTACTGTGTAAACAGTGATACTGGAGGTAGTTCAGGGTGCGGTACAGGACTACGTTCAGTTCAGTGCAAACAAACTGTTTTTGTACAACTTTTCCTTGTTCTTATGATCTTCATTAAAAGTCACTTGCACTCTTACCTCGAAGCTGCTCTTTGTAAGAATCTCCAGGTCAGGAAGATGCTGCAACACTTGTGCATATACCTCTCTAGTATCCAAACTCTGGATAAACTGCAAGGTTAATAAAATCAAAATGAAAACCAGCCCATCAGATTAGTTCAACTACTACAACTGGACAGGATGCACAATATTTAGGGTACATTTATATGACAACGATGTACTAAAAAAAGAAACGTTTTTGAAAAGTTTAGCGTACAGATGACAACATTGTCAAGATGCGTTTTGGTCGATCAGATCACAAGTAGACAAGGGAGACACACCTGGTATTTTAATCGTCTCTTTTGTCCATTTTTAACCACTTCTGTCCTGATTTCTTTGAGGGGGCGGGCAAATGTACAGGTTTTTTCAAATCTTTGTCAATCTAATGGACAAAATAAGCTCGCGCAATTTACATATGAACACGCCCCGGAGAAAACACAGAGAGCATCAGCTTTCGTTTCTGCTCTGATAGCGGCAATATCATGCCGAACGCGGTAAGTGTGTGTTAGAAATCAGGAATGTTTTTTCATCAAACCAAACTTGGGTCTCCAGCCGATAAAGTATAAACCCTGTCTGGATAGTGCGCTTTCCACAATGTTTACGCATTAAGTCAGTAGGTGGAGAGTAGGCAGTCTTTTGCCCTGTTCGAACACATTTGACCACATGAGCGTTTACACTACGAAAGCAATCCAGTCTAATGCGTTTTCGATGACTTCTGGAAGTGGTCGAAAGTGGACAAGCTCAAAACGTTTTAGACCCCATTTAAACCTGTATTTAGCGGCGTCCACTTATGATCCAATCGACCAAAACGCATCTTTAATACCAGGTGTAAACAGGGCCAAAATGATCCCCGTTCACACGGATCCACGAAAACAACTAAAAGTGCTACATTATGCATGCCAGGCCACTAGTTGGCGATGTCACTTTGTAGAGAAACACTATGCGCCTAAGCACATGCGCAGTCTTCAACAGAGCGGTGAATACAAACAGTAAATCTACACTTTGCTGGAGAAGCTCAGTATCTTGAGCAGCACAAACACAGTCCTGTAGGCTGCCATTGTTTGCGTGCATGTCTATAGACTGAACATGTAATCCGCATGCACAAATGACGTTACAGTTTTCACAAATTCGCGTTTTAGTAGTTTACAAATAGACAATAATGGTATCGTTTTCAAAAGCTTGCACTTTGAAATCCGTTTTAAAAAGTTTGCATTTTGAGTGAATGATACGCATAATAACTTTTCTGTTTTTAGTTGAAAACAGTGTCATGTAAACACCCCCTTAGAAAGACGTTCCCTACCAATACACTGCCTTTCTGAGCAAGGGAACTGCCAGGGGGAAAGAGGGCCGTTGTGCTAGTGGTGACCTCAAAGCTTTCACACAAATCTGCCTGTTTGGAGCAATCCATCCATCCTACATTGACCAGACCGTCCTGTAGAGAGAAACACATGTTCATTCATGCTCACGAGACAATAACTTACTTTATTACATGCTTTGTTTACGATATGTGACACTCAAATTGAATTTGGTTAAACATGATCCGCTCAATGCTTACCAACATTCCAGCTAGCTTCCGTCTTGTCTGAGGTTCCAGACAATCTATGCAACAAAAAAAAAAAATTTAATTTTAGTTATAGTTTAAGAAAACAAGGTTTTGGATTTGCATTTCTAACCTTATGCTTTAGTAGCTGTCTCACCCCCAGTGTCTGCACAGAAAGTTATCAACCAGCCGATTCTTTCAGCAAACGCCTGATCAATCTCACTGAAAACGTTCCCTGAAAATAAAGTAATTTTACATACAATTTTCAGCATAAATCAAAGACAGTACAGCATAAAAGACTATATAAACTTAATATTATATTAATACTTTGTATAAATACTTTACAACTATATATTTCACATTACTTTAATGAACATAAGAGTTTTTTGCATTACTGTAACGGTATTGGGAGGAAACATGCTTCATTTTTCATGAAAATAATTGCACAATTCAAAAAGGGCAAAAATAGGAACAATTTTCTTTATACAAAATATATTTTCTTATTTTTTCATTTGAATTTAGGGATGAACAGTAGTAAATACCAAGTGAAAAGGTATCTTCACACCAAATTGCACAAAACAGAAAAGTATTAAAGGGGGTCATGGCATGGATTTTTAAACATTATTTTAATGTGTTCCTTGAGGTTCACTGATAATTTTAATTAAGTTTTTTGCACAAAACAAAAATATATGTGGGAAAACTTATTTTCAACCCTCATTCTGACCCTTCGTCTGAAATTCCAAAGGAAAAGTTCACCCAAAAATGAAAATTATCCCATAATTTACTCACCCTCAAGCCATCCTAGCTGTATATGTCTTTCAGCCGAATACAATCAGAATTTTATTAAATAATATCCTGGCTCTTCCAAGCTTTGTAATCGCATTTAATAGCGCCCGAGTTTTTGAAGCTCCAAAAAGCACATCCATCATAAAAGTAATCCATACAACTGCAGTGGGTTAATAAATGCCTTCTGAAGTGAAGCGATGGGTTTTTGTAAGAAAAATATCCATATTTAAAACTTGGTTTTCATGTGAGGTGTCTATTCTAACCTCAGAGGTCACTCTTCAGCTGGAACTAGACTCGCATACGGCCGTTGTTGGAAGCCAGTGATTATAGTTTGTAAAGTTTTAAATATGGATATTTTTCTTACACAAACGCATCGCTTCACTTCAGAAGGCCTTTATTAACCCATGATCGATGGATGCACTTTTTTGGGCTTCAAAAACTTTTCAATGCCATTACAAAGCTGGGAAGAGCCAGGATATTTTTTTTATATAATTTTGATTGTATTCAGCAGAAAGAAAAAAAAAAATCATATACACCTAGGATGGCTTGAGGGTGAGTAAATTATGAAGAAAAGAACTTATATGACAAAAGATCAAGATAAATTTGATTTCTCATGTCATTACCCCTTTAACACACATGTATACATACATGTCATGACCCCTTTAACATACATGTAACATACATTTAAAAAAATACCCCTTAATAAATACATATTATTTAGTACATTCACCTTTTGCTTTATTGACAGCAGCAGTTGAGCTGCATGAACTTCACAAGTTTTGAATATTTATATAGCTATTTCCAGATTTAAATAGGAAAATAAATAAACAAATAAAATCGAATACCTTGCCATAGTTCCGTCACTTTGCTCCTCACAAACTGCATTGCAAATTTGGTGAGGCTTGATTCTGTTCTGTCGCCATAGTATTTCTCTGGATTCTGTTGGCATGATTTCATTCATACTTTAGGATGAATATAGACATTAAACGTACAATATCTTATGTATATCATACTAATAAAGAATGTTCTCACCATTCCCGTTCTGAACACATAGAGGCTGGGGTAGCTGCTGATGCCTTTGCTACGGCACAACATGCCGTTATCACCGCAGTTCACGGCACCGATCCGAATCACACCGTCCATTTCCTTAGCAAACTCCCGCCACTGTGGGGTGCGTTCACTTGTCAGTCAAATAAGCTACAGTATGACTATGACAATTCTGAAATGTGTGCTGTAAGGAGAAAGTGAATAAGAGGAGGAGAAAATAGAGTTACGCACCGTGGGGGCAAGGTCGTGACAGTGCGAGCAGCGCGGGAAATAGAAATTCACAAACCAGACTTCTCCAGAATTTACAGCTGCATCTGTGGAAAAAGACAAAACCGGTGTCACAACACTCCACCATTTGCAAAAACAGGTTAGGCCTCTATTTGAATACTACAAGATCAGCTGAAAAAAAGGGAGGGTTTAAAAACATCTAACAAGACATTCACAGGTCATAACTCTCCCCAAATTCAAGATAAAAAGCGTAATTTTGTATAAAGAAAATATAGTCTATTTAAAAATGAGTCTTCATGTATTTCTACACCCACTGTAAACGTTTCTCTTTGTGAGCTTTGGTTAGTGGTGGCCGAAACGCAAATTTACGCACAACTGCCAGCCTGCATGGAGAGGTTCTTAAGACTCCAGAGAGTCAAAAATACCTTTTTTTTTTTTTTTAAATAGCTGGCCTTTTAATACAATTAATTTTTTTTGACAGAAACGTTCCTTAATAAGCCTTTATCTGACTGAGTTCTCTTGTGCAGTAAATTACTCACAAATCTTATGATAGTTCGATAATCTCCATTCAGTTTTCATACAATATTAGTTGTTTTCATGCCTTTTGCATAACATTGCACCATTTCATGCTTTTCATCTTCAGAAAGATCTTTCTTCCTCCGCATATTGCATGAGAACTGTGACTTTCTTAATAATGTGGAACAACCTCTTTAAGTAGACCTAACAAACTATTTAACAAACCTGTCTGAGATTGATACCAGTTATCTAAATAAAAAATATGGACAAATAAAACAAAAACACTTTCTTTGAAAAACTAAAATCTGAATGTTTATTGTATTGAAATTCTACTGATATGTCACTTGCATAATAATTTGGAACACAGTGTATATATTTACGTATTTACAAAGATGTATTTATATAGTATTACGTTTATTTATTCATATTAATTATACTGCATTTATTTAATATTTAAAAAAATGTCTGTAATACAGTAAAAGATTAGTGACGAGACTAATGACGATCCCCATTGACAATAATGAAAATTGCACAAATGAAAATATAAAGTAAACATCTGGATGCATAATTTGAAAAACTGGAGGAAAATTTGGAATTATTACTTTATGAAAAATATCTTTTGATTTTGGGGTGAAATATGACCTGGGCATTTTTTGTGAGATTCAGTCCAGCACACAAACGCTTTTTTACATTTGCCCAGAAATACAATATAATCACATAATCTGCGTGGTTTAAGATCATCACTTACCAAAGTCCCCTCTGTCTAGTGTAGTAATTTCTGGATCATCGTCATAAATTCCTGAAAAACACAACTTTGTGGTTTTTCTCCAACATAGAGACAAGTACAGCATATTTTCCAACACACTCACTTTTTGTATTGTATTTGTAACACTATGAAAAAACATCACACAGAACATAACGTAGAGAATTGAATTACCAAAATCATATCTGTAATAGTTCCAGCTTTCATATCTTCCTCCCTGCTGTTCATCTTGCAGGCCCTTCTCTCCATACTTGTCGTATTTCTTCCTCAAGTCCTCGTCCTTCAACACCTCATAGGCACGATTGATCTTCAAGAACTTGTCGTGGGCCGTTTCATCATTCTAAAAAAAAAAACAATAGCAGCTTTCTCAGAGTGTCACAAGAAAGGAGGACACACAGTCTGGTTGGCATGGCATAATAAAGCTACTCACAGGGTTTTTATCCGGATGCATTGTGAGAGCGAGCTTTTTGAAAGCCTGCCTAATCTCACGTGTACTGGCCTCTCTTGAGATACCCAACAACTTGTAGTAATCTTCATCAGAGGAAATGGAAACGAAAAGCCATACTGCAATGAAGGCAAACAGCAATGACTTTCTCGAAGGTCTCAAATGATTCTGGAACGACTCCATTGTTGAAAGTTGTCGTTGATGCAGATCTTCAGTGTTTCAAGGTTGGAGAACAGCTTACAGGAGTGTGATGTTCAATGAATCCTGAATGAATACACCTTGTAAGTGAGAGTGAAGAAGAAAGAGATCTCAAATGAACACGTAGGTGTTTACAGAGGGTGGAGCAATTTTCTCATGCCATCTAAAAATAAACATCACATTAATAAAAAAAAAATTACCATTACTACATTATTAAATAAAATAATCATATTACTGTAATAATAACACATAATACAGTATATACATAAAGGCAGTTCAACAAATACTACAATGATGTATACTTGTTTCCAACTTAATACATACATATATACGTAATAAAAAATATATAAAACATACAATACAAACATAATATTTTATCCGCCGTTGCCTGAAACTCATTTATAATCAGTAAATTAAAGCTTTAGTGTGTCTAGTGATCAGCTCTGGTTAGGTGTGCAAAGCTAAAGCTGTAAACTAGTACGAGACTAGTCGGTTTAGTATAACAGTTTACATTTATATCCATACTTAAATTATTTTAATTCATTTTCGTGTGTTAGTGAATGTTGATGTGAGAGTACAGACACAAGCTGTTGGATCATCAGCAGGCTAGTTAAGTTACTGCATTCCAGTCCTGAACTTTTGATCAAAATAAGCCACAAGTGATTCCTCGAGATAAATGTAAGTAACATTAGCACCTGTATTACGATACAATATGTATATTGCCTCACCTGTTCTTTATTACTCCACAGGTTCTACCCTAATTCATGATCTTATTCGCAGAATCACCGGTGTGCCTGCAGTAGTGTGAAGCAGAACAAACGAGAACAAATCGCCGGAAGTACGTAATTTTTCAAAATAAAAGATCCGCTCAATATAACCGAATTTGTTTCTTAAGATATTAACGTTTTGATCCAAAGCTTTTATGCTTAAATACTTTTGTAGACAGCTATAAGCAGTGCCTACGTGTACATTTATTTACAACAACTAAAATTTTTTGATAGTGAAGGAAAAAATAAAACATATTCCAGGATGTACCTCATGAAATTGGTTGAGAGAGAGAGAGAGAATGTCCAAACTTTTGACTAGTTTATTATTTTAAATGACCAAACGTAGATATTATTAGATAACAATTCATTTTAATCAAGGCACTGTACCATTGCAAAAGTCCCCCATATTTTATATTGATCAAATTACTTTCCAGAGTTTTTGAGGCAATTTTAAAACGATTCTAGTGTAAATTCCAGGATTATACCAATGGAGGGCACTGTATGTGTACTACAGTTGGTGAATCACTAATTTGCTTAATTTAATTAATTTACTTTAATTCAATTTTAGAAAATATTATTTACCATTGTTTGGCGTGTGGGAAAGAATATTTCTCCATCAGTACTATATGTACAACACGTTGGAGTTTAACAATTAACCAGACAGAGATATGCATAGTACAGTGATCAGTTGGATGTAGAATTCGCTGTTTATCAGGCAGCCTTTGAGTCGTTTAAACACAAAACTAGGGCATGAGAGCAAGTCTATAAAATGTTATGCACTGATAAAATGTTATCTTCATGAAACCAAAGTGTATGTTGGCCTCTCTTTGGTACTGTATGTTCAGTCGGCGTAATAGCTTATGAGTCTTTCTGCTTCTCTGACGCCTGTGAGGTACGCTCCATGGGTCGTGGTGTAAAAGTTCACATGTGTAGCTTCACCAGCAAACAACACCTGAAGGTGCTTTAAAAACAGAGAAATAAAATCATTTTGTTAATAACTTCATCACTGCTTGATTTTGTAAAATGCAATCTGCTACTTATCTTTTACACTATTACAGCTGACAGCAGAATATGTGTATATGAGTATTGTTAATGTTGACTAAAACTACTACTATTACTTAATTATTTTAAAGTTGACATAAAATAAACTATATACAGTGGTGGCCAAAATTATTACAACACTTGGCATCTGGGAATCGTCCTATTGGGCCTGGATTTATTTTCCAAGAGGACAATGACCCGAAACATTCTTCTAACTACTGCCGGAACTACCTGCGATGGAAGGAATCTGCTGGAACATTGAAAATGATGGACTGGCCCCCTCAAAGTCCGGACCTCAACCCCATCGAGCACATTTGGGGCAAGTAATAATAAGAAAATAAGAAAATAAACTGGACAGATCTATTGTACATTCAAAGGAAAGCCTTTGGCTTCAGTTGCAGAAGGCATGGGATAACATTAGTGCTGAAGTTCTCAGAGGAAATATATTGACACTATGCCAGAGAGATGTGAATAAAAAAAAATTCAATATTTTCAGATCTGTCAGGTGTTCTAATAATTTTGGCCACCACTGTATGTTAGATGAAAAACTTTGCCTTGGCAACTAACTGATGTAAAATAAGTTAAAAAATACAAAATATTTTTTACAAAAACTAATATAATTGATAAAAACAACAAAATTACTCAAATTTAAACTACTATTAAAATGAAAACTGAACATATAAATATAAAAGCTAATTCAAAATATTAATAAATAAAATAGTAGTATTTAAACAATATGTAAAATAACACTGGCAGATACATAACTGTTTGTTTGTAATACAATGAAAAGCTTATGAGAAAGCAAACTCTATTAAAGGTTTTGTTCTATATACACTACCAGTCAAAAGTTTGGACACAATTTCCCATTCTCTTTGATGGGAAAGTGTGTCCAAACTTTTGACTGGTAGTGTAGATAGAAATGAAATGTATGTATGTAAATAATCAAACACTTATACAAGATATTAAAAGGATAGTTCACCCAAAAATAAAAATTCTTTCATTTTTTCTTGATTACTCACCCTCATGTCGTTCCAAAATTTGGTTTAGTTCAAATTTTCTGAAGAGACTTGATCGCTTTATATGATGAACAGATTTAATTTAGGCTTTTATTCACATTTAAACATTGATCAGCGAACACGAGAACAAAACTCATTGGTTCTTGCGGAAGCTCAAACGTGCTGCGTAACACGAGAATGAACCTCACTGGTTCTTGAGGAAGCTCAAACGTGCTGCGTAACACGAGAATGAACCTCACTGGTTCTTGAGGAAGCTCAAACGTGCTGCATAACACGAGAATGGACCTCATTGGTTCTCGCACGTCAAGTGAACATGCTTGAGCTTCCATTTTCCACAACTGATGTGTGAGTTGATGAATGTTTATATGTGAATAAAAGCCTAAATTCAATCTGTTCATCATATAAAGTGATTGTGTCTCTTCTGAAAATTTGGACTAAACCGCTCAATTCATATGGATTAGTTTTTTGATCTCTTTATGAACTTTTTGAAGCATCAAAGTGGTAGTTGCGTAGGCTGTCAACGGAGGGACAGAAAGCTTCCAGATTTCATCAAAAAGATCTTTATTTGTGTTCCAAAGACGAACGAAAGTCTTACAGGTTTGGAACGACATGAGGTGTAATTAATGACAGAATTTTCATTTTTGGGTGAACTAACCCTTTAAGGCTTACCTTTCTGCCTCTGCATTTATCCTTAGAGGGAAGAGGTGACGCTAATGCCTTGTGTGCTTTTACTCCATCAACACCTTCAGGAATAAATGTATAGGAGCCACGGACGTGGGAATCAGAACCCCATCTGGTGATCAGTGTCTTTGAGACTTCTGGCACTGACCAGCCTGTGAAAGACCTGAGCAACCTTTAAAGACATAAACAGAGTTTGTTATATAGGAAGAGAGGCATGATATTTGACCATGGTGAATAATTATACATCATACATTTCATTATTTATGTTACCATACCTCACACAGATAGCTCCGATTTCACTGTCCTGAAGATTCTCCATATACAGTGCTTCTCTACCTGTGATCCAGCCACACAGAGCCATGGGATGATGAGCCACTGCGTCAAAACCAGTGATCTTCTTGAACCACGTCTTTTTCCAGGTTTCTCCTTTGGACAGAGACTCATAAACATCTTTATCTTCAGGCCCTTCTTTCCACACCAGCTGAACCCCGGAACAGTCGTCTGGCCAGAAACGTTCCTCGAAAAACAGGAAAATTTTGTCCACGATCCCAAAGCTAAGATTCTCAATTGCAGACAGCTTTTTTTTAGGTAAGGATGGTTCGAACATGGTTATCGCTTTGTCTTTGAGAACCCCCAGAGATACGGTGACAATCACATGGTCTGCCTCAAAGCTCTGTCCATTTTCACAGACGACCTTAACAGGATACATTTCATCTTCACAACTGCCTTTTTTGACCAAGTCCCATTGGATGATCTTGACCGGAGCATTGCACTGGACAGTTCCTGAAGGCAGATCTTTAAGGAGAACATTCAAGATTGCTTGATAGCCACCAGGTCCTAAAGTATTAAAAAATCCTCCCTCTAGAGCAGTGTAATAGCTAATCTGAGATGCAGAAACCTCATAGAGGCTAGAGCAAGCCTCATCTGTGCATTCGATCCTCTTGCACCATTCATAAACTTGCTGGCCGTCTTCTGTTGCAGCTAAAGGACATTCACCAAAGGCATCATCCAGATAAGCACCTAGAGTTAGTTTCCTGTGCTTGCAGTCAAGTTCATCATCAAAAGCTTTGTCGGTGAGGTTGCTGAAGCACAAACTCACCTGATCTACAACTTTTGTGGAGACCTGCTTCCCATCTTCTTTGAAAAAGTAATCTTGAGGAGTTACAGAACGAGGCTGGCACATGTTTTTGCGTGCAGAAGGTCCCTCGGACAGCAGGTTCTTCTCTTTCGCAATCTTAAACAGGGGGTTTCCTTTCTGTCCGTGGATCCAGTTGGCTCCAACTTCAATGATATTCTTGCTGAACGGTTTAGTGGTGTGCACTCGACCTCCAACTCTTTCCTTTGCCTCAAGAATCAGAACATTTTTAAATCCTGCCTCCACTAACCTGGCTGCAGCAGCCAAACCTGCAAAACCTGAACCTACCACTACAACTTTGGCATTTTCTGGTCCTGAACAAGTACTCATTCTTACTGCTTTGTTGAGCTGTTAGAGAGAGAAAAGCAGAAATTGTATAAATGTAGTTGTAAGAACAAAAAGCAACTCTTGCTCAGCAATAAGTAGCAAATAACAGAGAGTACAGGTGATACAGGTGTAGCGCACTATGCTCTAAAGCAGTTTCCTTTATGTGCCAGTGCTTAAACACCTGACCTTTGTAGTCCACTTATTCTTGAGATAAAGGACAAAACGTGTCTTACACAAAAAAGCCCTCTTTACGTTAAAAATTAAGAAATTCATAAAAATAAAAATACTTAAAAAGTTATATCTAAAGGAAATATTTATACCCATTGCTTACATTTTTAATAAATTCTTTAGTATTATTTTTAATATTGTTCTATACTTGGACACCCTCTTTTTTTTTACAACCTGTCACTCACATGAGATCACAGCAATAGCAAACCCTGATGTAATGGACTTCATAGAGTGCAAACATGTCCAACGCCAGTTGCCCAATGCTTAAGTCTTGCAGGACAAGCACAAATAAATTTAACATAATATATGCATTCCTTTGGAGAGGATCCACAGATCCTTTGGATTCACATAGAATTAGGAATAGTTCTGTTGCTGCTACAGGGTGCCATATGATAATGTTTAACATTACACTGAGCCTAGCATTAGCTTCTTGTATTTTTCCAGTGAGATACAGGTCACCCAGAATGAGACATACTGTACTGCTAAAAAGAGAAAAGCAAATCACTGGAAGAATTAAATAAAATAAATATTAGTTTAAATCACTTGTTAGTTGCTATTATAGAAAATATGTTGTAACCTCAGTTGGATCTTTGTCAACACCTTCAGTATGTCAACTCCGTCAGTATTTAACACTGTTTTTTGTTAATTTTGAAAGAAATATTTTATTATTTTTTCAATTTATTGTGTAATAATTCTAAAACATCACCTGAACTATGATATTATGTCTTTACCTAATAACATTGGTTATATGCTTAATATTAAAAAGGAGGGTAGAGAATTAATATTGTTAAAACAATGAGTATTTGATCACTTAGCTCCTTTACTGAACACCATTATTACATAACTGAAGACTTTACACTGTTGTTGGATGGATCAAATTAAAATAGAATGTTTTTGGTGCATCTGACGGAGTTGACACAAATTAAGTTATGAAGTAAATTGATTTTTAGAAATAAATATTTTCATAAAAACCTGTTCCCTTACATGGTTCATTATCTGAGAACTTTGTCTACAAAAATACCCATTTCTAATAATGTAGTATTTAAAAAAAAAAAAAAAAAAAACTGACATCTAAAACATGTTTTGTCCCATATCTCAAGAATCTGTGAGTCCACACCCTCCATAACAACACAGCCCCGACGTCTAGCTAAAACAAGGAAATGAAACCAAACACCTTGTAATCACTGTTGACGTTGCTTACATGATGGAATATCATACATCTCACAAGTTACTTTGGCAAAAACATGTAACCAAATTCAAGGTTATTTTGGCTAGAAGTGGGTTACTCATAGCCGGACTATCGGGTCTGTAGTTAACCGAGCCGGTGGAATGACGGCTATTGCTTGCTGCCGGGTACAATATATCATTGCTCACATAGAGATCAGGCGGTCATGGGACATCCAGTCAGATAAAAGATTAAAATAAGTTACTTTAGTATGCAACATGACTCTCATCTCGTTTGCACTGACGCTGTATGATACTTACAGAAATGTTTTGCTTTCAAGTGAAACTACATGAAACAGTTTCGTTTTCATACTGCTACCGTGATGGTAATACCAGTGCGAAGACGGCGACATTAACGATAATGTTCTTTTAAAGCTAATTTCAAATTAAATGTCTGTGTAGAAAAATTATAAATCGTTAAAAAAAAACAATAAAACTAAATACATTTAAAAAAGGACCAACCCCCAAACAAACAAAAATCCATTAATAAAATATTCTTTACAAGATTTGTTTTCCCTGGATGAAATCTTTGATCTATATAGTTATTTATATAGATTAGTGGATGAAATACAGATAACAACAATTCTGCTCATGCAGAAGATGGCGCTAGTAAACTATTCTTTTCTTTGGCCTCTTGTGCGTCCTGAGGTAGAAGTGGCTTCGACCAAACTTAAGATCAACTGTTTATGAAGTGACCTATAATACTTTTAAAACATCCAAACAACGAATCCATATAAGCAGATAAACCAACGAAAATGAGAAATAATCGAAGAAAAAAGCCTACACCAAACAATCACAAGACAGGGAATACATATCAAAGACTTTATATAAAAAAGGGACTTTGATAGATCGCCTGTACCCACCTCACAAACGCCATTTACAGTTTATGCAGCTATGCAACCATCTCAAGGTTGGTATTTGTGTCGTTCAGCACTGTCTCGCGAATATACTTATTTATGAATCATATATTAGAAATAATTATACGTATATTTAGTTAGCATTTATTCGTAATCATAGTTATGCTGTAACGAGGTGTCTGAGGTAACCTGAAGTTTGTTACGTCCCTGATTAAACTTTTTGTGATAACCCAGAACAATTTAAACCAGCATAAGATCATAGGTGGTATGATTTGCTGGTTTTAGAGAGGTTTTGGAGCCTAGACTGGGCTTTTTCTCATACCTGCTAGGGTGACTTGAACATCTTTCCTGGGTAACTAGGCTGCCATAATTTGATTGCCACTATCAAGCTTTGATCTCGGTGCTATTTAAAGAATAGAATAGAACTGTGATGGATAGCACAACAAATATTTTTTGTGGATTTTTCCCCGATAAGTGTTTTTGTGCTGGTACCATGGTTTAGGCCTGTCTAAAACCGCCAGTAGGTGGCAGCCCAACCCTTTCGTAATGAGTGATTCATTAAATCATTCATTCAAATGATTCGTTCAAAACTGTTGATTCATTTAGAAACAAAGCAAATGACTGGCTGCGTCCGAAATTGCATACTCTCTTTACTAATTACTTCACGACCACTAAAAAAAAGTATGCTCTGTAGTATGAGTGTGTGTAGTATGAATGTAATCCGGACATACTATATTCTCCATGGTGTCATTAGCATCAGTTGCTTCGCTTCACTGCCATTCACGAATCCTCTCACGTGGCCTCATGGAATAGTAAAGTGTCCATTGTATGTTGCCGGAAGTAGCAGGTCATCCGGGTACTTTTTTGCCTGCTCTTTTATGAGTATTGTGAATTCGGACATATTTCTTTTGTCACATACTGTTTTTCACCTATATATTAGGGAAGTATGCAATTTTGGATGCAGCCACTGTCTTTATGAATGGGTCATAGAATCAATTGACTCCAGTGATTTGTTTAAAAACACAGATTCATTCAAGTACGAAACATTGCAGAGGCATAGCGTCGCACACTGTCATCCTCGCTCTCTTGGGACTCAGAGATAAGGGAAACTGCTCTTTTTTTTAATGTGGGTACCGCTGGCTGTGGGGCCAGTGACGAAAAAAACCCAAAAGGAAACAGAACATTCTCCACCTGGACCTCCTCCGGGGGAGGGGTGTGGTCACCATCTCCCGAAGAGCAGCTCCCTCCATCTCTGGGTCGCCCACCTTGTTTGGCAGGGGCCTGGACTGGCTGGGCGGGCCTCCTGTGGCCGGCCCCCTGCTGTTGCCTGGGTGGAGGCTGTTTCTGAGGCTGAGCAGGGGCGGAGGCGGCAAGGTGGAGGCAGCAGCGGGCTGCCGGGGGAGGATATGCTTGATCGCCTCCGTCTGCTTCTGGGAGGCCAAGAACTGCTGGGAAAATTTCTTGACCGCGTCACCGAAGAGGCTGGCCTGGGAGATCGGGGAGTTTATCAACCGATTTTTGTCGGCCTCCCGCACATCAGCATTATTTTATTGAGTGATAGGCAGTGGGTTTAATCAGTGACATCATTAATAGATTTGACATCATTAATATCCGCCATCAATATCCGCCATCAAGGCAGATCTTTCAGGAGAACATCTAAAACTGCTCGGTAGCCACCAGGTCCCAAAGTATTAAAAAACTCTCCCTCTAGAGCAGTGTAATTGCTATTCTGAGATGCAGAAACCTCATAGAGGCTAGAGCAAGCCTCATCTGTGCATTCATTCCTCTTGCACAATTCAAAAACTTGCTGGCCGTCTTCTGTTGCAGCTAAAGGACATTCACCAAAGGCATCATCCAGATAAGCACCTAGAGTTAGTTTCCTGTGCTTGCACTTGAGTTCATCATCAAAAGCTTTGTCGGTGAGCTTGCTGAAGCACAAACTCACCTGATCTACAACTTTTGTGGCGACCTGCTTCCCATCTTCTTTGAAAAAGTAGTCTTCAGGGGTTTCAGAACAGGGCAGGCATGCAGAAGGTCCCTCGGCTAGCAGGTTCTCTTCTTTCGCAATCTTAAACAGGGGGTTTCCTTTCTGTCCGTGGATCCAGTTGGCTCCAACTTCAATGACATTCTCGCTGAACGGTTTAGTGGTGTGCATTCGACCTCCAACTCTTTCCTTTGCCTCAAGAATCAGAACATTTTCAAATCCTGCCTCCACTAACCTGGCTGCAGCAGCCAAACCTGCAAAACCTGAACCTACCACTACAACTTTGGCATTTTCTGGTCCTGAACAAGTACTCATTCTTACTGCTTTGAGAGAGAGAAGCAGAAAATGTATAAATGTAGTCGTAAGAACAAAAAGCAACTCTTGCTCAGCAATAATAGCAATTAACAGAGAGTACAGGTGATACAGGTGTAGTACATGATGCTCTAAAGGAGTTTCCTTTATATACCATTGCTTAAACACCTGTAACACCTGTAAAACCTGACCTTTGTAATACATACAAAACATAGTATCAATGTTTACATAGAGATCAGGCGGTAATGGGACATCTAATGGCAGATAAAGATTCAAATACTATAGTTTGCACTTTGGAGGCTGTATGATACTTACAAAATTGATTTGCTACCCAGTAAAACTACATGAACGAACACATTCTTGTTTATACTTACAAAATTGATTTGCTGCCCAGTAAAACTACATGAACACATTCTTGTTTTCATATTGCTGCCTTGATGGTAATGACAGTGTGAAGACAGCGACATTTATAATATTTTTCAAAGAAAAGATAAAAAATAAATTACTGTAGAAAAAAAAATCATAAAAATGTTAAAACTAAATCAAATTTAAAAAGGACATTTGGTCCAACCCCCAATCAAACAAAAATAAATTAATAAAATATATGTTCATATAAAATAATACTTATAAATAAAGTGCTAAAGCTTTTATGAATGAGGGAACAATTACTGAGTACACCTTTAAATATATGTTTGTGACTTGTCACATATGTAAACCTGCCGTGAATGGTATTGCTTTTAATGGAAAACTCCAAACGTAAGCCCTTTAAGACATTTACATTATGCTAGACTTTTTAACAGGTATGAAATATCTCATTCTACAGTCCGTAACTTTTTTTTGGTTAAAAATGATCCAAAATCAATTTTTGAGCCAGTGCATAACCAGCCAGTGTTCAAAACGATCTCCTTACCTTAGCCTGATTCACAATGGTAAGCTTGTAATGTGTTCTAATTTGAGTGGTACTGGTAGGTTTCCGGGGGAAAATACGAGCTTGCCACCGTTCATTACATTACATCTGTATAGAGGGTATTCGTTGACGTCACTTTCCCACCAGAACACGGCCCCGCAGCCGGACTGAGTGGCAAAAGAGCTGCTGCATGACTGGATTTAATAGAGGAAACTGTGAAAATGTAAGTAAAACAAACGATTTTCAGTTTAAATTAAAGGTTGGATTCGATATAAGTGTTCCTTACAACTTACCAAAGATCCAGTGATCCATGGATATTAACATACAGCCAGGAATCGTGTTTCATGACATTTATATGTGCCTGATTTTCGACGTTGGGAAAATACATAAAGCAAATTTGCCTGTGAACGCTTTATATAAATATAATATAGGTACAATGCATCTGGAAAGTATTCACAGCTCTTCACTTTTTCAACATTTTATGTTACAGCCTTATTCCAAAATTTATTAAATTCATTATTTTTTTCCCTCAATTCTACAAACAATACCCCATTATGACAATGTGAAAGAAGTTTGTTTGAAATCTTTGCAAATTTATTAAAATTAAAAAACGAAAAAATCACATGTACATAAGTATTCACAGCCTTTGCCATGACACTCAAAATTGAGCTCAGGTGCATCCTGTTTCCACTGATCATCCTTGAGATGTTTCTACAACTTGACTGGAGTCCACCTGTGGTAAATTCAGTTGATTGGACATGATTTGGAAAGGCACACACCTGTCTATATAAGGTCCCACAGTTAACAGTGCATGTCAGAGCACAAACCAAGCCATGAAGTCCAAGGAATTGTCTGTAGACCTTCGAGACAGGATTGTATCGAGGCACAGATCTGGGGAAGGGTACAGAAATATTTCTGCAGCATTGAAGGTCCCAATGAGCACAGTGGCCTCCATCATGGAAGAATGGAAGAAGTTTGGAATCACCAGGACTCTTCCTAGAGCTGGCCGCCAGGCCAAACTGAGCGATCGGGGGAGAAGGGCCTTAGTCAGGGAGGTGACCATGAACCCGATGGTCACTCTGACAGAGCTCCAGCATTTCTCTGTGGCGAAAGGAGAACCTTCCAGAAGAACAACCATATCTGCAGCACTCCACCAATCAGGCCTGTATGGTAGAGTGGCCAGGTAGGAAGCCACTCCTCAGTAAAAAGCCGCCTGGAGTTTGACAAAAGGCACCTGAAGGACTCTCAGACCACGAGAAACAAAATTCTCTGGTCTGATGAAACAAAGATTGGCCTGAATGGCAAGCGTCATGTCTGGAGGAAACCAGGCACCGCTCATCACCCGGCCAATACCATCCGTACAGTGAAGCATTGTGGTGGCAGCATCATGCTGTGGGAATGTTTTTCAGCGGCAGGAACTGGGAGACTAGTCAGGATCGAGGGAAAGATGAATGCAGCAATGTACAGAGACATTGTTGATGAAAACCTGCTCCAGAGTGCTCTGGACCTCAGACTGGGGCAAAGGTTTATCTTCCAACAGGACAATGACCCTAAGCACACAGCCAAGATAACAAAGGAGTGGCTATGGGACAACTCTGTGAATGTCCTTGAGTGGCCCAGCCAGAGCCCAGACTTGAACCCGATTGAACATCTCTGGAGAGATCTGAAAATGGCTGTGCACCGACGCTCCCCATCCAACCTGATGGAGCTTGAGAGGTCCTGCAAAGAAGAATGGGAGAAACTGCCCAAAAATAGGTGTGCCAAGCTTGTAGCATCATACTCAAATAGACTTGAGGCTGTAATTGGTGCCAAAGGTGCTTCAACAAAGTATTGAGCAAAGGCTGTGAATACTTATGTACATGTGATTTTTCACGTTTTTTATTTTTAATAAATTCAAAGATTTCAAACAAACTTCTTTCACGTTGTCATTATGGGGTATTGTTTGTAGAATTGAGGAAAAAAATAATTAATTTAATCCATTTTGGAATAAGGCTGTAACATAACAAAATGTGGAAAAACGGAAGTGCTGTGAATACTTTCCGGATGCACTGTAGGTCTAAATCCAGGTGATCACTTATATCAATAATGTTATATACAGTGGGGAGAACAAGTATTTGATACACTGCCGATTTTGCAGGTTTGCCCACTTACGAAGCATGTAGAAGTCTGTAATTTTTATCATAGGTACACTTCAACTGTGAGAGACGGAATCTAAAACAAAAATCCAGAAAATCACATTGTATGATTTTTAAATAATTAATTTGCATTTTATTGCATGACATAAGTATTTGATCACCTACCAACCAGTAAGAATTCCGGCTCTCACAGACCTGTTAGTTTTTCTTTAAGAAGCCCTCCTGTTCCCCACTCATTACCTGTATTAACTGCACCTGTTTGAACTCGTTACCTGTATAAAAGACACCTGTCCACACACTCAATCAAACAGACTCCAACCTCTCCACAATGGCCAAGACCAGAGAGCTGTGTAAGGACATCAGGGATAAAATTGTAGACCTGCACAAGGCTGGGATGGGCTACATGACAATAGGCAAGTAGCTTGGTGAGAAGGCAACAACTGTTGGCGCAATTATTAGAAAATAGAAGAAGTTCAAGATGACGGTCAATCTCCCTCGGTCTGGGGATCCATGCAAGATCTCACCTCGTGGGGCATCATGAGGAAGGTGAGGGATCAGCCCAGAACTACACGGCAGGACCTGGTCAATGACCTGAAGAGAGCTGGGACCACAGTCTCAAGGAAAACCATTAGTAACACACTACGCCGTCATGGATTAAAATCCTGCAGCGCACGCAAGGTCCCCCTGCTCAAGCCAGCACATGTCCAGGCCCGTCTGAAGTTTGCCAATGACCATCTGGATGATCCAGAGGAGGAATGGGAGAAGGTCATGTGGTCTGATGAGACAAAAATAGAGCTTTTTGGTCTAAACTCCACTCGCCGTGTTTGGAGGAAGAAGGATGAGTACAACCCCAAGAACACCATCCCAACCGTGAAGCATGGAGGTGGAAACATCATTCTTTGGGGATGCTTTTCTGCAATGGGGACAGGACGACTGCACCGTATTGAGGGGAGGATGGAGTGTTGCATCCTCCCTGCTCCAGTGTGTGCAAACCTGGTCAAGAACTACAGGAAACGTATGATCTCTGTAATTGCAAACAAAGGTTTCTGTACCAAATATTAAGTTCTGCTTTTCTGATGTATCAAATACTTATGTCATGCAATAAAATGCAAATTAATTATTTAAAAATCATACAATGTGATTTTCTGGATTTTTGTTTTTGATTCCGTCTCTCACAGTTGAAGTGTACCTATGATAAAAATTACAGACTTCTACATGCTTTGTAAGTGGGCAAACCTGCAAAATCAGCAGTGTATCAAATACTTGTTCTCCCCACTGTATATCATCATACCGTCCAGCCCTAAAACTTGTATAGTTTTGTCACTGTTTATTTAAAAACATCAATTTAGGCAAAATACGATGGGAAATATTTAATTGATGAGTTGTCAATACAATATATAACAATACAAATTATAGGGTATGATTTTACCCCAAAATTCAATATATTGAGACAAAATGATAACTACAAATCCATGTTTCGCTGCCTGGAGTCCAGTTGTTTCTGTGAATTGCAGCGACTTCTTGGTAGCTTTCAGAAGTCTGTAAAAATACACCTTAGATTTCTTGTCAAATCTGTTTGTACAGTCAATCTCAAAGCTCTTTCCCGTTTTAGATGTTTTTTGTGTGTTTTTTGCGGCATTCACGCTAAAAACCAATGCTGCCTCTCAGTCTTTTTGCCACTCAATGGACGTAACCACAGTGACTCCGGCAGACGTTGACGTCACACGCATACCCTCTATACATGAAGGAGTCCGGCTAGTAGTAGTATCGCATGTGAGGATGCTGCAGGTGGAGGATCATTTATGGCCTTTTCTCACAGCAGCTGGAATAATTACATTTATCATTTTGATGGCGGATTGTAATCCAGAAAGGTCCAAACGACAATCATCAGTGACAACCAGAGATTCACCCGTAGTCAAAAGCAAAAGATTAGACTGTACAGAAATTGAAATCTACAGGTAACGCTAATACACACTAAATACACGTAGTCACGCAATGCTGATGTTGTTAAACATTTTGAGAACGAAGTATAACAATAATAATAATTTGCACGGTTTGATGTGATATGAGCTAAGCGATCGTTAGATTTAATCAACATTAGTAGCACGATTTATTGTAATGCTTTTTTTTTCTCAGTTGGTCAGAACAAAAGTGGCAGACATGTTACCTACTTGTTCAGATGACATTTTCCGGTGAAAACTCTTATTTTGGTCATACTTCCAAGACGTAGAATCCAACACGTTCTCACTCCCAACTCGTCACATATTGACGCTTGGTTAGGACCCCTCGGCGTAAAACACGTAACAGGCAAATAAAAGTCACAGGTATTTATTGCAAAAACTGACCAAAAACAGTGTAAAAGTATTAACTCATGTTGCATTCCAAATTTTGAAGTCGTACGATATCTTCATGTAAAGAACAGAGTTGATCTTAATGTTTTAATCGCTGAAATGTTGATCCCGCCGCTCTGTGAATGCACGCACGCACTCAGTCAGCCATATCTCATTTAAAAGATACACTCGACTCTTTAGCATGACACAATCGGTCACGAGACACACAAGAGCCAATGACATTTTATAGTCAAAGCTGACGTAATGACGCAATTGGTCACGAGACATACGAGAGCCAATGCAATTTCACTATGAAAGCTGACGTAACGTTTTTTCGGGTGGCAATTTTTGAATGTGTGCATGATCTTCGGCGGACGGAGACGCTGATCGCTTTTGGGGATTTTCTTCACACAAATCAATCGTTTGGCAAATCAATAAATTGTGCCTGCAGTCATATCTGCCTGTTATATCCTGTGTTTTATATCATATAATACACAAATGGGTAGGTTTAGGGATGGGGTTGGGTTACATGTTCAAACGTGTCTAAATAGTGTAAATAAAAAAATAAAATAAATGTAAATAAAAGTATGCTGGCTGATTAAATTGAGAATCACACTTCAACGTCATAATGGCAAAAACATAACCCAATATATAATTTCATCATGACGATAACATTCCCATGCCCAACGCGTCTGTATGATGCCGAAGATGTCTCATTGAAAGCAATTGAGCACCCTGCGCGTCGAAAAATGACGCTAAAGGGGTACCCTGTGCGTTAAAAAGTGACACCGAGGGGTCCTGACCAAGCGTCAATATGTGACGAGTTGGGAGTGAGAACGTGTTGTAGAATCTGTGATTCCGAAGTACAAAATCCACACCGGTGCGGTGACTGACATACTCCTCAAAACATTAGATTCATCCGCGCTGAGGAGCCGTGCTGATGCACAACCCACGTAAAGATGATAATTCCACAAATAACTGCAATTGCAGGTTTCAAACAGAGATGGCGACAAAGAGGCAAAACTTATGGACCGCAGCTTTAACAAAAAAATTTATGGATAAAATATAACAACAATTCTGCTCATGCAGAAGATTAAACTATTCTTTAAACTAAAATTAAACTATTCTTTGGCCACTTGTGTGTCCTGAGGTAAAAGTGTCTTTGCCTAAACTACACGATCAACTGTTTATGAAATGACCTATAATATAAAAACAAAAAAAAGCGCCAAACAACGAATCCATCTCTGAACTATCAGATAAACCAATGAAAACGAGAAATGATCAAAGGAAAATACGCCAAACAATCACATGACAGGGAAAATACATATCGCCTTTACCAACCTCACAAACGCCATCTACAGTTTACTGCAGGTATTTCAACCATCTCAAGGTTGGTATTTGCGTCTTTGTTTGCACTGTCTCACGAATATACTTATGAATTATATATTAGTTTGTTTGTTTATTACATTTTTAATGCTATGTTAGCATCGAGGCTATTTACAAACACAAGGTCAATATCACAATCCATAAAATAATTATATAAAACATTTCAACTTGACATAAGATAGAAAATCTAAAATACATTCAGGTGACAATCATATTTTAGAAATATTTATTTATATTCAATCATGGTTCTGCTGTACTATGAGGCCTGTGGTAATTTTACCATTGATTAATTCTACCTATGTTGAATTTGTGCATGAGTTAGTGTATAATATTTGCATTAGCAAAGAGGCAACAAAAGATTTTCCATTACAATGAGGTCTTTTTCTGTTTATTGACTTTTCCATTAGACAGGTGCTTTGCCTCTTGTATACAGTAAATGATTACTAATGGAAATTACACATTAGACAGTATACAGTCTCCTCCAATAATTAACACTCACTATACGATTAATAACACATAAAAACCTTTATCTTAGTTCAAATATATTAAATTTTATTGTAGTCCTTAAGCCACTTAAGTAAAAAGCAGCTTTTAGTCAGTGCTTGAAGGTATCCCATTGAGATGCATTAAGGAAAGATTAAAATTGAAGTTCAAAAAGCAGCTTCAATAATCGCTGTGTAAAAAGACCTGCAAACTTAATTTTCCCATATCGCCCATATTTTCTGTTGTAAAATTATACTCTAACTAAGGTCATTAATTCTGCATTATAACATTAACTTCAAATACAGCGATTTGAAATAAATCAATTTGCATGTGCAAAAATATTTTTTAAATAAAGTAATTATATGTAAACATGTAAATCTAAAAACTCTAAAAAGAAATGATCCTGACTGTAATGTTTTTGCATGGCACTAATACTAGCATTCATACAGTTTAGCATAAGAGAAAGTTTTGTAGCACAGGATTGTATTTGTCCCCATCCTAAAACAGGCCCTTTTCTTTCTTTATGTTCAGCTGCTTCCAGGACGGCATAGCATAGAAATCCATCCGAGAAATCCCCATGATCAGGGCGAAGTCGTCGTTTGAGAGATAGTCCTGCATAGATGATAGAGGTGTGTGTTAGTTTTATCAATAGATGATTCTCATCAAAACATGTCCAGCAGCTTTATTTTCTTTAAAAAGTATATATATATATACTATCTTTTTTTTAGGTGACATATTCTAGACAGGTTTTTTCATTCTCTAAAAAGATAGTATTTACAAAGTTTTTATTTACTAACTAGGTTAGAATAAAATGTTCTTATACCCTCATATACTGTACTTGATAATAGTACATTTAATTGTTTTGGGGACAGTTTATTGCGCTTTGGCAGTGTGTATTTTACATTTGCTATGGTGTATGAAAAGGACATCTGTAGATAACGAATTTACCTCTTTTCTTGTGGGGTCGACTCCATCAGGCAGGTCTTCTGTCTGAACGTTCACCAGCTTCTCTGGAGGGAAGGTTTGCGTGACAGGACGGGATATCATACTCCCTTGAGTTGAGTTACTTGAGTTGGTTTGGTTTAAAGTTGGTTGGGTCAGATCCTGTGCACAAGATGTCAAGACATTTTCATGTCACATTTATGCATTTGGCAGGTGCTTTTTGCCCTAAGCAACTTAAAGAGCATTCCAGTTATGCTGTACATTTTTTTGAGCTCCTGCATTTCCCGGGTAATTGAGCCCATGACCTTGATGTTGCTAGCGACAAGCTTTACCATTTAAAGGCAGGGTAGGCGATTTGTTCTAGACATTCTTTGTTACGCTGGTTGAAAGTCTCTTCACATCCTGATAGCAATCACTAAGTTTAGTGGTCTAATGTATTTATATGTATATCGGTGGACGGCATAGGACCTTAATATGTTTGTCCAATTATTGCATTCAGTCCGAATGCAATAATACAATGTCCTACCTGCCTGTCAACGTATGTATTTCCATACCTCCACGCACCTGCTCGTGCAGACATCATGTCATCAGCGCGTTTCATGCTATGAATTAGACAGAGGTCAGTCACCGAGCACAGCAACCGAAACAGCAGCCATAGTTCCTCCTGAACCAAAACAACGAGCTTATTCTGCGTTCATGCCAAAACTACCGTAATTTGGAAGAGAACCGATGACGTTATACTCGACGTTATGCGTTTCAAAGGCAACACTATTAATGCCAAAATGATTCTGCAGCAGTCAGGTGGTACAGGTCAGTGCTCTTTAAGTTGTTTATGTTCATTATTATTGCAATGTTATGTGCTTTGAGATATGAGGTAGTTTAACATCGTCTCGTGATGCTTTTGTTTGCTCCTTGCTGTACGCGTTCACATGTTTTGGAGGAGCCGTGGCTTTAAAGATGCTCTGAAGGGAGGGTGGGATCTTATGCTTTTAAAGCTTGCTTGCTATTGCTAGCCTCTCCAAAAAGTACTTACCCTAACTTTAAGCCCTGTCCAATAAAAAAAATTAAGAACCTACCACAGTAATTTTGATAAGATCAGTTGCATCTCCAAGCTCTGATTTAAGCTGGTCATAGGATTTCCCACCCTAAAAGAGAATTAAAAAAAACATTCATCACCTATACCATACACTTGTGAAACAAGTTGTCATGCCAAAAGAAAGTAAACTCATGTCAGCTACTTACACTCCACTTTTGTGGGTCCCAGGCATGGAACCAGCCTGTAAAGGTGGGCGGCTCAAACCCTTGCTTCACCACTAGGATAGGTGTATCCAGGTCACGCCCTGCAGGATGGGACTTCAGATATTCCTGTGCTGTAACCACTGCTTCATGCTTCTCCTTGTCATTGGCACCTTTGCCGATCCACAGGTACACCTAACAGAGCATAATTGTGCTGTGATTTCTAGTGGTCTGGAAAAGATATGAACAATTGCGAAGAGAGACAACCACCCTGACATTCACCTGATCCCAGATGTCCAACAACATCACGTCATCTTCATCCAGGTCATCTTGGTTAAAGTTAGTAATCTCTGTCGCTATAAAGCGACCCGTCTGGTTGGAGCACTCAAACAGCCGGGGCGTAACACTGCTGCTCTCATCCTGAAGTCTGAGAATAGAAGAAACTTATAGTCTGTGTCCCAAAATTTGCAAACGGTCTACATAGAATCGCATATATACTTTGCAAAGAAAGCAATGCCAAAATGCATGCCATAATGCTAAAATATCTCATCTGTGGAAGGCGTAGGACCATAAAATGTTCGTCCAATCATTGCATCCTGTCAGCATATGTCTTTGCAAAGAAAGCAATGCCAAAATGCATGCCATAATGCTAAACCCTATTGAAATCAGTTGTCCACTCTCCTTTGTTCTTCCAACCAACTTTTTCTGTGGTTCTGGAAGTATTTCACTTTTCATTTTTAAAAAGTATTTTAAAAGTGTATCAACGCCGACCAATTACATAATTCGCAGTGCTTTATTGGAGTGAGCGTTCCTTTATCGAGCTCTTTTAGTGTAATTTTCTTTACAGCATCATGGGTAATGTAGTTTTTCCACCAGGAATTTCACTGTTAAACATGATTCTTTAAAAAATATGTTAAAATACTGCTAACTGCTAACTTCAACGAAAGCATATACCATCGATTAACAATCTCAGAGCTCACAACAGATCTGTCTTTAAGTTGTCATTCAAAACTAATTTCCCTATGAAGAAAAAAAAATGTTTACTTTCAAAACCCGACTGTTGTACTCTATTTGTTTGATGAATTCTCTACATTATGTACAGAATTTCAGATTGGCTGTTCATGAGGTTCCATTTCAGTTAGGATGCAGCTTTAGAATGTAGCTGCCCTATGTAGACAGCAAAGCAGCTCAACAGGTTTTGGAACAGAGCCATAACATTGTGCATTTACAGTGTACATTGTGCAAATGTTACTGTACCTTTTGCTACTGGCATACTGGGACTTTCCACCAAGGTTTACCCAGAAGTCAGCTGGTTCCTGACCCTCTGCAATAACATTTTTCTCCCTTTTAGAGATGATGTCAGCCAGCGATTTGGCCATCTCTCTCTCATCTCCACTGCAGCCCTGCATGGTAAAAAAGTCAAGTATTTAAGACAGACAGGTAAGACATACTGGTGCTCCCCTATACTCTTATTCAGAACCATCTTTTGAAATATTTCAGATGTTTTCAGCATTAAACTCTACCAACCTTGCCATACCACAGGTAGCAGCACTTATCTGTGCTGAGCACAAACACATCATTGGAGTTCAGAGAAGATGAGCGTGGAGGGACCTCAATGGCACGTGTGTTGAACTCATTCGTTCCATGGATATGAAACAATTTTACTGAAGGCTGTGAATGGGAGGAGCCTTCTCTGGAACTTCCTTCCTGGTATTCAATCACAACAACAAATGAGTTGGCATGCACTGTGAGAATTAAAGGTTAAGTGTGTCACCTTTGACAGTTCCACCTCAATTGTTTGAAGGCATTTTACACTTTTCATGAAGGCTGTATATTAATTTTCTTTGCAAATTAAACTTGAATAGGTGAAGGTATTTGTACAGCAAAAAGTTACACGTCACCTTTAACTACACACACACATTATTACACTCTCAGAAAAATTTACTTTTAGCTTGTCATTGGAGCAGTACCCTCACACCTTTGCATCATATCTACCCTTGAAGGGTGCATATTAGTATCTTAAGGCAATAATATGACCCCCTTAGGCCCTAATATGCACCCTGATTTGATATAGGACAAAGATGTACACTTTGTACTTTTTGCTATATATATTTTTTTTTTCTGATAGTGTTTTTAAGAACAGAAACAGAATCATTTTTTAAAAACAGGAAGTGTGTATGGTTTTTGGGTTTCCGTTGTGACAACGGAAAACATGCCCACGTGCTTCTTATAAAGAGAAACAGTTTGACAGACCTACCTCATAAACAACCATTTTGCCCTTAAAAATGGCCATTAGGTGCATGGGCTCCTTTCCCATGGGAACGCGGACCTGCACCGGTTCTCCATTGTACTTCTGGTCCAGAATTACAGCCTGATATGCAGAGGCTGTCAGCTCTGCTGTGCTTGCATGGCGACCCTAAAATGTTATCAACAGAAATGTTTCTATTTGCACAGTATTTCGGGAAAATAGCATTCTGTCATCAAATGCTGGTTACTATGGATCCAGGGTTGTGCAGCATTCAGAACTGAATTGAGAATACCTTTTAAATTCCTGAATTTTAATTTAATTTATACTGTAAGGCGCATAATTCCAATTCAAATGTGAATGTAAGAAAGTGGAATTAAAATGTAATTGAAATTCAAAGAAATTTGTAATTTAATAACTGTAATTTATAACTAAAGAATAAAAAAAAAAAGTTATTTGTAGAGGCAAACTTTGAATGTTGACTGAACAAAGTTTGGAAAAAGTTTAAAAAGCCATAGATAGATTAAAAGGGAGTCAAATCTTTAGTTCTAGATTTTGCAGAACCCTGCCGTGATCAAGTTACTTAGGAGAGGTACACTACCATTTAAATGTATTAATATTATTAATGTTACAAAATATTTCAATTTCAAATAAATGCAATTCTTTTGAACTTTCTATTAATTGAAAAGTCTTTAAGGCTTCCACAAACCTATTAAGCTGCACAAATGTTTTCAGCATTGATGATAATAATAAGAAATGTTTATTGGAATGATTTCTGAAGGATTATGTGACACTGACTGGAGTAATGGCTGCTATTTATTTTTTTATTACATTTTAAACATTCAAAGAGAAAATAGTTATTTTAAATTGTTCTTCTAATATTTCACAATACGTCTCGGTTACGTATGTAACCCTCGTTCCCTGAAGGAGAGAACGGAGACGTTGACCGACTGAAAGGGAATTACTGTTTTTTTTTTTTAATTAAACAAATGTAGCCTTAATTGGTTAACATTAAAAAATATTACCAACCCCAAACTTTTGAAAGGTAGTGTACAGGGAGTGAGTAAATGAGGGAGGAAGATACACCTACTTGCCACATGTACAGAATGTAGTGTAGTTTGCTGCTGACTTCATATTTGTAGAGAATAAGGTAACAGTCCCCACCGTAGAAGTGGCCGAGCCACTTCCTTTCCACAGGGACAGGCTCATTGTCCTCAATCCTCCATACCTGAGGGATGAACACACTCATGTAATCAGTTATGTTTCACTAAGATGCATGAAAGGCAATGAAAGGTAATTTCACTGACCTCGGCTTCGCCTGTCCCATCATCCACCATTTTCTGCTGTGCAGCCAAGTCCGGTCTGGCATGCATAGAGGTGGCGTCAAACTTGACTTGCTCAACCTTGGCTACAGAAAGCAATCATAAAATTAATAAAGTCAGAGTCATGTATAATAAGATGGGTCTCTAAGGGGGTGTTTATACAGGATGCATTCTTGTGCTTTGTCTGCTATTCTTTAATGGTTGGCCTATGTATACAGGGCAGAGGAATGTTGTTGTTTTTTTAATCAGCATCTCACCACAGCTTTTTTTTTTTAAACATGAGAACACATCCTGTATAAATGCTGCCTTATTCTTAAATAGATGTTCTTCTGCATTTCAGCAGTGTTAAAAAGATGACAACTAAAAGTAGCGATGCAATAGTGCAGTAGTTATCTCCTGGACTTCTGTTTTTACCAGTGCTTCAGCTTCTTTAGTAGTGTTCTTTAGTGTCTGTCTTTACACTAGTACACCATGCTCACCTATTTTCCCTTGACTGTGTGTGGTGCCCATTCCAACTGTCTGTCCCTTTTCTGTCCACTTCTGGAAGAGTTGCTTGAACACTGATGATTCTGCTCCTTCGCTCACGGTCTCTACATAGGTGGATGCAGGATATGCTTTTGCCTTTATGTAGGCCTAGAACAGTAGAACATTAAGTAAGATAAAGTGTTTCTGTAACAAACATTTTTGGTGCAATATACTATGCTAAGATTAGAAATATTGGGCCTTGTTCTTATGTGTGCAGAATTTTTTTTTAATCCAGAACCTATGTCATCATTTTTTTATTTTGAACTAGTACTTTGAATAGTAAAATTCCATCAAATTGAATTGAATAATCATTACTTAATTTAATTGAATAATTAAACAATCCTTAATTATTCAATTCAATTATGTAAGGATTATTCAATTCGATTTGATGGAATTTTGCTATTAATTAAATTGTGTAAATCTTTTAAAAAAAAAACAACCTTTTTTTGAATGTAGAGGGCCTGTCCAAATACCCACACTTGCGGTCTTGGCCACTTGAGAGCACATGCACACAACAGGAAGTAAGTGTGCAAGACTGTCCCATGTCTTAAAAACGCCAAAGCACAGTGCCCTGAACGCACACTAAACCCACCCTTCGGAGCAGTATTTGAGGCAAAGTGTATGCGTATCCATCATGCATCATGTTCGTAAACTCGTGTGCCCCGAAATCGCGAGGAAAACATTCCACCGTAAGTTACATGTAATTAAATATAATTTGGTGGTAAAACATTGCAAGTACAAGTGTTACACATTTTATTGGTGCAAAATGAGTAGGCTATGTGTATGTTGTACAACATTTGCAACTGCTTTTTATAACTTAATTTTTTTATATTTTGTCTTCTGTTTCATAGTTCAGTTTCACTACTGAACAGACATTTAGAAGTTTATTTTAAAATGCAAAGTAATGAAAATCAAAATAAAGCTCTGTAAACGCTTGACTTTTGCAGTGTCCCATCGGGTGATCAAATGTTCTACACACACTTGCTGTCTTCACGCCTACTTGAACACATGGGCCAAATGTAAAAAATACGTCATGTAAGTAGACAAGTGGTCAAGAGCAAAGACCGCAAGTGTGGGTATTTGGACAGGCCCAAAGACTTGCCTTTTAAGGACTTGTAGAATCAATCAGATGACGGTAAATCATGATTTCTGCATGACAGCATTCGCACACAGGTTTTTATGCACAAATACTTGCGTATACACATTCATTGGTGTATTCACATGGTTTGGACTCACCTCTGCTTTCTTCAGAGACTCTGCCCTTTCAGTTTTTGATGCCTTTTTGCCCTTCCAGATAAAGATCTTTATTCCGCCTTGATCCAGCAGATAGCAGTCCTGCCACAGGAATCAGATTTCACTTGGCATACATTTATACTCAATTTGCATTTCATCATGCATACAACTTGCTTGTTTCTTCTGGGTGTTTTTGTGTGTGTCCTACTTCTCATTTTAAGTCAACATGAAATCAGATTTGATCAGTTTGACCAGGTCAAACTGTGTAGTGAGCATGACTTATGTTCTGTCTTGTGTTCTGTCTTATCTTAATACGCATCCACTACTGTAGGCTTATATGTTATGCTGATGCGGACCACTACTTATCATGGGCTCACTATTTTATGATCCTAACTATTTCATGACATGTGTCCCTCCCAGCTGTGATCAATGAAATGCACCTGTGCACTTTGGCATAGGTGTAAGGGTGATATTTGACTATATACACACACACACATCACTGAATCTTATATGTTATCAACTTGGCCTTTATACAGAATTGCTTTATGCTGTGGTGTATTTAGGTTGGGCGAGAGGTCAGGCTTAGTCATACCTCAGTTTTCAGTAGGTCTTGTGTGAGAGGTTTCACTGCCACCTCCTGCACTACAAGGTTTCCCTCAGCATCTGAAATACTTTTCACACAAGATTGTTTTAGTTGCAGTGCATATTTTTCAACACAGTAATGCAGCAAGACTTAAAAAACAGTTTCAAATTTAACTCACTGAAAAAGTTTAATGGCAGTCTTCAGTTTCTCATCCACAATCTCATCTGGGATGGCATCTTTGATCTCTTTTCTCTCCCCCAATGCCTGCTTCATCATTTTCATGGCTTCCTCAGAAGATTTCTCATCATCTCCTTCTACTACAGTCACTTGTGCTCGGCCACCTCTCTCTCTGTCACGAATGTCCTTTGCCAGGTTCATTCCCTATAAAAAGCCTTCAGTAAACTTGCTGTGCAGATGTGGTCATATAAACCTTCAGCATCAAGAATGTGATTCTTTACATTGATAAATTGGGCTTTTTTTGCATGGCAAATCAATTCTAATGGTTTACCCTTAACCTCTCCATTCGGTTACTCTTGGGTCCATTCCACTGAATAATCAGGCTCCCCAGGTCCAGCAAGAACACATCACCTTTATTAAAGCTGTTCCAGCTCATTTCCACCTGAACACAGAGAGATTGAGCGTCATTATTTACACTTTTTTGGGGGAAATCAGCTTACTTTTAACAAGTGTTGGGGGTAGCGCATTACAAGTAACGCGAGTTATGTAATCAGATTACTTTTTCCAATTAACTAGTAAAGCGACTCATTACTTTTAAATTTACAACAAAATATACGAGTTATTTTTTCAACGTTACTTTGTTTTCCCATTTATTGACTGACACTTCTCCTGTCCCCATCTTAAGAGACATCAGGAGTAAGGTAAAGAGGCTTTGTGTGTGTGCTGTGTAAACATGATGGTTATTGTAGTTCTAGACTAAATGTGAGCATGCTTTTACTCATCTCACTTGCACTAAAATAGATTCAGTATTCCTTAAAATGAATAAAAACAGTTAAATGCAAACATGCAATAATTAAATGTTATAATTAGGGCTGCAAAATAAATCTCAATTAACTGCACACGATTTGGAAAAGGCTGGGATTATTTAATGCTCAGCTTCTCAGTGAAGCATGGCTGTGATCAGTAGTAAATGCTGCTCCATCTGCAAGCCAGAGGGCACTCTCACGCAAGGTACTCCAAATAAGTGCCGCAGAAGTACAATAGCGTATGTCATTCCAGGAAATCCCTAGGAAAATCATACTATCGTAAGCTGAATAAACAGAAGATTGAAACGCTTTGATTGATTAAACATGACTAAATGCTTCTCATGTTTGGAAAGATGTTTGATGCGTGCTGCTTTTTAAATGCACGTTATAAGTGACTCAAACTTGCAGTGATTTCAGATGGAGCAGCATTTACTACTGATCACAGAGCCGTCCTGCACTGACAAACTGCACATAAAAAAAATAAATCGCAGCCTTTGCGATTTCATAATCGTGATAAGCCAAATCGCAATAAGTGTGATTTCATGTTAATTGCGATTTATTGTGCAGCCCTAGTTATAATACACCTTCGATTATCTAATGTAACCATACTAATAAGCAAAAATGACTTTAGTTAAACATCAAAATTTGTGTTACATTTTTTTGTTTTTATTGCTTATGTAAGAGTACTGAACTTTCTGCATGCATCCTATTCCTCTTCAATCCAGAAGTAATTAAAAAAACAAACAAGCAAGCACAGCTCAGGAGAGAAAAAGTAACGTAACATTACTTTTCATAAAAAGTAACTAAGTAATGCAATTAGTTACTTTTTTTAGGGAGTAACGCAACATTGTAATGCATTACTTTTAAAAGTAACTTTCCCCAACACTGCTTATAACTGCCTCTAAAGCTGGGAGGAGACATAGGGCCAGATTTACTAAACAGGGCAAATTAGCGCGAGAGCGCAATTCCAAAAAAGCGCAGATGGGAGTGGAAAGTGCTGCATGTGATCTACTGACGATATGCAAATTGAAGAACACAGGCGCAGCCGGATCATTTCCATAATGACCAACGCAATCTACGAGTTTAGTGTCTGGTTTAAGACATGCTTTCTTGGGCGGTAAATAATGGTGCAAATGCCAGCAAATTGTCGAGCGCAAATTTGAGTAAATCACCTTACATGATTCATTTAAATACTCTCCTCCCATACATTTAGCGTCTGAAAGGGAAACTACAAATCGATATGCAATAAGGTCAGCCGCAAAAATAACCCTGTCCACGCCTTTTCAGTGCTAATTTGTCACTGTGTGTCTTTAGTAAAAGCTGACAGTAGTTTAAGGCCAAAAGAGGATTTGCCCCGGAGCAAGCTGTTAGTAAATCTGGCCCTATATCTTGTATCTATGTAATACTACTACATTTATATAATTAATTTAATTATAATTCATTATGTGCATGCATATTTTGTTAATATTTATAAAGATCTTATTCCTGAAGTCATTTAGATATTATGTAAATGACGTAAGTTTTTCCTATGGTATTCCTATCCTCTTCATCTTGAAATTAGCAAATAAAACAATGCATGGCATGCAGAGGCGCTTAAATGTGTTTAAAATCAAGATGGACTAGATTATTTTAAGCCTTTCTTAAGTGGGCGTTAATATTTTAGGAATGATGTTGGTGGTTAGTTTTTGTGTGGCTGACACACAAAAAAAAGAAGTAGTTAAATGTCATGCAATCTAGGAAGCTTTTTACACCACTGGTCGGCATATATTGTTGTAGTGGATCTGAGTTCCTCTATTGTAATCTGTCTGGGGCTATTCTTACCTCTCCTGCAACCACATGCTTATTTCCCTTCACATGCAGCAGTCTGCGAATGTTGTATGTGTTCGTCTCCACTTGTTTCATTCCAGATGCGACTCCTCCTTTTTTGTATCTAGAATAATGAGATTAACAGCGTGATCAATTGTAACTAATTTTCACTCACTCAAAGTTTATCACTCCTTGCAAACTGAATGGAAGAAGTCTATTTTTGTAATCTTCCAAATGTTTTACTCTTTGTGACTAAGAGACAAGAAGCATTATAATACGAAAAGCTTCTCACAGCATCTTAAAATAAAGTGGCTCATTTGCGGAATTTACTATTGAAGGAAAATATATGCAGTGTATGAAATCACATGATGAATTCATGTCAAACTCCCCTTGAACATGTCATCTATACACCATAAACTACAGTAAGGGATGACTCCTGTCAAGACCATGTTAGGGTCGAATTTCACAACAAAACAAAGTATGAAATAAATTAGAAATTAAAGCTTGCATAAATAAAATGAAGGGTATTTTTAGGAACTAGAAGTTTTTTTTGCATTTTGACATTGTTTTCAGGACAGTGACTGTAATGTAACATACACAGGCTACTATTTAAATGGTAAAGCAATGGTAAAAGTAAAACATCTGAAAACATAACAGTAATGAGAATTTGTGGGCAGAGTGCTTAATTATGAAATTAAAGGGTTAGTTCACCCAATAATGACAATTCTGTCATTAATTACTCACCCTCATGTCATTTCAAACCCGTAAGACATTCATTCATCTTCGGAACACAAATGGATCTTTTTGATGAAATCTGGGAGCTTTCTGTCCCTCTATTGACAGAATATGCAACTACCACTTTCAAGCCCCAGAAAGGTAGTAAAGACATCATAAAAGTAATCCTAGTGATGGGCGCTTTCGAAACACTGCTGCATGAAGCTTCAAAACCTTTACAAATCTTTTGATTTGAATCAGTGGTTCGGAGCGCATATCAAACTGCCAAAGTCACGTAATTTCAGTAAATGAGGCTTCGCTACATCATAACTGTTTGAAATGTTTCGAAATTTCAATGGTTCACCTCTGGCGTGCGATCTCTATGAACCCATGAATCATTCAGATTCACAGATACCCCCTAGCAGCGAACCATTGAAATTTTGAAGTGTCTACGGTTTTTTACCTGATCTCTGATCAGTTTTATACATTTGTAGATGTTTTAATGAGACATTAGTATAATTAAACAGTGAATCATTCTGCAAAGCAATTGGTTCAATTGTTTCATAGCTTTGAAAAGCTTAGTTTCTCCCATCACTAAGTAATCCATGTGACTCCAGTGGTTTAACCTCAATTTTAAGAAAGCGACATGAGTGCTTCGTTTGTTTGGAGATTAAAATATTAATCTCCAACACGCGTTCATGCAAAAATGTCTGATCTCACTTCAACATAACATGCGTCGTGAGGCTCTCATGAATGCGTTTTGGAGAAGTGGCAAATTATGTTTTTTTTATGTGCAAAGAAAGTACTCGCGTCACTTCATAAAATTGAGGTTAAACCACTGGAGTCACATGGATTACTTTTATAATGTCTTTACTACCTTTCTGGGGCTTGAAATTGGCAGTTACGTAGGCTGTCAATGGAGCTGTAACGCGTAGATGGCTTAGGAAGCGCACAACGAAGAAGGTGTAAAATACAGTATTTAATATAATAACATAACTCAGAAGAATGATCACATTCACATGAACAATAACCGACAAAGGACTGAACAGAACAGGGAGTATACACCGATCAGGTATAACATTATGACATTATGTGTTGGTCCCCCTTTTGCTGCCAAAAAAGCCCTAACCCGTCGAGGCATGGACTCCCCTAGACCCCTGAAGGTGAGCTGTGGTATCTGGCACCAAGATGTTAGCAGCAGATCCTTTAAATCCTGTAAGATGCGAGGTAGGGCCTCCATGGATCGGACTTGTTTGTTCAGCACATCCCACAGATGCTCGATTGGATTGAGATCTGGGGAATTTGGAGGCCAAGTCAACACCTCAAACTCATTGTTGTGCTCCTCAAACCATTCCTGAACCATTCCTTGCTTTGTGGCAGGGCGCATTATCCTGCTGAAAGAGGTCACAGCCACCAGGGAATACCATTTCCATGAAAGGGTGTACATAATAATAATAATAATAATAATAATAATTTTATTTTATATAGCACCTTTAAAAGTTGCTTTCTCAAAGTGCTTTACATGGTCTGCAACAACGCTTAGGTAGGTGGTACGTGTCAAAGTAACATCCACATGGATGGTAGGACCCAAGGTTTCCTAGCAGAACATTGCCCAAAGCATCACACTGCCTCCGCCGGCTTGCCTTCTTCCCATAGTGTATCCTGGTGCCATGTGTTCCCCAGGTAATCGACGCACACGCACCCCGCCATCCACGTGATGTAAAAGAAAATGTGATTCATCAGACCAGGCCACCTTCTTCCATTGCTCCGGGCCACCCATGACCCTGTCGCTGGTTCACCACTGTTCCTTCCTTGGACCACTTTTGATAGATATTCTGACCATTGCAGATCGGGAACACCCCACAAGAGCTGCAGTTTTGGAGATACTCCAACCCAGTCATCTAGCCATCAAACTCGCTCAAATCCTTACGCTTGCCCATTTTTCCTGCTTCTAACACATCAACTTTGAGGGCAAAATGTTCCCTTGCTGCCTAATATATCCCACACACTAAAAGGTGCCGTGATGAAGAGATAATCAGTGTTATTCACTTCACCTGTCAGTGGTCATGCTATGCCTGATCGGTGTATATACACATAGTAAATGAGGGAACTAAACAGGAACAGCTGAATGGAGATTAACCAATCAGAAACCATAGAAACAAATGAGAACTAATATAGCGAGAGAGAAAATGAACTAAACTGAACATAAATGTGACAGGAGGGACAGAAAGCTCTCAGATTTCATTATATTAAAAAGATCTTCACTTGTGTTCCAAAGATGAACATGAATGGTGAGTAATTAATGACAGAATTTTCATTTGTGGGTGAACTAATGTCAAAATACAAAATTTGTTTATGCAAAATGTTATTTTTATTTATATTATTTATTAGTCATGAATCCTAATGGTCCTAAATATAAAATAATTTGATCAAAATAAAATATCTTATTATTATTATTATTTTGATTAGATTCATCCAAGTTAATCATGTTTTGATTTGATTCATCCAAGGTAATCCAAGATGGCTCACATGATGCCCTGTTTGAAGTATCCTTGGAAGGTGGCGCTCTCGTGTCCCTGGGTCTCACGATGCTGCACGGCAACTCCCCCTAGGTGTTCATCCATTTGTGTGGTGTATATTGCTGCTGCTCCCTGCTCATCCTGGGAGGTGGACTTGCCCAGCCAATAATGAATGTCATAGGAGTAGTTGTTGCTCGTCTTGTGAGTCTGAAAATGAGTTTTTTTTTTTTAAGTGCAATCATTCGTTCATTGATCTCTAAGCTTGTCAGCTCAGACGCACTTAAATTAATTATAGGGCACTTAGTGCTGATACTTACGTAGAGTATTACATAGCTGTCTCCCTCAAAAAACTGTCCGTGTGTTTTAGATGGACAGGGCACGAGCTGCATGTTCTGACCATTGATTAAACAGAAGACTGATTAGTGATTTGCTAAAGATGTCAGATATTGAATTCACTGATTTGACAAAGTAGCTGTGCTGTCTATCATTCCTTCTTACCTCCACTCTCCATATCTGAAGTCCTGGTGTAGTTTTATTGAGGACTTTGGGAACATCGGTCTTAACTTGGTCCTGTGGCATGGTGCCAGCTTAAGTCTCAGCGAAATACCTGGAAGAGAGAAAAAGGGAGGGTTGGATAGGAATTACTTGAATTCAGTGAGACAAAATGTTTCCTAGAATTACATAGCATACATATACTGTGTATGATTTCCTCATAAATGTGTGTATGCATGTAATTTTACATTGAGTAGGATTGTCTGATGCAAAGCTACAAGCTGTTTACATATCCATTTTCGTGTATCTACCCTTTGTCCTTGATCTGACCTCACTGTATAGCAAAGTATAGTAAAAATTACAGTTCCCAATGAAAAGAAAATTGTCATTATTTACTCACCCTCATGTCATCCTAAATCTATATGCATTTTTTTTTTTTTCAAAAACATGCTGTATTTGATATTATAGTACATTGACTTGCAAGGAAAGTAAAGATTTCCAATGAATGACTTTTTTTTTTAACTAATAATGAAATAAGTTTATCCCACAAAGCTTGTGCTTTTGTTTTTTATGGCCATGGTCTCTATAAATGATTGCTTAATGATTTCTTTCCTGTTAGGTTACTTCAGTGTCATTCAAAGGCAAAAGAGGGTGTGTCCTAAACATGAGTCAGTGCACTTTAGTTTATCATGCATTAGTAAACCAAGCTACAGTTGAACCCATACTGGCGGAAGAAAGATAGTCAGACGCCCCTGGGAAATGAAATGAAAGCCTCATGTCATATATCATGCAAATCTGTAGTAAAAACACTACGCCTCCTCATCTAGGGCAGTTATCATTAAGTGTGGCTGAGGTGTCAGGGTGTGATCAAGCCCGAGTTTATCTGCTGAAGTGAACACCCTGTTAACTGCAAAAAAAAAAAAAAATATTTTTGTCTTAGTTTTCCATATAAACATCCATAACAAGATACATTTACTGGAGAAGGAAAACGTTTTAAAAGGACATCCTTTTATTTATAAAGTTTAATTTAAGTACTCTTTAGTGTCTTTTTTTTTTTTTTTTTTTTTTTTTCAAAGTATAAACCTCACTAAATATATTTAGATTTGTTTTGTGAGATTTATTCATTAGATGTGGTAAAAAAAACAAAACAAAAAAAAACTTCAAGATATTAGGGTTAGGGTTAGAGTATTCAAGATATATTATTGGTGTATAAAATGTCAAAATGCAAAAATCTTCCTAAAAACAGGCTTCATTTTTATGCAAAATATTTATTTAATTTTAATATATTACATTATTTTTTTTAACTTTAATGATATATTATTTGAAAACAAATCTAAATGTATATTTTTGGTATCTTGTTTAATGGATATTTAAATATTTTACTGAAAAACATACAAAATACTGATTAGAACCTTTTTTTTTTGCACAGATTTAATTTTATAATTTAACGATAAAGATTCCAATTTTTATTCCGTTATCCAATCCACTTTTATTATTTATTATATGAATATTTTTTTTACATTGGCCCAGGTAACACACAGTTATTATGTTCTGAAGGAAGTTGTACATGGACTATAAAAATTTGATTATATTGTGTTTGCTTTGTCTTTGTTGTGTGCATACTACCCCTCTGTTTAAATATACTGCAAACTATGTGGCTAGCAGGATATAGTGTCTCTGTTTTAAAGCCATAGCTTCTCATGTTAAAGTATCAACCAAATCCTCTCTATCCTATCCTCACTTCCACTATCTCTATCCTCATTTACACATCCTGGTTCCACTGATTTAAAAAACGTGCCATTGCTTGATTGCTATCATCTATTTTCGGACAACTGCATTTCTGTGGTGTTGTGTTTAACAAATGAGGCAGGAAGCTACTATCAGATCATGTGGGGTCATCGCACCTGATGATAGCTCTTACGTGAAACGCTATTGTAATGTGATGTTTATTAATCATCACAATATCTGCAAGCAATCACATCATTACCACATGGCACAAGCTGATTGGTCTCCGCTGATCCTGCAGCCAATAAGATTGCTTGCTCAACATTTAAATCTGGTTTAGTGTTTGCGAGGCTAATCCTGCAGCGGGCTATCCACCTCCCCAGCTCCACCTGCCTAAATCTGCTACAGGATTTATGTACACTCACCTAAAGGATTATTAGGAACACCTGTTCAATTTCTCATTAATGCAATTATCTAATCAACCAATCACATGGCAGTTGCTTCAATGCATTTAGGGGTGTGGTCCTGGTCAAGACAATCTCCTGAACTCCAAACTGAATGTCAGAATGGGAAAGAAAGGTGATTTAAGCAATTTTGAGCGTGGCATGGTTGTTGGTGCCAGACGGGCCGGTCTGAGTATTTCACAATCTGCTCAGTTACTGGGATTTTCACGCACAACCATTTCTAGAGTTTACAAAGAATGGTGTGAAAAGGGAAAAACATCCAGTATGCGGCAGTCCTGTGGGCGAAAATGCCTTGTTGATGCTAGAGGTCAGAGGAGAATGGGCCGACTGATTCAAGCTGATAGAAGAGCAACTTTGACTGAAATAACCACTCGTTACAACCGAGGTATGCAGCAAAGCATTTGTGAAGCCACAACACGCACAACCTTGAGGCGGATGGGCTACAACAGCAGAAGACCCCACCGGGTACCACTCATCTCCACTACAAATAGGAAAAAGAGGCTACAATTTGCACGAGCTCACCAAAATTGGACATTTGAAGACTGGAAAAATGTTGCCTGGTCTGATGAGTCTCGATTTCTGTTGAGACATTCAGATGGTAGAGTCAGAATTTGGCGTAAACAGAATGAGAACATGGATCCATCATGCCTTGTTACCACTGTGCAGGCTGGTGGTGGTGGTGTAATGGTGTGGGGGATGTTTTCTTGGCACACTTTAGGCCCCTTAGTGCCAATTGGGCATCGTTTAAATGCCACGGCCTACCTGAGCATTGTTTCTGACCATGTCCATCCCTTTATGACCACCATGTACCCATCCTCTGATGGCTACTTCCAGCAGGATAATGCACCATGTCACAAAGCTCGAATCATTTCAAATTGGTTTCTTGAACATGACAATGAGTTCACTGTACTAAAATGGCCCCCACAGTCACCAGATCTCAACCCAATAGAGCATCTTTGGGATGTGGTGGAACGGGAGCTTCGTGCCCTGGATGTGCATCCCACAAATCTCCATCAACTGCAAGATGCTATCCTATCAATATGGGCCAACATTTCTAAAGAATGCTTTCAGCACCTTGTTGAATCAATGCCACGTAGAATTAAGGCAGTTCTGAAGGCGAAAGGGGGTCAAACACAGTATTAGTATGGTGTTCCTAATAATCCTTTAGGTGAGTGTATATCTTACATATCTATTAGCAGTAGCAAGTCCATGTTTGCTCTGCAGCAGCAACAATCATCAACAGCAGCAGCATAGCAGAACTAGGGCCCTATCATACACCCGGCACAATGTGGCGCCAGGCACGACGCAAGTGTTTTTGCTAGTTTCAGCCCGACGCAGTTATCATTTTCACGTCCACCGCCACGTTGTTTAAATAGCAAATGCATTTGCGCCCATTTGTGCGCCCATGGGCGTGCTGGTCTGAAAACGAGGTGTGTTCGGGCACATTGTTGGTGCGTTGCTATTTTGAGGCAACTGAAATAGACTGTGCCATTGATCAACTGAAACCTGGTCTAAAGTCAATGGCGCAATATTTTTTTTGTTATTTAAAGAGCGCGTTAGTATAGGCTGGTGCACAATGCGCGTACACTCTGCTTATTACACACACAGGGACGTGCAGCAGCACACAAACATTTTTAAATATTAAAAATAAAAGGAATCCTCTCTGGAGAAGTGTTCAGTTTTTCCGCTCGCAAATTCCACCATGTAAATAGCGAATCCGCCATGGTGCAAGCGCAACTGGCTTTTAAAGGGAATGGGAGATGAGACTCTGATTGGTTTATTGCACGTTATGTGGAATAGGGACAACCCTTTTAGACCATGCCAACCATTTTTCCCGTCGTTAAACTAGCAAAAGTGGATTCGGACACGCCCCAAGTGCACTTGTGCCGTGTGCTCAGATCATTAAAATAGGGCCCTTAGTCCGCCATGACCAAAGCCATGTAAAAAGTCAGATCATGTACAGCGAGCTGGTCATTATCGACAAATAATATACATACATGCATACATACAGTATACACACCCTTTATGTATCTACACACACACCCTAGATAATTTTCTGTTTGCATATCCCAAATTTATGAGTTACCTTATCAACATGTTTTTATGTTTGCCTGGTACCTTGCAGCATAGATGTTGATATGGTGTGATACTACAGATGACTCAATCTCTCTTGTTTGATTGGATGGTTGGGTTTTATTAGGGGGTTGTATCGCTGTCTCCCGTGTGAGCAGATTGCACTGAGCCTTAAGTCACTGATCACAAACCCTCTGCCCAGTGCAAAGGTTCATATTTCCTAACTAAATCCTTAAAGTTATGTCGTTAGTGCAATAATGACTCCACTCTGCTGTTACGATTACAACAGCGTATCATGAATTATCTGCCCTCCAATATTACTAGATGCAGTGTGTCAGAACAAACAGGAAAGTGTGCAGAGTTTTTATGTAACCGCCCGGTGTTTGATCAGGCCTGACAGTGCTGTGTGTGCATGTCTCATCTCCACCTCCTTCCCTGTGACCTTGATTAATATTCTTCCTGTAAACTGCCCATCATGGCCAATCCAACCTTCTGTTTCAGTCCAAAGCACATCAGATTATGCAATACAAATGTATAATGTATTAATGTGCACATTGTCAAGTTATTCAAGCATAAAGCCAGCATTTACAATGGACGCTTTTGGTCATTCATCAAGACATTGACTTCATTTGCTATGAACTTTCACTATGAATAACAGCAAACAAGCTTAAACACCAAACATACATTGCTATTGCCAGATATACTAACAATATTAAGAGAAGGACATTTCATGAGGGCATTTTATCCAAGAAGGGACGGTCAGAAATAAACTTTCTCATTAGAGAACCATATTTGCTTTAGGAATTGATTCGGTGGAACTTTTTGGGGAATATATAATATAAATGTACTGACCCTTTATGTCAAATGCTACAAATGAATCAGTTAATTGATTCAATAGATGGTAGCACTTTATTTTACAGTCCTGTTCCGCATGTTCATACTACGTACTTATTATAGCAATTACAATAACTGGGTTATAACTAGGTACTAACCCTGAACCTATAACCTTAACCTATGTAGTTACCTTATATTACCAGTACTTTCTTGGGTAAGTACACTGCAAGTACATGTACTGTAATATAAAGTGTAACCCAATAGATATTATGAAATATATTTAATGTTAGAAGACAGGAATATTTTTGCCACCAATGTTAGAAGTGATTCATGATGAATATTACAAAAAAAAAATAAGAGGCACTGTTGTATTATTCACCAAATTTACAACTGGTTTTCCTTTTTTCTTCTTTTACAGGGTCAACTTTTACAGTCTGCTTGGCTAATGAATCATTTTAATGAGCATCTTCAAAGCTAAAGGTCTTTTCTGCAATGGAAAGAGTGAGAGTAAGAGGAACTCACCTGCCACCGGAGCAATCGAGAAGGACACAGCCAGGTAAAGACAGTGGTGGAGACTGTACAACTCCCTCTCTCGCTTTACTTTACAACCCTTGCACTTTTATCTCTCTCTATGTTCATTCATTCAGGGCCATATATGGCAAGAGCAGGTGATATGCATACAGGTGTGTCATATCTGTAGTTACATGCATGAGGTGTTTATCTCACCCCCCTCCCTAGTAGATGTCTCTGAGCAATAAAGCGAAACAAATGTATTGTTTACCTCTCCACCCCCAGCCCATCTGCTGCTGCACATACTTGTCCTTTGAATTTTACTTTGATGTGTTAAAATGACTGTGTACTACAGTATACTGACCAATTCTTCCTTCTGACCAATGAATTTCTTTTCCCAATCATTTTTTTTCACTCTCAATAAAAAAATATATTTATTGAGCATAACAAGAAAAATTATATGCACTATATAAATGTTCATGGTTGTATAATGTTTTCCAGCATTACGTTTAATAGCTTTGTTTATATTAAAATGTTTAAATAAATATTACAATTCTCTGATATTCCAGGGAGTTCCATATTCTTTTACAAATTTTTCAAGAGGTTTTATATATATATATATATATATATATATATATATATATATATATATATATATATATATATATATATATATATATATATATATATATATATACACTCACCTAAAGGATTATTAGGAACACCATACTAATACTGTGTTTGACCCCCTTTCGCCTTCAGAACTGCCTTAATTCTACGTGGCATTGATTCAACAAGGTGCTGAAAGCATTCTTTAGAAATGTTGGCCCATATTGATAGGATAGCATCTTGCAGTTGATGGAGATTTGTGGGATGCACATCCAGGGCACGAAGCTCCCGTTCCACCACATCCCAAAGATGCTCTATTGGGTTGAGATCTGGTGACTGTGGGGGCCATTTTAGTACAGTGAACTCATTGTCATGTTCAAGAAACCAATTTGAAATGATTGGAGCTTTGTGACATGGTGCATTATCCTGCTGGAAGTAGCCATCAGAGGATGGGTACATGGTGGTCATAAAGGGATGGACATGGTCAGAAACAATGCTCAGGTAGGCCGTGGCATTTAAACGATGCCCAATTGGCACTAAGGGGCCTAAAGTGTGCCAAGAAAACATCCCCCACACCATTACACCACCACCACCAGCCTGCACAGTGGTAACAAGGCATGATGGATCCATGTTCTCATTCTGTTTACGCCAAATTCTGACTCTACCATCTGAATGTCTCAACAGAAATCGAGACTCATCAGACCAGGCAACATTTTTCCAGTCTTCAACTGTCCAATTTTGGTGAGCTTGTGCAAATTGTAGCCTCTTTTTCCTATTTGTAGTGGAGATGAGTGGTACCCGGTGGGGTCTTCTGCTGTTGTAGCCCATCTGCCTCAAGGTTGTGCGTGTTGTGGCTTCACAAATGCTTTGCTGCATACCTCGGTTGTAACGAGTGGTTATTTCAGTCAAAGTTGCTCTTCTATCAGCTTGAATCAGTCGGCCCATTCTCCTCTGACCTCTAGCATCAACAAGGCATTTTCGCCCACAGGACTGCCGCATACTGGATGTTTTTCCCTTTTCACACCATTCTTTGTAAACTCTAGAAATGATTGTGCGTGAAAATCCCAGTAACTGAGCAGATTGTGAAATACTCAGACCGGCCCGTCTGGCACCAACAACCATGCCACGCTCAAAATTGCTTAAATCACCTTTCTTTCCCATTCTGACATTCAGTTTGGAGTTCAGGAGATTGTCTTGACCAGGACCACACCCCTAAATGCATTGAAGCAACTGCCATGTGATTGGTTGATTAGATAATTGCATTAATGAGAAATTGAACAGGTGTTCCTAATAATCCTTTAGGTGAGTGTATATATATATATAAAAACACTGAGAAACAACTATATATGTTTATTTACTGTCTTTCAATCTCATTTCATCATTTTGAAAGCTGTTTTAAAATGCCCTTAGATTTCTATATATTCCAGGGAATTCCATGTCTTTTGCTTGAATTTTTTTTTTTTTTTGTTCCAGGAAACCCTGCTTATACTTGAAGACATTTCCTAAGTTTACCAAGTGCAGTCTGGTCTGTATTCTTGTATGCTTGAGCAGGTAGAATTGTATTCCTGGAAGAACAAGACTTTTTTTTTAAAGAAATTCATAAGTTACACTTGCCCATTAGTTCTGCATACTACTAATCTGCTCAGAAAAAAAAAAAAATGCATTTAAATAGAAAGAGAGGCTCCAAAGCCTGATGTCATATCTACCTATGAGATATTGGCAATTAGTGAGATGAGTCAGCTTATATAATTGTGAAACTTTAAAGGATATTTCACGCAAAAATGAAAACCCTGTCATCATGTACAAACCCGATTCCAAAAAAGTTGGGACACTGTACAAATTGTGAATAAAAAAGGAATGCAATAATTTACAAATCTCATAAACTTATATTTTATTCACAATAGAATATAGATAACATATCAAATGTTGAAAGTGAGACATTTTGAAATGTCATGCCAAATATTGGCTCATTTTGGATTTCATGAGAGCTACACATTCCAAAAAAGTTGGGACAGGTAGCAATAAGAGGCCGGAAAAGTTAAATGTACATATAAGGAACAGCTGGAGGACCAATTTGCAACTTATTAGGTCAATTGGCAACATGATTGGGTATAAAAAGAGCCTCTCAGAGTGGCAGTGTCTCTCAGAAGTCAAGATGGGCAGAGGATCACCAATTCCCCCAATGCTGCGGCGAAAAATAGTGGAGCAATATCAGAAAGGAGTTTCTCAGAGAAAAATTGCAAAGAGTTTGAAGTTATCATCATCTACAGTGCATAATATCATCCAAAGATTCAGAGAATCTGGAACAATCTCTGTGCGTAAGGGTCAAGGCCGGAAAACCATACTGGATGCCCATGATCTTCGGGCCCTTAGACGGCACTGCATCACATACAGGAATGCTACTGTAATGGAAATCACAACATGGGCTCAGGAAGACTTCCAGAAAACATTGTCGGTGAACACAATCCACCGTACCATTCGCCGTTGCCGGCTAAAACTCTATAGGTCAAAAAAGAAGCCATATCTAAACATGATCCAGAAGCGCAGGCGTTTTCTCTGGGCCAAGGCTCATTTAAAATGGACTGTGGCAAAGTGGAAAACTGTTCTGTGGTCAGACGAATCAAAATTTGAAGTTCTTTTTGGAAAACTGGGACGCCATGTCATCCGGACTAAAGATGACAAGGACAACCCAAGTTGTCATCAGCGCTCAGTTCAGAAGCCTGCATCTCTGATGGTATGGGGTTGCATGAGTGCGTGTGGCATGGGCAGCTTACACATCTGGAAAGGCACCATCAATGCTGAAAGTTATATCCAAGTTCTAGAACAACATATGCTCCCATCCAGACGTCGTCTCTTTCAGGGAAGACCTTGCATTTTCCAACATGACAATGCCAGACCACATACTGCATCAATTACAACATCATGGCTGCGTAGAAGAAGGATCCGGGTACTGAAATGGCCAGCCTGCAGTCCAGATCTTTCACCCATAGAAAACATTTGGCGCATCATAAAGAGGAAGATGCGACAAAGAAGACCTAAGACAGTTGAGCAACTAGAAGCCTGTATTAGACAAGAATGGGACAACATTCCTATTTCTAAACTTGAGCAACTTGTCCCCTCAGTCCCCAGACGTTTGCAGACTGTTATAAAAAGAAGAGGGGATGCCACACAGTGGTAAACATGGCCTTGTCCCAACTTTTTTAAGATGTGTTGATGCCATGAAATTTAAAATCAACTTATTTTTCCCTTAAAATGATACATTTTCTCAGTTTAAACATTTGATATGTCATCTATGTTGTATTCTGAATAAAATATTGAAATTTGAAACTTCCACATCATTGCATTCTGTTTTTATTCACAATTTGTACAGTGTCCCAACTTTTTTGGAATCGGGTTTGTAATTCCAAACTTTTATGATGTCTGCAGAGTACAAAAGAAGATATTTTGATGATTTTTTATTTGTTCAGGTCTGTAATGACATGAGGGTGAGTAAATGATGGCAGGATTTTAAGTTTTGTGTGAAATGCCCTTTAAACTAGTTTTTATGCCAATGCTACAAGTCCTCTTCTAACAGGAATTCCAGACAAAAAAAATCTCCAACCAAAATAACCCTGATTTGAAGCTTAAATTCAAAGAGTGAAAAAACATGCTCTAATCTGGACTGGAATGTATTACTGGTTAACTCTTTCGCTTTTGTGGTATTACATGCAACTCATAACCAGTCAAAGTCTGGAAACAACTGACTGAATTTATATTTCTCATGATGTTACAACCCTTTTGACCAAATCTAATGCTGAAATAGAAAACTAATAGTTCATTTTCATTTTAAATGGATGTGTTGCAGCAGATAGAGAACGAAAAGCCTGTCAACATTACTGTTTAAAAAGCATCCCAGCATGGTTTAAAAGAAGATACAACGCTAAAATATAGTGTTGATTTGTTTAACATTTTTGGCCTCATAATTCCATATTTCCATTTCTGTTATTTTATAGTTTTGATATTCTTACTACAATAATAAAATGTGGAAAATAGTAATAATTAATAATGAGTAGGTGTGTCCAAACCTTTGACTTGTAGTTTATCTTACTACTACCAACTCCAAAGTCCATGCATAATTACCGAATGAATCAAGTATGCCATGACAATTGGATAAAAGGTTTAAAAAATAAATGTGCAGTAATTATGTTGAATGTGCTATATGATCTAGTTAAAGCTTCTTTGGTCATGATGAATCTCAGCCAGTTCCTTCAGTGCATCGATGTTGTCTATAGCATTAATGCAGACTGTCTTTTCTGGGTTTATTTGGCAAGTGAAGTAGGTTACTTACAAAATGCCTGGGCAGCAATGAGCTGGCCAGATCTTTTCGAGAGTTAAACAGACCATCAAAAGTGGGTTGGTGATTATTAGTGAGATGTACAGTGGCTCTACAGTCACCACTGTTTGTTGTGCTCTGCTCGACCCCTTGCAGCCAACAGTAGAGCCTTTGTGAATGACATTATGAAGGATGCATGGGAAACAGGGTGAATTGAGAACGAAATTGCTGTGGATTTACTAATTTATGACTTCTCTTAATCCGAAACACACATTCCACCATAAAATGGCACCACAAAGGGGTTGCACAAGCAATGAAGTTTACATTATAAATCACCTAAACTCCATCAAAAGTCCGTGAAATGAATAGTTTTATAGTTCAAAGTACTCTAACTCTATGCATTGCCAGAGAGTGTTGCCTACCTTCTTTAGGCAGTGTATTTCTGTCCTTGATAGCCAAGAGTTGGGCTCCGCTCCTATCTTTTCACCTCCAGATTGTCTCTAGGTGAACTTCAGCCTCCAGAATGCGGCCGCTCCCCTCTCCTTCCTCAAACTCATTAACCAGCCGCTGCTGCCTGGGGAGAGAGCAGCCAGCCACCAGTGCTTCAGTTCTAACTCACCCTGTTCTCTTACATAATCCAGGACACACGTTAACATGGTGTTAGTTCAGCTCCATGAACCTGCTTTTGTGATTGTGCTGCAGAGTATGTTAGGCCTCACTGGAGGTTGGGCCTCAACCATGTGCGCTTAAATCTAAAAAAAAAAAAAAATTGTAGGCAGGACGGCATCAAGGCATGTCCAAATGTTTGCATAACAACATGTCTCCAAAGATGCCTTCATCTAGTTTGTTCTTGAGGGCAGCAGAGATGTAGAGGTCTGCTACCCAACCTGAGCCCCACTGGACCCAGAAAACTTTAGGGTTTCTGGTCAGGTTCGGTTCATTTTTTTTCAGATTCTGGTTTATAATTAAAGAAAAATAATAATTTTTTTATTTTATTTTGAATATGAATAATTTGTATTTAATATTTTTATACACTACCACATGTGGGATCGGTAATATTTTTGAAAGAAGTCTCTTATGCTCACCGATGTCACATATATTTTCTGTTACAGTTTCCATTGTTCTGTTTCAGTTTGCTATTTAGTTTTGTCATCCTAGTCTCCTACCTGTTTGTTGGTTACATATTGATTTGAGTATTCCATCCTGGTGTGTCTGGTTAATTATCTCGTCAGCTTCATTGTTTGGCCTTCTATTTAAGCCCTGTGTTTCTTTTTGTTCATTGTCAGTTCTACGTTGCGTTAGGTGTGGTTGTTCGGTCAGTGTTAATAAACGTTTAAACTGCTGCATTCAGGTCCTGCATTCCTCATTCTTTGCAACCAACCGCGTGACAATCGATCAAAAATACAGTAAAAAGAGTATTAGATGTTGTGAAATATTATTACAATATAAAATAACTTTTCTATTTCAATATATTTTCTTATAGTTAGCAAGGTGCGAAAGCTGATTTTTCAACTGTCATTACTTCTTTTATTACAGTCTTTAGTGTCACATGATCCTTCAGAAATCATATATTCATCTAATATTATATATATTCTGATTTCAGAACCATTTCTTATTATTATCAGTGTTGTGACTCTTAATACACCGATCAGGCATAAACATTATGACCACTGACAGGTGAAGTGAATAACACTGATTATCTCTTCATCACGGCACCTGTTAGTGAGTGGTATATATTAGGCAGAATGTGAACATTTTGTCCTCAGAGTTGATGTGTTAGAAGCAAGAAAAATGGGCAAGCGTAAGGATTTGAGCGAGTTTGACAAGGGCCAAATTGTGATGGCTAGACGACTGGGTCAGAGCATCTCCAAAACTGCAGCTCTTGTGGGGTGTTCCCGGTCTGCAGTGGTCAGTATCTATCTAAAGTGGTCCAAGGAAGGAACAGTGGTGAACTGGCGACAGGGTCATGGGTGGCCAAGGCTCACTGATGCACGTGGGGAGCGAAGGCTGGCCCGTGTGGTCCGATCAAACAGATGAGCTACTGTATCTCAAATTGCTAAAAAAGTTAATGCTGGTTCTGATAGAAAGGTGTCAGAATACACAGTGCATCGCAGTTTGTTGCGTATGGGGCTGCATAGCCGCAGACCAGTCAGGGTGCCCATGCTGACCCCTGTCCACCACTGAAAGTGCCAACAGTGCACACGTGAGCATCAGAACTGGACCACGGAGCAATGGAAGAAGGTGGCCTGGTGTGATGAATCACGTTTTCTTTTACATCACATGAATGGCCGGGTGCGTGTGTGTCGCTTACCTGGGGAACACATGGCACCAGGATGCACTATGGGAAGAAGGCAAGCCGGCAGAACAGTGTCATGCTTTGGGCAATGTTCTGCTGGGAAAACTTTGGTCCTGCCATCCATGTGGATGTTACTTTGACACGTACCACCTACCTAAGCATTGTTGCAGACCATGTACACCCTTTCATGGAAACGGTATTCCCTGGTGGCTGTGGCCTCTTTCAGCAGGATAATGCGTCCTGCCACAAAGCAAAAATGGTTCAGGAATGGTTTGAGGAGCACAACAACGAGTTTGAGGTGTTGACTTGGCCTCCAAATTCCCCAGATCTCAATCCAATCGAGCATCTGTGGGATGTGCTGAACAAACAAGTCCGATCCATGGAGGCCCCACCTCGCATCTTACAGGACTTAAAGGATCTGCTGCTAACATCTTGGTGCCAGATACCACAGCACACCTTCAGGGGTCTAGTGGAGTGCATGCCTCGACGGGTCAGGGCTGTTCTGGCATCAAAAGGGGGACCAACACAATATTAGGACATAATGTTATGTCTGATCTGTGTATTTTGTGTAGTGGATACTGTGATTTTGTGCTACGCTGGATACTACATTTTTTCAGGATTCTTTGATGAATAGAAAGTTAAAAAAAACAGCATTTATTTGAAATAGATCATTTGTAACATTATACATTTCTTTACTGTTACTTTTTTACGTCTTTACAAATTTTGCAACAATTCTGCTTAGATGATCATAACTGCCTATAATATCCAACTATTTTGTGCAAGAAACAAAAATGGCATATGAGGGACTGCATGCCAATGTTTTCTACTTATGATTTCATTTCTACTGGGAATTATGCATTGCAGTCATTAAATATTTAGTTGTTTATGTCTAAAACTTTTTTCTTTCTTGTTTTAGATCATGAAACATTATGGGACTATGGAAGCCAGTCTAAAGTCATAGGATGTAACTTTTAAAGAAAAACGCTGCCTGTTGACTGACTCAATGCAGCTGCCTTTAGGTTTGGACACAGTCATATGAGTGTTGATTGTCAGTGCTTCCTAAATAGGCAAAGATTTAATTAAGGTCATGAAGGCCACATTACAACTACTACTGGTTTGTTATGGACCAGATGGTACTCAAAATGACTTGGTCTAGAATTTTACAATCAAAAATATATTGATTTATTTAGTAATTTACATTTATTTTCCTAGCTTTTATTTCAACTTTCTAAATTATAGAGCTTTCAATGTTAAAATGGCGTTGTGCCATCAGAGATCCAAATGCATAGCCCAAATTCATAAAAGAACAAGGCAATTCCTGCTAAGTACAGTTGGAATTTATTTACATTTAAGACATTTACAGAGCTCTTATACACACACACACACACACACATGTAGGATTGAAAATAATCAAAGATATTTGATATTTGAAATTGAACAAAGACATTTGCTTCACTGTTTTCAACCCCCACCTTTCTTATCAGAAGGGCCATTTGGAATTCCTAAAGACAAAGAGATGCTGAAGGCCTGTAGGCCAAGATGTGTCACACCTTTAGTACAGTGGGGGAAGTTTCGTCTGATTGGTCAGTTTGAATGTCTCACATTAGGGTTTCAGTCACATGGTCAAGGAACAGATAAAAAGAAGATGTAACTGTTGCTCTGCTCTTCTTTTATTCTCTGTCTCTCTTGATTCTCTGGCTCTCTCTCTTCTTGGGGGCCTTCTCTTTGGCTCTTCTCTTCTTTGCTCTCTTCTTCTCTTTGTCTCTTTCTCTCTCTCTCCCTCTCTCTCACTTTCTATCCCTCAGGTAACATTCTATTCATGCTGGGTACGATAAATGGTATAAGTTTTTATCATCTCATACATCTATTTTGAAACTATTTTAAGTGTAACCATAACCAGATTTTGTCATTAAATCCTTTCTATTACAAATGATGCGCTAACTAGTTTTGATGTGGTATTGACTTTGAAGTGCTACCTATTGCAATACAATATAGTCACATTCTACCAACGCTCTCCCACATATTTTGCTATTGTAACTGCGCTTATTTCCGTCGTTGGTATAAGTTGCAGTGGGTGGTAAAGACGAGAAATGTACAGTTTTCTTTCATCTTGCTGATAATGTTTCTTTAGTCATTCGGCAACCCTGCAGCCTGAACCACTGTAGGCGACCCACCCTTACACACACACACACATTCTATAACCTAAATTGAATGTTATGAACATTGAAGGACCATTAGGCTTGTTGCAATGCAAAGCTAAGCAAATGTTCAGCTCACAAATCTATTATCTTAGTAATGTGGAAAGCCAGCGTTTGTTCAGTGCTCATGTTTCATAAAGGAGAATCTGAAATGCAGTACTGCATAGTAATCTCAATAGTTTTCATAGGGATTTGCATCTGGACAGGCATTGAAACACACAATATTAAGGCACTTTTAAGGCGCTTTTACAAATGCACAGCTTTAGAGACAGAAATATTTACGATGAATTGTCCCACACAGGTGACTCAGAAAATGCCATTGAAGGTTCTTGTTTACCATTAAGCGATACAGAAATATAATGACACATTTATTTATAAATGAATTTCAGATGGGACTTGTAGTAAAAGTAATGTTTGCACTCTTTAAATGACTGAATTAATCAAAGCTCAACAAGTATAAAATTTAATTTTGCTGTATAAATTGTGACCAGTCTTTATAAATGACACAAAACAGAAAATAAATCAGTATGCTAAATATAAACTATATGTTATATATTTTATGCAGTTTAACTATTTAATCCGAATTATTACAAATACAATAAAATCATTGTACAAATAGTATGAGTTCACATAAAGATCGCAATAGACATTTTAAGCTATTTTTTTTTTAAATTTATTTATTATTTTTATTTATATTGATCATGTATCAGACCTATATTAATAGGCTACACAGCCACTCTGTGCGTTTCAGCACCAACAAGTTTTCTTAAGAATCTCCAGAAAATGTTGGGTTTTGAACTGTGGTTGTAGCATTCTGGAATAATGGGTTGGTACCCTGTGGGAGGAGAGGAAAACAATCTGCTTAATTAAAAAAAAAGTCAAACGTGAATAATGAACAGCTTTTGGCAGTTTGACTGAATATGAAGCGTAGGGGTTTATGTATGAAGAAAACAGAACTTACAGATGTTTTTTCATGTTTTTGGTCTTTTTCAAATCTCCTCCATTCTCTAAGGTCACTTACATACAGAACTGCCTTGACGATGAAGAGGATTAGGAGACCAATCAATGCCACAGCTCCCAGAGATCCTCCTACGATGGCTGCTATGTTTGGCCCCTCAGGACATTCTAACACAAGACATAAAAGGTAGAATGCTTTTCTTTTTGCAGTTTCAATTGAAACGTGATGCTTGTTTAAAATGGAATATTTGTCTAAAAATGAAACCCTCATATTGTTGCAAACCTACTGTTACTTATGCTGACAAGCTCCAAAAAGGACGAAAAGCATCATAACATGTCCTTTTTTTTTTTTTTTTTTTACAGCTTTTATTGCTCATTACTATTTTTGTACAGAAAATAAATATTAAGAGAATAAAGATTCTTCAGAAATTCTTCACACACACACGTTAAGTTTTCATGTTTTATGGGGACTTTTCATATACATAATGATTTTTATACTGTACAAACTGTATATTCTACCCTTTACTCTAAATCTACCCATCACAGAAAACTTTCAGCATTTTTCATTTTCACATAAAACATCACTTAGTATGATTCATACGCTGTTTTCCTCATGGGGACCAAAAAATGTCAAGGACAAGGATTTTGGATATTGCCATATTTGTGGGGACATTTTGTACCCATAACGTAGGGTATACCTGAACCACACATACACACACACACACACACACACACACACACACACACACACACACACGCACACGTTGTGTTTTCATGTTTAATGGGGACTCTCCATAGATGTAATGGTTTTTATACTGTACAAACTGTATATTCTATCCCTTACAGTAAACCTACCCCTAAACCTACCCATCACACAAAACTTTCTGCATTTTTACATTTTCAAAAAACATCACTTAGTATGATTTATAAGATGTTTTCCTCAAGGGGACCAAAAATGTTGTCCTCATAATGTAGTGTTTTACCAGGCCACACACAGATCTACAGGGTTTGGAATGACATGATGGTCAATTATGAAAGAAACCAATTAACTAGTACATGTTTCAGTATTTCAGGTGTGGTGTCTGAGTCCATACCTCTGTCTTTGAGGACATTGATAGAGTACTTGTCAAATCCAAGCAGTTCTGTCATTGTGAATGTCATCCAGCAGCCCTCTTTATCTTTGACTCGACAGTCGCTCTTGACTAATTTTTCAACCATCACATGTTTCAGATGGCCACAGGATGAAGAGCAGTTCTTTTCAAACGGACCGGTCCCAAAGGCCAAACATTCAACACAACTCCTGCAATGGGTCAGGAATATTTTAATAATATTTTTATATATGTATTGCAATACATAAATACATTTGCATTTAATACATCTAATAAAACTAGAAAATACCATAATTTATATGGTATTTTTTTTTAATGGTTCATTGAAATAAATCGTCCATATTAACTGATTTACTAAATGAATCAGATTTCTGTAGCTAAGTTAATAGTTTTAGTAATCCCAGTTGGGGCTATGAAATTAAGGACGAACATGTATTTTGTTTAAGTAATAATTTGTATTTATAGGGTGGCTTTGTAAAGGTCAAGGTCAAAGTTTTCTTACCCTGACTGTTGACATGGATGTTGACAAGTAGGACATATTTTGCAGTAGGGCCCCTTGTATCCTCTCTCACAATCACACTGGTTACATACACATTTGCCACGGTTATAACAAACACTGCCATCTATCTTGCAATCCTCATCGGATTTTTCACAGTGACACGCTGTGCCTTCGTAGCCTGGATCACATGCACATTTACCACATTTGCACTTGCCATGACCTTAAAAAAAAAAAAAGTAAAAACATTACGCGTAAGAACTGTAAAGCAATTAAATATGAGCCTTTCCACACAAATCACCTGCACACTGTTTATTGTCAAATTTTTCACAGTGCTCATCGTCACATTCACAGTGTTCGCCATAGAAATTGCCACCGCCCTCTGTGATATGGCACTGGCACCGTCCACAAACACAATCTCCTTTGCCTTCGCATTCGGTCCCGTTGTCCTTCCGGCACTGTGCTTTCAGTGAGGCCTCGTCCTTTTGGCCTAGTTGGCACTCACAGCGCTGTCCTAAGAAACCAGTATCACACCTGTGGACATGAGGAGGCTTATATTAGTCATATGCAGTGTTGGGGGTAACGCATTACAAATAACGCGAGTTATGTAATCAGATTACTTTTTTCAAGTAACTAGTAAAGTAACTCATTACTTTTAAATTTAAAAGAAAATATCTGAGTTACTTTTTCAAATAAGTAACGCAAGTTACTTTGTTTTCCCAATTCTTGACTGACACCTTTCCTATTCCCATGTTGAGAGAAATAAACATGATGGTTATTGTAGTTCTAGACTAAATGTGAGCATGCATTTACTCATCTCACTTGCACAAATTTAGTCCTCAAAATGAAGAAAAAGGTGAAATGCAAACTCTGAATATTACGCAAACCCGCAATAATTAAATATGTTAAATAACACAAATATACTTTATGTATTTAATCTCACTTTATTTCATTTTTTTGTTATTAAAAAAACAAAACAAGCAAGCCCTGCCCAGATAAGAAAAATTAACGCTAACGTAACACATTACTTTGCATAAAAAGCAACAGTAATGCAATTAGTTACTTTTTTTAGGGAGTAGTGCAATATGGGTAATCCATTACTTTTAAAAGTAACTTTCCCCAACACTGGTTATATGTGATGGACCATCTGTCACTACAGTCAGTATTTGTGTACTGTAAAAAGGTTTTTTTGGATGTCAATAGGGGCTTTCGCAACTGGTAGTTATAGGAACTAGCAACCAGGGCGATTCCCCAAGAGCTAAATGTTTCCCTAGGGTCATTTTCCTGATTGCTTTCGCACCGCCATTTTTGATGATGTTCAGAACGCCAGAGCCTGAGCACATAGCACTCCCATTCTCCGTCTTCATTTAGTTTACGATCTGTTTAACAGTCCTGTCTAATATGTTATTAGACTGTTATTCAAAGAAAGTAAACAGTATATGAAAGTATTAGCGTTTGCTGTGTGGTTGATGCCCAGTGTCGCTAGCTGAGCAGAAATACATAATCATGTTTAGCTTGGTCCGCTTAAAGTTGCCCCATCTTTCACTGTTTTCCATGTTCATAGAGTTAGTTTGTGGAGTAAATATATAGGCTATAAACTGTGTGTGTACATGGCTTTTTTATAAATGGCGGGTGATGGAGTTTCGTGTGCGTTCTGCCTGGTTCGGCCAATCAGCATACACTTACTTCACTGGTAGTTTCTATTGTGCTGGGTTAAACCCTACTCTGAAGGTGGAGCTAATTTACTTCCCCCAAAAGGCGTTCTTAGAACTAAAATCATTCCCAGTTCCTGCAGTGCGAACACTCCCAAAAGCGGGTACTTCCGCCATTAATTCTAGGAACTATGAAAATGTTCTATGAAAAATGTATGCATCTGCATCTTTGCATCTTCACCACAAAAACACACACACACACACAACAGGTTTCCATGTCTTATGGGGACTTTCCATAGACAATGATTTTTAAATGGTACATCCCCCTACCCTAACTCTACCCCTAAACCTACCCATCACCAGAGGCGGACAGTAGTGAAGTATTTTTACTTTCACCTCAAGTACATTTTTCAAGTATATGTACTTTATCACTGTTTTTCTTTGGAAATCTTTTACTTCACTACATTCCAAAGCACAATGTCGTACTTTTTACTGCACTACGTTTCAAAAATAAACATTTTTATACCTTTAATATTTAATTACATTAAAAATGTAGTACTTTCTTGTACTCAAGTAAAAATTTGAATTACTTTTACTTGATTAAAAGTAAGAAAGTACTAAATTTTTAATGTAATTAAGTATTAAATGATATTCAATATGAAACGTAGTGCAGTAAAAAGTACAATATTATGCTTTGGAATGTTGTGAAGTAAAAGTTTTCCAAATAAGAACACTGATAAAGTACATATACTTGAAAAATGTACTTAAGGAGAAAGTAAAAATACTTAACTACTGTCCGCCTCTGCCCATCACAGAAAACTTTCTGCATTTTTACATTTTCAAAAAAAAAAAAATCCTCTCTTAGTATGATTTATAAACTGTTTTCCTCATGGAGACCAAAAATGTCCCCACAAGGATAAGGATTTTGCTTAGTGGGGACATTTTGTCCGCATAATGTAGGGTTTACCAGGACACACACACACACACACACACACGTGTTAGGTTTCCATGTTTTATGGGGACTTTCCATAGACAGTATTTTATACTGTACAAACTGTATGTTTTATCACCTACCCCCCTAAACCTACCCATCACAGTGGGTACCCCATGCATTTTTACATTTTACATTTCGTTTGATTTATAAGCCGTTTTCCTCATGGGGACCAAAAAATGTCCCCATAAGGTGTCCCCACATTTGGTCCCCATAACGCAGGGAATACCAGGTACACACACACACACATGTCCTATACACATACATGCATACTGTACACAAACACACACTCTAAGAAAAAAATTAGGAAAGTCTTTGTTGGGACCATTAGAATTTTTTTTGTAAATAAATACTTCATGGTAATTGTTTTTTCTATCTCTTCTATCTTTAATGTATGCTGTATTAATATTACTACAGTACTTTGTAATGAGAATATAACGTGATTCACCATTAAGACTAATTGGATTTAAGAATTCTTGGGAGAAAATCTTATTATTTGTCATGAAAATGATCAAAAATGTTTTTGTATGCAAAAATTATACTTTTTGTATGCAAAATATAATTTCTTATTTATTTTTATAGATATATGACCCAGACATGTTGTTGTAAGATTCACCCAGGGGTTTTAGAGTTTAATATCAGTAAAAAGTGATGAAAAAGAAAACATTTAGAGTAAATGTTAACTGTCTGTTACCTGCAGCTGCCACAGACAACTTTACCATGATTCCCACAGTGAGGATTAGGTCGGTTATCATCATCACATTCACAGTCGCATCGAGTCTGAATGTTAACTTTCAGTTTTTCATTAAAGCCTAACGGCCCAAGAAAGAAGCTCTGACTTTTAATGCATCTTTCTGCTGTTACTATCACATGAAAAGACACCTGAAAGGATTAAGGGAAGAGTAAGGTTATTTACAGTTGTAAATTACAGTTACAGTTGTGTATTATTGCATTTGCTAAATCTGCTAAAAGGGCAAATCAAGATTTGCATCTGCACTTGCGTTAATGATCTGTCTATCTTTAGGTTGTGTATGCTGGTGTCTAATCTTACTTACATCCTGTCCAATGTTCACATTATCACACTTCCCCCTATCACTGGGCTTTTCTCCACCTGGACAGTTTGATGTGTATTTCACAGATACGAAGTTTGGGAGGGCATCATGAGCCATGATCACTTCAGAGGTTAAGTTCTGTTCAAACCCCATAGGACATTAGTAAGGCCGTTAAACACAGAAAAGCTCTCATGCCGTAATGTTTTATTTATTTAGCCTTTAAAAAGACAAGGATCGTGCAAGTGGAAATCATATGCACTCACGTTATATGCATCCACAATTAGATTGACAACGTTGCTTGAGTCTTCAGAAAGCACTCCTACTGCAGATTTAGGGATCAGTTTGCTCAGCTCCTATTAAAGAACATACAACTGTGGTCAGTCAGGTACACCGCTGTACTTCTATTAGGAATATTAATGTGGATTTTGTGTAAATGAAACAAAGTTAAAGGTGAAGGTGTTGTAATTTATTCACCAAATGTAACTACAAAAACAACCACTCTCAGACATTTCCAATCTGCCAATAATGGCTGGGCAATGTTTTTAAAGTGCCACACAGTCACTTTTGCTAACTTATAGTTTTTTTTCCCTCAGACAATATATTTGCTTACTTTAGATATTAGCATGTTTTGCTTACTTTGTACACAGTTTCCATTTTTTTAGTGACAGCAAAAATTGGTTGTATGTTTTGCTCCTCCAGCTTGCGAGCGATCTGTCCTACAGATGGGTAGTCCTGAAAACATAGATCATATCATAGTTGTGATATTTTCACATATATCAAGGTATATTGATACTTTAACATCTAAAACATAAAACATTTTGCATAGGTAGACAGGCACACGTTTACAAATTCGGTGAGGTTTGTAGATATTAAATTAGTGGGATTCAAAGGTTGATTGTCTAGTTAGTATATCATTTATCAGTGTCTATCCAAACATACAAAAACATAAAATGGGAATTTTTGACCATTCTTCTAGAAGCGGAAGCATTTGTGAGGTCTGCATCCGACACTTTGCATTGCATTTGGTGATGTAAGGCTTGGATGCAGCTGCTCGGCCATGGAAACCCATTCCATTAAGCTCTCTACGCACTGTTCTTGAGCTAATCTGAAGGCCACACGAAGTTTGGACGTCTGTAGCTATTGACTGCAGAAAGTTGGCAACTTCTGCTCACTGTGCACCTCAGCATGCGCTGACCCCGTTCTGTGATTTTACGTGGTCTACCACTTCGTGGCTGAGTTGCTGTTGTTCCCAATTGCTTCTACTTTGTTATAATACCACTAACAGTTGACCGTGGAATATTTAGTAGTGAGGAAATTTCACGAATGGACTTATTGCACAGGTGGCAACCTTTCACGGTACCACGCTTGAATTCTCTGAGCTCCTGAGAGCGACCCATTCTTTCACAAATGTTTGTAGAAGCAGTCTGCATGCCTAGGTGCTTGATTTTTATACACTTGTGGCCATGTAAGTGATTGGAACACCTGAATTCAATGATTTGGAGGGGTGTCCCAATACTTTTGGCTATCTAGTGTAGTATTTTATACTTTTTTTTTTTTTTTTAATGTCTGTGTATATAAATAAAAAAAAAATATATATATATATATATATATATTTATATATTTTATATATATATAATATTATTTCAGTTAATGTTTATTTTATTTCAAGTAATTAAATTATTTTTTATGGTTTTAGCTTTAGTTAATGATTATAACCCTGCTTTGGAACTTTCCGGTGTAGTTCAAATGATTTTAACATTAATATTCAGAAGTATTAAATCATACCCAGATGTTGCTCATGCTGTACTTGTCTTTGACCAGCTGACAGGTTTCTTTGTTTGGTTCCAGAATGGCAGCGAGTTTTCCATCCCCTGCCATGTGGAAGCCGTCATCAGTGGCCAGCACCAGCAGTCGAGTGCTGTTTCCCCAACCAATCTGATCCTGTGCACAGACAACACATTTTGCTTTGCATTTACTTACATGATATAGAATGTCATGCATGAATCAGGCTTCATATAACCTCATGCTCCTTTGCATTATATATAATGAAGCACAAATAAATTCTCTACAGGTTGCATACAAGTATTTAAGTCTGTTTCACATAGCATGACATATAACATAATTTTATATATATATATATATATATATATATAATTCCCATTATTTTGGATGATGCAATCTGTTAATATGGCTGCCAAAATACATTTCTGCCACTTATGCATGTGGTGTGGAATGTTCTAAGTCTCACCACGCAGACCGCAACTTGCATGATGGCATCCAGGCTTCCCTCTGGAGGGTCCAGGTTTCCAGATATATGCTGATTAGCTACCATAGCTTTAAATTGATTCTCATCTTTTGTCAGTGAAAGCACATGCTGAAAGCCAAATGCTGGCTGGCATGGTTCATTTTTATCCGCACATGGCTGTTTAAGCTTCGCTTCATTGGTGTCGGTGTATGGAAGAAGAGTTTTGTCGACAAATGAGCCGAATCCTGCATCAGGAAATTTGGTTAATGAAGACAATGCCATAACATTTTAACTCTGATTGATATATATATATATATATATATATATATATATGCTTACCTATTCTTGCAGTGTCTGTAATTTTATTGAGCTCATTAAATAAACTATTTCCAAGGTTTTTCACATTCTTCAAATCATCTTTCATAGAGTAGGAGAGATCCATTAGGTAGTAAAGATCTATGGGATAACCTTTTGCCCTTTTGAAAGCTAGTTTAAAACTGTAGGGCATCCCTGAGAAAACAACAAGATTAGTCATCTCTATTCTTTGAAAGCCAAGATCAAACTTACATTTAAAATACAAGTCATTGTTTTGGTCAATACAGTAGTTTGTAAGGGTATAACATACCTGGTCTAAGATCTAGATTTACTTCTTGCGGTTGGATTTGCACTGGATTTGAACCAGGAATCAGGGGCTTGTCTAAAACTTTCAGAAAATTGTTTTTAGGATTTATTATGCTATCGGAGGGACATCCTCTTTCTGTAAGCAAGGCAACAGTGTCACAACGTGCTGCTTCCTGCTCCCCAGTCTTGGTGAAATTCTGTGGTTTAATAAGACATACAGCAGGATTTGAAGGAGATGCAATGTGGAATTCAGTATGTTTTTAATTGTTGAGAATTAGACAGACCAACATTGGATAACTAATGTTAGAGATCAAATAGTTACCCATCTGAGACATATTGCACACAAAAGTTGAAGGCACAATTAGTGTGGTATTTTCTGATAAACATGCACCTAAACAGGATGTAAAAACTGGCCACTTTACATATAATTTAAATGCATGATTCTTAGTCAGAATATGCTGCAAACTGGATCAAACTTTATACCGCAAGTCAAATTATGGCTATGTGAGAGACTAGAGATTGAAATTGTTGAAACTACTTTAAATTATGGTATATTAACATGAGTAGTATTAATACATTTGGTCTCAGACAGTCAGTTATTTTCTGAAGGCCAATTAAATTGAATCATAAAACAGGGCTTACCAAGGCTTTACACCAGGCACAGCTGGGCCCGGCCTTGATACAGTCTCCACATGTGTTTACTGAAGCTTTTAAGCATGGCTCCTGCGTGTAGACTGCAACAAACAGTTTGAACTTTAAACAGTCTATTTTGTTTGCATGATTTAGCACCCTGGATATTTAATCAGTTATGACTGATGTAGTTAAAGGGTTAGTTCACCCAAAAATGCAAATTCTGCCATTAATTACCCACCCGCATGTCGTTTCTAAACCCATAAGACTTTTGTTCATCTTCGGAACACAAATAAAGATCTTTTTGATGAAATCTGAGAGCTTTCTGTCCTTCTGTTGACAACTACGCAACTACCACTTTGACACATTAAAAAGTTCGTAAAGAGATCGTAAAACTAATCCATATGAATTGAGTGGTTTAGTCCAAATTTTCTGAAGAGACACGATCGCTTTATATGATGAACATTTAATTTGGGCCTTTATTCACATATAAACATTGCTCAGCGGACAAACAGAAGCTCAACCGAACCTTTTGACACGCAAGAACAAACCTCATTGGCTCTTGAGGAAGCTCAAACGTGCTGCGTAACACGAGAATGAACCTCATTGGTTCTTGAGGAAGTTCAAACGTGCTGTGTAACACTAGAATGAACCTCATTGGTTCTTGAGGAAGCTCAAACGTGCTGCGTAACATGACAATGAACCTCATTGGTCCTTGCAGAAGCTCAAACGTGCTGCTTAACACGAGAACGAACCTCATTGGTTCTTGCGGAAGCTCAAACGTGCTGCGTAACACGAGAATGAACCTCAGTGGTTCTTGCTGAAGCTCAAACGTGCTGTGTAACACTAGAATGAACATCATTGGTTCTTGCTGAAGCTCAAACGTGTGGCGTAACACACGAGAATGAACCTCATTGGTTCTCACACGTCAAGCGAACATGCTTGAGCTTCCGTTTACCACAACTGATGTGTGCCAGTTGATGAATGTTTATATGTGAATAAAAGACTAAATTCAATCTGTTCATCATATAAAGTCTCTTCAAAAAATTTGGACTAAATCGCTCAATTCATATGGATTAGTTTTACGATCTCTTTATGAACTTTTTTAAGCGTCAAAGTGTCAGTTGCATAGCTGTCTATGGAGGGGACAGAAAGCTCTCAGATTTCATCAAAAAGATCTTCATTTGTGTTCCGAAGATGAACAAAAGTCTTATGGGTTTGGAACGACATGAGGGTGAGTAATTAATGAGAGAATTTGCATTTTTTGGGTGAACTATCCCTTTAACGGACACAAATACAAAATCAATTTATTTGTGAGACACAGGCTTTGTTCCAAAACCTAGTGTAGGCAGCATTTTTTAACATTTGACTGAAGACTTTTCCAAAAATTATGCAGCATTATTATACCTTCTATGCAGTGGTGTTTTAAAATGAAGAGGCAAAGTCCTCACATTTGATATATATATATATATAATCAAATGTAAATTTGTGTCCCAGTTACACTTAATTTTTTGTGGTTAAATAAACATTACATAAAAAAGAGAGACCACATACAATTCTATTTTGTGCTTTAACACTATGATGTAACTATTTATTAAAACCAAGTATAAATTTAATCAAGTTAGTTTTATGCATTTTTAACATTTATTCCACAATAATAACTTAAGGCAGTAACAATTTAAACAATACTTTTTATTTGTGAACTAATGTTCAGCTTTTCTTTTTATAGTCAACGTATTTTCAGCAGTCATCAAGCTACACTGGTCACAGACATGAAGATGTACCTTTAATTTCCCCAAGCTGATGCTCACGAAAAAGCCCATAATCATTTTTTCAGGCCATTTAAAGTTTGATTTTGACGTGACATAAAGCGGTGGTATCTAAGTGGCTGAGGTGTTTACTTACTTTTTAATTAGTCTTCCCATTAACGCCATCATTATTTTCATTCAAGCCGATTCCAGAATGCGCACGAAAACAGTAAGCGGGATGTGTCACACAAACCAATCATATCCAATCATAACCGATCATATCCAATCAAAGCGCAATGGAGGCATTGCCTCCTCTCATGTGACTTTTCCCCATTCATCCCCAATTACCCCCCACTAAACCCACCGCATGCTTAGGGGGTCTGTTTTAAGTCAATGGGGACAGAGGAGGCACGCCTCCCGCTGTAACTTCACCTGCTGGTGTCGCTGTTGGACACGAGTGACGACTCACATTTTGTAATATTTGCAATGTTTTATTTTTGTAATATCGATTGTTTTCTCATCCAGTTTTTTTGAGAAGGCACTGGCTCCCTTGCCTCGGGGAGGAAACGCCCCTGCTTTTTTGGCAATGCCAAAGTGTTTTGAAATGCAGTAAAAATTGAAATATTGTGAAATGTTATTACAATTGAACTGTATTCTATTTTTATATGTTATTAAATGTAATTTATTCCTATGATGGCAAAGCAGCCATTACTCCAGTCTTCAGTCTCATATGATCCTTCAGAGATCTAATGCTGATTTGCTGCTTAAGAAACATTTATTATTATTATCCATGTTGAAAACAGTTGTGCTGCTTATATTTTTGTGGAAACCGTGATCCTTTTTTCGGGATTCTAAGATGAATTGAAAGTTCAAAAGTACAGCATTTATTTGAAATAAAACATTAAATTTCTTAAATGTGTCCTTGCTAAATAAAAATATAAATTTTTAATGCCAAACTATAGAAATCAATTGTGAGATGAGAGTCTTGTTCTCTGCAGCTCACTAGGTTTTGGAACAGAGGCACAATTCTTTAAAAGAGGCCTAGATAGACAGCTGTGTCCAAATCTGAAGGTAGCTGCCCATGTGCTCGCCTGAAACAGTTTTTAGACTGGCTTCCAATGCACCATAACATCAGACACCATTTTTGCTTTTGTATGAACTGCAGGCACAGGATTATGGGATATTATAGGCAGCAAAGGAGGCTTTGCAAACAGTGGCATAATGCCTTACCACCTCCTTATACTACCTGTAGGCCTACAGGCAGTATTTTTCAGGTTTCAAACACAGCCATGAATCCAGTTTAAGGACATTTGTACCTACCCTGTCTTCCCACCAACAACAGGAGAAGTCCCCTCAGACACACTGACTGAAGCATTTCCTATTGTAAAACAGCATTCTTTATTATCATACTTCCTTATTTTCAGCATCCCAAACAACTATTGAAAATTATTGAGACATGAAATGAGATTGCAGTTGCTATCTGTTTAATAATGCAATCAAACCGTTTCTATTCATGTGTAGTTTTGCAGCAGCTGTGCAAGGTGCTGCACAGAAAAGGTGTGATGTTTTTAGCAGTCAGTATGATGTGTGGGTGACATCTCAGACAGGGGTTACATAGACGGTCTATAGACTGCCATAAACAGTAAAAATGATCTGTGTGCTTGCCATTTATTGGTTCGTCGTGGTTTTATCGCATCACCCAATGAAACATGCTTATGTTCCCACACAGAGAGCTATATTAAGATTCTAAAGTGAGATGTAAGTGTTATACGCCAGTTTCCATCTTGTGAAATAAATGGATAGTTCATTTTCTAACCCTCATGTTACGTCAGACCTGCATGACTTTGTTTCTTCCATAAAACAAAAGAGAACGTGTTAGGCAGAATGGCTTTCAGATTTCCATACAATGGAAGTTTGGATGTTTATTGTATACTGCCAAGTTTAAAAACATATCATTCATACTGTACAACTTTGGACTACTCTTTTGAGCTTGACTGTATAAATAACCATCCATTTTGTTTTATGGTCAAAAGCAGCTTGGTGATTTTGCCTAACATCTTATTTTGTGTTACGAAGAAATAAAATAATGCTCTGTTGGTAAGACAAAATGACAGAATATTCATTTTTTTGGTTAACTATTCCTTTAATATATTGTCTTAAGTTATGATGCAATTATTTTTGTCTTCAACACCTACCGCCACGAATTTAGCAAATGCAGTTGATATAGCAATTATACAGTTCTTTAGGGAAATTCTCCATACAAAGTGATAAAATGTAGTAAAGTCACAGAGTTTACTGGTTCCAAATATGCATTTAAATTAGCAAATGTCTGAGATCTCTATAAACCCAAATGTAACACTTTTAATTTAAAATGTTGTAAATCATCATCAAGAAAATATTTAGTCTGAGTGGATTAGTGAACTAACAGTTAAGCAGAAACTATGGAACTTAAAGCTACAGTTAATGTTGTCAAAAAAAACTGATAAGAATTCTAATAAAATTATACAGTCATGCACATTCTTTGTTACAACAAAAGGAAGTATTTAACAAGTCTTACTTACTTTTGTTGAAATGCAACACCCTAGAGAGATACAACCGTCATAAGTGGCTATGAGACGTTTTTGGTTTCCTCAAACAGAATTCAGTTGCCTCAGAACTGAAAAAGTTAGCAAACTTCTGCACACATGACAGGAAAGCAGAAATGAAGTAGAGTGATGTAAGTCCTGTGAAAAATATGCTTTGGGGCAATGGGGAGTTAAGATGATGCAAATCATAACCAGAACTTTGGATAGAGTTCAGTTCACAATAAACGTTTTACAACAGGAAATGTTACTGAGCCATTTACTTTTTAATATCAATTTTTCACCTTCTCTTTGACACAGACAGTTTCTTGCTGTTGTGCCTTTTAGATTTACTTAAAAAAAAAAACCCACTTCTGCTACTTCTACTTCTGCTCTAGCTTACTAGGAAACTTTGTGGTGCTGCGAGTATTGTTGGCTCTTGTGATGTTCCTCATTTGTAAGTTGCTTTGAATAAAACCATCTCCCAAGTCATTGGTCTGAACACCAACAGTAACATGCATTGTTGATGTGTAACTGTGGATGCACTGCCTCTAAAACTGTGGTACGTGGAGTGCTACAAAGTGGTATGCAACATACAGTGGGGAGAACAAGTATTTGATACACTGACGATTTTGCAGGTTTTCCTACTTACAAAGCATGTAGAAGTCTGTAATTTTTATCATAGGTACACTTCAACTGTGAGATACGGAATCTAAAACAAAAATCCAGAAAATCACATTGTATGATTTTTAAATAATTAATTTGCATTTTATTGCATGACATAAGTATTTGATCACCTACCAACCAGTAAGAATTCCGGCTCTCACAGACCTGTTAGTTTTTCTTTAAGAAGCCCTCCTGTTCTCCACTCATTACCTGTATTAACTGCACCTGTTTGAACTCGTTACCTGTATAAAAGACACCTGTCCACACACTCAATCAACTCCAGACTCCAACCTCTCCACAATGGCCAAGACCAGAGAGCTGTGTAAGGACATCAGGAATAAAATTGTAGACCTGCACAAGGCTGGGATGGGCTACAGGACAATAGGCAAGCAGCTTGGTGAGAAGGCAACAACTGTTGGCACAATTATTGGAAAATGGAAGAAGTTCAAGACGACGGTCAATCGCCCTCGGTCTGGGGCACCATGCAAGATCTCACCTCATGGGGCATCAATGATCATGAGGAAGGTGAGGGATTAGCCCAGAACTACACGGCAGGACCTGGTCAATGACCTGAAGAGAGCTGGGACCACAGTCTCAAAGAAAACCATTAGTAACACACTACGCCGTCATGGATTAAAATCCTGCAGCGCAGGCAAGGTCCCCCTGCTCAAGCCAGCGCATGTCCAGGCCCATCTGAAGTTTGCCATGATCCAGAGGAGGAATGGGAGAAGGTCATGTGGTCTGATGAGACAAAAATAGAGCTTTTTGGTCTAAACTCCACTCGCCGTGTTTGGAGGAAGAAGAAGGATGAGTACAACCCCAAGAACACCATCCCAACCGTGAAGCATGGAGGTGGAAACATCATTCTTTGGGGATGCTTTTCTGCAAAGGGGACAGGGCAACTGCACCGTATTGAGGGGAGGATGGATGGGGCCATGTATCGCGAGATCTTGGCCAACAACCTCCTTCCCTCAGTAAGAGCATTGAAGATGGGTCGTGGCTGGGTCTTCCAGCATGACAACGACCCGAAACACACAGCCAGGGCAACTAAGGAGTGGCTCCGTAAGAAGCATCTCAAGGTCCTGGAGTGGCCTAGCCAGTCTCCAGACCTGAACCCAATAGAAAATCTTTGGAGGGAGCTGAAAGTCCGTATTGCCCAGCGACAGCCCCGAAACCTGAAGGATCTGGAGAAGGTCTGTATGGAAGAGTGGGCCAAAATCCCTGCTGCAGTGTGTGCAAACCTGGTCAAGAACTACAGGAAACGTATGATCTCTGTAATTGCAAACAAAGGTTTCTGTACCAAATATTAAGTTCTGCTTTTCTGATGTATCAAATACTTATGTCATGCAATAAAATGCAAATTAATTACTTAAAAATCATACAATGTGATTTTCTGGATTTTTGTTTTAGATTCCGTCTCTCACAGTTGAAGAGTACCTATGATAAAAATTACAGACTTCTACATGCTTTGTAAGTCGGCAAACCTGCAAAATCGGCAGTGTATCAAATACTTGTTCTCCCCACTGTAACTCTGGAAATTCATCAAAATAAAAACATACATCTTATTAGGGGTTTTGTACAAAAAAGTCACTGGGTGCAAAATCTGAAAACCCAACAGGAAGTGAGATATTTTGAATTTTCTTAAGTGAAGTTAAATTGTGAATATCTTGAGTTTTCCCTGGAGGGCATGTACGTGGCGGCCTGACAAAGTTTGATGTTTCGCCATGAAACAGGAAGTTGTTGTAACTCGGGCATACAATGTCTGATCTGCCCCAAACTTCACATGTTTGATAAAAGTCCTGGCCTGAAGATATCTACATCATTTCCATCTACAGTATGATTAAGATGGTAAGAGGCTTGCTAAATAAAACATAATATCTTTTTACACATGTCCTTAAAGGCCTTAAACTGATTGAACCTCGATAATTGCTGCTCACAGCTACATTTCAAAATGTTATGTTATTTTGCATGTTTTATTACTAATGTCTGATTTAAATTTATAATAATAATACAACTTTATGTGCCAATTAGACTCTTGCAAAGACCACCTGATCAGTGCCGGATCTGAATAGGTAATGCTCTCTTTAAGTTGCAGCCACATGGTCTTAAAGACTGTGCACCAAATTTTATTTCAATTGTCCTTGATTTCCTGAAGAGGAGTGGTTTGTGTTTGATGCTTAAAGATTAGATTTAGCACTCTGTTTAGAGCATAATCTGAAAAGAAAAATGAAACCAGAAAAAAAAGTTTTATTTGTGTTTAAAATGGAATGCAATATTTGAAATGGTTTTTGAAATAATATGTTTGAAATGTATTACATAACTTATTCTGTGTTTCATTTTAGATGCTGCTTTGGTAGGATCCTTGCACAGATCTGCAAAGGGCCAATAGAGGAACTCATGAGAGTTTCAGCATCAGGATTTATACTTTAATCAAAAACGTTAACCTCCCCTCCCCCTTGAAACAAAGTCTATTCTCTTTATGACGTGTGTCTCGGCGGAGGGTGGGGCTATATATCCTCCACAACTGACTGCAAACTGGCATCTACCTTCATTTAATCAGCAACATCCAACTTCCTACGATCCAATCAATTCCCGAAGAACAAAATCAAATCCTGCCCTACTTTCAGAAGCCGCTTCACTCGGATACGTCACAATAGGACTAAGAAAAAGACTATCACAACTTCCGTGTCATGCCCACTTGGTGGTTTTGGGATTGAAAATCCACTATGTTAATGTTTTTGTTTGTTGTTAGAAAGTTGTGGAGGCTCTTAACTTGCCAATATTTGCAGCTTAGTTTTTATTTATAGCCTTTTTGGTCTAGCAGGAAGTTTTGTCCTCTTACGTTTTTTTCCCCCATAGTCCTGTTTTCTGAAAATCAAGGAAAAATTTTAATTAATTTTAGGAATTTTGAATGGCAAAATTCTCAGCAGGCCAATGCAAGATAAACATAAAACTCATTAAATGCCGACTTCCTGCGAAGGTTCACACCTCAGAGCAAAACAATAGATGAACGTGATACTGAAACAGGACCATGTTTGATTAACTTTAAATCATCCTAAACTAGATCACTTTTTGTCTGCTTGTATGGTGGTTAGAAAATGATGATTACCAGTTTCTGAACAAAGTTCAACCACAAAGAGGGAAGTGGCTAGTGTTGTATGCTAAATATATTTTAAAAAGTGGGTGGAGGGCTGTTGATAGTCATCAGTCATATCTATTGCAACATTTTCTGTGAAATTACTTTTATAAATGTATTTTTGATTAAACCATACAAGTGTAATTACATTTTCCAAAAAAAAAAAAAAAAGAATCCTGCGACAGTAGATGGAAGAGAGTTTGAAGGTTAGTTGACAACAGTCATTATTTTTTGTACTGTTAATGTCAGACTTCACAGTTTTTACTTGCTTTAAAGCTTTTATTTGTAGTGGATCATTAACAGCTAACAATCTGTCTGTCCAGAATTCGCAATGGTGTCTTAATAAGGAAACAACAGACATCAGTTTGTCATAAGTGAGATTTGCACTATTCATGACCTTTATCTGTGAGGTTGAGCTTTGAAAAAATTACACACTATGAAAGGTGTAATGTTCTTTTCCCCAGTAGGCCTATATTAGAACATACAGTTATTGGACTGGCATTTCACCAAGTAGATATAGTAGATACAAGGCAATATAATTAAATTACACTTAATGCTGAACTCTAAAAAAATGCTGGGTTGTTTCGACCCAAATTTGGGTCAAATATGGACAAATCCAGCTGTTGGGTTAAATTTTTTTAACCCAACGGTTGGGTTTGTCCATATTTTACCCAAAATTGGGTTGAAACAACCCAGCTTTTTTTTTTTAGAGTGTTTTTGTAATTGATTTGTACAGCTTAAATATACAAAAATACCAATTTCTTGTGTGGTAAAAAAGTTAGTGCACCCCTCAACACTTTCCAAAGTTACAGTATTGAAATGCATACATGTTGCATGTTGGAAAAACAACTATTTGAATGGGGCATAAATACTTTTGAATTTCAGCTAACTAACTGGGCATTTTTCTACATGTTTTTTTTTTTTTTTTTTTTTTGCATGTTTCTTAATTGTGGAAATACCACCATCTATTGAGAAGTGTGGGCATTACTTCTGAAAAGATAAAGCCTTTCAGTCATAATGTTTCTGCTACTAAAACTCTAAGAATTTGAAGATGATTCCCGTCATACTTGTGTTGATGACTGAATGAAAGTGCTTGAAATAATAGTTTGGATAATGTCCTTCACAACATTGAGACTGCATTCATGGTACTTGTGTCTTGCATAGTCAGCTCTGTCCCATTTCACAAACAATGAGTGGTGCCGGTTTATCTCTTTACAAACAGTCAGACTTAAATGAAAGAACTAATCACAAGTAATTGATCTAAGTGCAGATAAAGGGATATTAAAAAGAAACTTTATAAGCTCTAAAAGTATATTAATTTTTAAATGCTGTACAATCACCATAATCTTTCATAGAAGTTAAACTGCAAAGGCAAGTGCAAGAAGTACACATTTCATCAGAATTGAATTTTGACTAAAGTCTAGTTTCTATGACTGACTGTGACAGACAGGTTAGGCATGCATTCAGAGAATAGTCATACCGATCAAAATTCTGTTTAAAAACAGTTTTTTTGCCTTTGTAGTGGAGAATGAACTGAGACTGCACTTCAAAAGTCCCAGTGAGTCAATGCTAACCCCCACTCACACAATTATCTGAACCAGTGCTTCTCTTAGTATCTTCATTTTGTTCTTCTTGTGGCCCATTATGTAATGTTAGTGACAAAAGCAGTCATGCATACACCTGCAATTGCAATTATGAGTGAAAATATAGTGCTTTTTTTTGTTTGTTTGTTGAAACAACCAATAATGCTATCTATCAGACGATGCAAGCACAGATTACTGTGCGATTAAGCTGACCTACAAAATCATTGCAGGGTGGGATTTGTGTTTAACTGGTTTGGGAAAGAAAGAAAAAAAAATCACTCAATTATGTTGCAAAATAGCATATTCAGCATGACCCAAAGAGTATAGAAGGATCATAATTCTAAATTTAGGGATTAAAAAAATATAGTTAGTACAAGCCAAGGACAATCAGGACATGGTCTCAGTGAATTACAAAGTTTAATTTTAATATACCAGCAGTATTATAGAGATTTACTGAAGTATGTTGTCAAAAGTGTATACTTCTATGAGTATTGAGATTGAAATACACTCAAGTCGACGACACAATTTACAGTCAGAGCCAGTCATCAGATTTTAGGCAGTCGGATTTGACAGATTACACAGAAAATGTACAATGGTGTATAATAAATCACCTAGCAACGAAGTGTGTTTCTGCACGAGTTTGTGTTATAGTGTGGTAGTGCTCCTCAGTCATAGTGTTTTCAAATCTATTCAGATTTTAAAAGTTGTGTAGTTTAGTTGAAAGATCATCAGAGTGTTTTAAGGTAGCAGTTGTGATGCATAGACACTGCAATGAAAGGGGGGAAAAAATCAAAGTAATGCTATTATATGAAGTTGTTCACCTCTGAAATTACTGAAAGGCCCTCTTGGTTATACAGCTTCTGATACTAAAACTCATAATAGTTTTAATACTCTAAAACTCTCATATGTAGCCCGGAGATATGAGTTACTGACGACACCGGACACAGGATGAAGAATCTAAACAGGGATCTTTTATTCCAGACTGCACTTGCGTTAATTATGCAAATTGTAGGAAATTAGAGTAGAAAAGGTAAAGATTGTGTACAATTGTTGGAATCAATAAAGTTAGTTTTTTACATCAAAATGAGTGTCTCTCTTTTGTTCTCAGTCACAACATTAAAAGATCAATCACAAAAACTAGCTAACATAGACAACGGTAGCAGCCGGAAAACAAATACACACAATTATAACATTTGTCAGCACAGAAGACCAAATAAGGCTGCTCATATTAAATGAAAAATACATAGAAGTTAAATTAGAAAGTTACATTTTTAATACGTTTCAAAAATTATTACACAATTTAACACTCAGTCAGTCAGTGAATAAACATACTTGTACAACTTCAAAAATGAAATGAAATAATTCATACTTACTGTTAATCACCACTCTATAACATGTACACGTTTCACAGCGAATGATGAACTCGATTTTCCTCTGCAGACAGTAACATGAACTAGATAAAAAAGTTCGTCAAGACAAACTTTAAGTTGGCTTGAGAAAGCCGTACCAGAAAGTTTAAAAAAGTTTAAAGTTACGCTTTTTTAAAGTTTGCTAGGGTGGTTGCTATGGTATTCTGGGTGGTTGATATGCGGTTGCTAAGGTACTTGGGGTGGTTGCTAAGGTCTTGCTACGTGGTTGCTAGGGTACTCTGAGTGGTTGCTAGGGTGTTACTATGCAGTTACTAGGGTACTCGGGTGGTTGCTATGCAGTTGCTAGGGTCTCAGGGTGGTTGTTATGGTACTCGGGTGGTTGCTAGGGTACTCCAGGTTGTTGTTAGGGTGTTGCTATGCGGATGCTAGGGCATTCTGTGTGTATGTGTGTTTGTGAGTGAGTGTGTGTGTGTGGGGGAATGAGTGTGTGAGTGAGAGTGAGTGTGTGAGTATGATGAGTAGATAGATAGATAGACACACTCTCACACACTCACTCATTCCCACACACTCATACACTCACTCACTCACTCAGAGTGATAGATCGACAGAAAGATTAGAAATATTAAATAGAATGGAAGTTTAAGTCTCAGTGACTAAGAAATAGTACATAGAATGGCAGTTAATGGAGTCTAATGAGCTTCAGTGTGTTTAGATTTGAATTTTGTCAGTTGGATTGTCTTAGCTCATCTGAACATTCCGTCAATGAAAGTCAATGGGATTTTTCAGAGTTTTAATCACCATTTTTAGGAAAACCGTAAGTCCGATCAGTCTGAAAAGATATACCAACTAACTTCAGAACAGCCTGAAGGTCTGAGCCGAGTTTGGTGGTTGTAGCTTTAAAGCAATAGGAGGAGTAGCAGACAAGGGGTTTAGTAAGGAAAATAATAATATTAAGTTTATATAGCATTTCAGTAAGTTGGCTCTCTCAAGCCAACTTAATAATACAAAACTTTTTCTCAACATTTGGAACACATGACATCAGAATAACACTCATTTTACTCGTTTCAATGAAACACGCATGTAAATGAGTAATAAACACTTTTCGGGAATCAATGAAAGTGAACAAAACTCACTCAAAATTACCACAACTCAAATTATACTCAAAATAATCTTAATGTTACACTGATATTGATGATAGTTCTTCTACGCTTTGAGAGAACTGCGTTGATTTGATTCCCCCACACAGAGATGCGTCTCGACAGAAATCGCCGTCAATCAACACAATACACAGCCATGCGCACATCAAAAACACTATAGAAACAATTTAATGCATGAGTATCCAGGCCGCGTTGTGAATCGCGCTGCTCACTCTCGCGACACTTCCAGACAATCACGTTTCTTAAAGGTCCAGCGTATCGTTATCAATGTATATGACAAAGGCACTAAACATGTTATACGTGCAGTTCACTTAAAGGGATAGTTCACCCAAAAATGAAAATTAGCCCATGATTTACTCACCCTCAAGCCGTCCTAGGTGTATATGACATTCTTCTTTCAGAAGAATAGAATCGGAGTTATATTTAAAAATGTCCTGGCTCTTCCAAGCTTTATAATGGCAGTGAATGGCTGTTTCTGTTTCTGTTTTGGTTAATAAAGGTTAATAAAGGCCTTCTGAAGCGAAGCGATGCGTAAGAAAAATATCCATATTTAAAACTTTACAAACTGTAATCTCTAACTTCTTCTAACTGTCGTACACGCGTTCAGAACCATCGTGAGAACCAAGAACCAAGTTTTGTTTTTCTCTGTCCTCTGCGCTTGGATATTTTTCTTACACAAACGCATCGCTTCGCTTCAGAAGGCCTTTATTAACCTCCGGAGCCGTGTGGAGCACTTTTATGATGGATAGATGCACTTTTATGGACATCAAAACAGAAACAGCCATTCACTGCCATTATAAAGCTTGGAAGAGCCAGGATATTTTTTAATATAACTCCGATTGTATTCATCTGAAAGAAGAAAGTCATATACACCTAGGATGACTTGAGGGTGAGTAAATCATGGGGCAATTTTCATTTTTGGGTGAACTATCCCTTTAACCCAGAGCTTGGATAACCAGTCCAGTGACTGACATGGCAAACTTTTCACCTGGTTACATATATGTATAATGCCAGTATATGGAACAGCCGTTTGACCATTGTCCTCAGAAACATTGATTTGATTTCCCAGACAGGCCTGATTCTGCAAGACACAAGTATCACGAATGCAGTCTTTGCATATCTGTCACTTACAGCTCACTTGATTCACAATAATTGAACAAAGTACAGATGAAGTGATATTGAGAAAGTTCGTGGGTTGATGTTTGTTTGTTTTTTTTAGATCTGTCTCCAGCGTACTGGGAGCTGATGAGTTTAACATTTCTTCAAATCAACACAAACAGTCAAGGTGATGTATTTACCTAAAAGATAACAAAAGAAATTTGCATTCATTGACATTGTGAATCTGATTGAGTCAAGCTACACCAGTGTTGATCAAACATGTTTATTCTCTCCACCCACAATTTAGAAGAATAAATAGGGTCTGCACTCAACTATCAGCACTAGACTCCTGGCTTTGAAAGAGACACTGCTTGAGCTTCTATCACCTTAGAGAGGGCAAATCTTCCAGAACACTCTTCAACTGCTCATCTTCTTCCAGCTACTAAAAATGAGGTGGTTTCTGCTTTTCTCTGAATGGCTCGTGGACTGGGCTCGTGGCACATACTGGTACATTTTCGGCAGGAGAAGTGGACTGTGCAAGATGCCCATCAGTCCTCAAAGCTCATTAGCTATAGATGAAAAGAAAAAGAACAGAGTGCTTCAAAAAGGTAAGTAAGCTTTAGTTCAGAAGGATTGAATGGTAAAACAACTTGAACACAACTATGTGTGCTACTAACTAATTCTCCATTTCTTAACATACAGAATTTGATGAATTTGAAGTGCCCAGAAACTTGGATGTCATTGTGATTGGCAGCGGTGTCGGTGGTTTGACTGCAGCAGCAACTTTAGCCAAACTAGGAAAGAAAGTCCTGGTGTTGGAGCAAGACAAGCAGGCAGGAGGCCTGTGTAAGACCTTCAATGTGAAAGGCTTTGAGTTTGACTGTGGTAAGAACCTCAACGATGTTCATGGAGCTGTATAAATGATTGCTTGATGAAATGCTGAATGCATTTTAATAATTGCATGATGTACTGTTGTCATAAAGGCTTCCATTATGTTGGACAACTTCATGAGAATGGCTTCCTGAAAGTTGCGCTGGATCTGATCACTGATGGCCAGGTGCACTTTGCTGAGCAGGATTCCCATGTGGACACAGTTGTTATTGGTAAAGGAACTCAATGCAAAAAATACACCATTTACAGCGGCAAGAAGCAGATGGAGGCTCATCTTAAGAAGCAATTTCCCAATGACACTAAAGCAGTAGAGGAGCTCTTCAAAATAATGAAGGTATTTGATGACTTTGTTAAAGTTTTTGCAAATACCAGACTTCACAGATTATGACTTTACAATGCCCTAAAATGAAATATGAATGTCTCCCCATAGATATGTTCCAAGAAGATCCATCTGCTCTGTATGCTGAAGATGGTCCCACTCTGGTTTGTTCGCTTCATATTGTGGAGTGGAATCGCTGACTTGATCTCCCCAATTTTCAAATACTCGCGCACCAGTACAACAGACATGGTCAAGTCTTTTACCAGCAACCGTGACCTCCTCACTGTGTTTTCCCAAATATTTTATGGTAAGAGAGTATAATGTCTATTTTGTTATTTTAAACTTATTTTGCATTCTTTGAGAAGTTTTAACTAGAATCACTGTTTTTCTCCTGAAGGTGTCCCACCAAAAAAAGCCAGTTGCATGATTGACGCCCTCTTCCTGCACCACTCCAAGCGTGGTGTGTATTATCCTAAGGGTGGTGCTAGTGAGATCCCGTACCACATCATTCAGGTTTTGGAGAAGCATGGAGGAAAAGTCCTGGTCAATGCTCCTGTGTCCAGCATTCTAGTTGATGGAAAACAAAATGCATATGGTGAGTTTGTGGTCCGATTGTTAAACAACAATGGACATTCAAAAGCCACATTGGAATTCAATATCGGTTCTCCTTTACATATTTGGCTTCAGTACTAGCAGATAGATGAAACAATTACCCATGTGTTTGGGTGATTGGTACTAGTGGATCTAACTTATTTGGTACTTTAGCCATCTGGGATGACTTTACTGCTTGAGGCCTGTGGGTGTGAATTAACATTTCAGTACAATTTAATAAACCCAGTTCTGTTTCTTATGTTGCATTCTCAAAATTCCTTTTTTTTTTTTTGTCTGACCAGGCGTGGCTGTGGAGACAGAGGGTGAAGCTATTGAAGTTCGGGCTCCTGTTATCATTTCAAATGTTGGCATGTTCACCACCTTCAAGAAGCTTCTGCCTCCAAAGATCCAGGCAAATCCAGGTAAGTGAGTGAACATCTGCAATTACGAATAGAGTTATGAACTATTCAGCACATGAAATGGTCATGGTGGTCTGGGTAACACATGCATCTCCTGCTCCTTTCAGAGATCCAGGACTATCTTCATATACTGAAACCAGGCAAAGGTTTCTTCCAGGTGTTTGCAGGCTTTAATGCCACTAAGGAAGAACTGGGGATCTCCTCTACCAACATGCGACTCTATAAGTGCAACAACATGGATGAAATGTAAGTGTACAAGTCCATCTGTCACTTTTCAATGCTGTTAAAGTACTTATGTTTACAGTGAGGAGAATAAACCATAACAATATGTGTACATGATGATTAGGATGGAAGAATACTTTGATTCAGACAAGGAGGAGGCTCCTGATAACATCCCCATGATGTATGTCTCCTTCCCCTCTGCGAAGGATCCCACCTCACGTACCCGTTTCCCAGGTTTCCCATATGTCCTTTCTACATACTCTCTTCTTTAGATTTTTTTTTTTTTTTTTTTTTTTACAATCATACCATAAAATAATTTTTTTATGTCAATATCTATTTGCTTTTTAGGGCAGTCGCGCATGGTGATCCATACTATGGTCAATCCAAAGTGGTTTGGCCAGTGGAACAACATCAATGAGACTGAAAGAGGACAAGAATATGAAAAATACAAGATGAGATTTGCTAATCATCTCTTTGACTGGGCTTGTGTCCACTTCCCCAAGCTGAAAGAGAAGGTAAATTTGTCCTGTGTCATATTTGAGTGCTGGTTAATAACCAAACTGTAATAAAGCTGAAAGCTGTGATAAGTGATCTGTGTTTATTTTCCTTTTGTAGTTGGTTATGTTGCATGCAGTCAGTCCCATCAACATGCATGGGCTTGGGGCCACATATGGTTCCATGCTGTCTGCAGAACACAGTCTGGAGAGATGCCAACCTCTGAACATTGCCAAGATCAGGTGCAACACTCCAATCAAGAACCTCTACCTGTCAGGTAATATTCCAAGTTTGAGTGTTAAGACATTAGATGAGCACAGCTATGTAGGAAATCTGTTTTGTCTTGGATCAGCTGTCATTATTCAGAAATATTGGACTTCTTAATGCCGTGATTGACCAGTCAGAATTATTCAGAGATTCTTAAAATAATATTGTATATTTAATAGTGCATCAGAGGATTTAGACAGTGCCATATTTTGTGTAATGTACTTATACATATCTTTTCTTGTGTTTCATCTCAGGGCAAGATGTTTTTTCTGCTGGTTACTCCGGTGCTTTACATGGTGGTCTTCTCTGTGCTTCAAGTGTTGTGGATCACAGTCTGTACATTGACCTTCTGCTCCTCCAAAAGAAACTGAAGAGGAAGGCAGCCAAGAAACTAGAGTGAGAAAACTGTAGAATAAGTGACAGTGAGTAGCTACTCAGATGAATGTATCAATTGTTAATCTATTAAATTCCCATTTTAGTATGTTTTTAATATGTAAAAACAGAAGATCAAACAGTGAGGGCTTGTCATTGTCAAAACCTCATATGTTCAGTGACATCAAATGCTTGCTTGCTTGCTTTAATTAAGGATCAAAAAGCTATAAAATCAAGGTAAATGTCAAGTAGCCTACAAAGCTTGAATTTGAATAACTCAGTTTTACATTTGTATGTAATGAATGTTTGCAGTAATGTATTGACCTGTTCTCCATGCATATAATGTTCTAGATTAGTACCATTTCTTTTGATGTACATTTGTCTGTTGTGCTGCACATTCTGTTGCAGTTATCTTTGCTATAGCAATATTTTAATAAAGCTGTGAATGATGCCATTTAAAATGTGTTGTAAAATATTTTAATATTTGGTCTGTTGCCTCCTCCTTTTAAAAATGGACTGTGGGCCTGCCATCTAAGACTGTCTGTGACTACTACATTTGACTTCGTTAGCTGCAAACACATTATAAATACATTTTATTTAATTGATATGTACTTATATAGCCTACCAAGAAAACATAATATTCAATCGACTGCTATTCAATATCCCCAGCACACGAAAGAGTCTTAGTGTACATATGCATAGTCCTACTACTGTAAAAATCTTCTATGTTGGGAGAAGGATATTTTTGAGTATCTCAGGTCATAACGTAATGTGTTTTGATATCACTGACTCAGTGAACGACTCTTAACTAATCTGTTTAGAGACGTCATCATAATACAAATGCCTCGAACTGGTAATCATGTAACCTTACAGAAAGCATCACCGAATTTTTCAGTGAACAAACTTAATAGTCAAAGAGTCTTGAGGAATCAAGATGAACGGAGTCGAAATCGAGACAATGGAATAATTCAAGCTTCCTGTGGAAGTGGAATCGGGACTCTCGGAAGAATTCACTGTTTTCCCCTTAATATTTTTTTTCCTTTTACCTGTCGATGTTGTCGCTATTGCTGTGGACGATGTTACTCTGGGATAGTGTTCCGATTAAAAAAAAAAACGTGATTTTGACTTTCGAAGGGCGCGCGTAAAAAAGCTTGTAGACGCGAACCAAAGCGAAATGGAAACCTGAAGCAAATTCAAATTGTATTTTTGCCTTTGAACGGCACTGTGGGATGCGGACTCGAAAGAAGTTGCCGTTTTACTTATATTGCAGTATCAATTTTAGTATTGTGAGGGAATCTTTGAATCGGTCATTCAAATGAATCGTTATGGGTCGTTTACTGAGTGATAATCAACACATGCACTAATTTAAAATACAGATTTTGAAGGACATCAGCTTAAGCTGGGGCCAAACTAAAAGATTTTTAAACTCTTATAAGATTTTCAAAATGTGAGAGACCACAAACATGACGATAAGAAATCATAGATTTAACCGTTTTGTTCCTCTAGTGTGTGGAGTGCCTCTCTGGTAAGATCCTCAGTGATGGAGTTACATGTATTCAGATGCTGAATCTTGACTTCTATCACTTACACAATGTACACTTGTCAAAGGCTTCCGATGTTGGACAACTTCATGAGAACGGCTTCCTGAAAATTGCATTGGATCTGATCACTGATGGCCAGGTGCATTTTGATGAGAAGGATTCCCATGTGGACACAGTTGTTATTGGTAAAGGAACTCAATCCAAAAAACACACCATTTACAGTGGCAAGAAGTAGATGGAGGCTCATCTTAAGAAGCAGTTTCCCAATGACACTAAAGCAGTAGAGGAGCTCTTCAAAATAATGAAGGTATTCAGTTGATGACTCTGGAGTTCTTATTTATCAGGCATTACGGAGTGGTTTTGTCACAAACTGTCTTTTCCTTCTAGATCTGTTCCAAGAAGATCCATCTGCTCTGTATGCTGAAGATGGTCCCACTCTGGTTTGCTCGCTTCATATTGTGGAGTGGAATCGCTGACTTGATCTCCCCAATTTTCAGATACTCGTGCACCAGTACAACAGACATGGTCAAGACTTTTACCAGCAACCGTGACCTCCTCACTGTGTTTTCTCAAATATTTTATGGTAAAGGAGAAACGTCTATTGTGTTCCCAACTTATTTAAGCCTTGCTGCATTTGATATTAAATGGAGTTTTTTTTTTCACTGGGAGAAGGACGCTACGGATGGAGACATGACAAGGTCCTTGTTGCAATTGCCAAATGGACAGACTTACAGAGGGTTAAAGCCAATAAATATCAGGCACCGTCACCTAGAGGAGTCAGCTTCCTAAGGAAAGGAGACAAGGTTACAAAGTTAAAAAGAACTGACAGTGCCCCACCCTCTATTTTGTATCAAGCTTCTGACCGGGAGATGCAAGTTGACCTTAAAAAGAAGCTTTTTTCAGAACAGGTGGCGGTGACTACACTTTGACCAGACATGGTTCTTCTGTCCAGGAGCATAAAAACCATCTTGGTAGTGGAGCTGACTGTACCCTGGGAGGATAGGCTAGCCATCTCTCACAAGTTGAAGAAGGCTAAGTATCAAGATCTGTTTGACGAGACTTCTATCAAAGGACGGAATGCAGCCTTACTTCCTATCGAAGTCGGCTGCCAGCTACATCTGTGAGCTATTTCTTACAGAAGCTTGGGTTGGAACCTAAACAACTGAGAAAGGCCATTGGGGAGATAGCAGTGGCAGCAGAGACCAGCTCAAGGTGGTTGTGGTTAATGAGAGATCGCAGTTGGAATCCCTCTGCAGGTGAAGGCTGATCTGGTATTCGCTGCCCCACGTTCAGGTTAATGGGCGAAATGCTCATGAGCCTGAGAAACCTGCTGAAGTTGCAGAGGGATATCCAATAATACCAGCGCTCTGACCACGCTGCCACCAATGAATATATTGCATCCATAGTTGCTCCTGCAGTTCCTGCTTGTAGCAAAGCATCATTTATGTTTATTTCACCTGAGTTACAGACATACAAACTTTGGGCAAAAAAAAGTGCTTTTTCACGTTTTTGAGCTGTCACCGTTGGCATATAATGCAACAAAGATTGCTAAAGTCAGCAGGTTTTGCTAATAGACCTACCAATCTCTGTGTAAAAATAAAATAACGATGCTGCCATCTTTCTGACTTCAAATCTCAGGTGAAAATTGTCATTTTGACCCCCTCCACAAAATAGTGGATTACTCAGTAAATATTTATCCATGATCTTTAATATTTTGGCTTTCATCACTATTTATGTTTATCTAGCTTCAGAAAAAAATATTAACAAAATCAAAAATTTGAGCCAGGGAAGTTTCTGAAATTTGGTTGATTTGACAGGGAATAACCCTATTGTTTATGTCTTTTGTTATATGTACATGTCTATTGTTATATTTTAACTTCACTTCCCCCCTTTTTTTCCCTCAGAATGGAGAAAATAAGTCTGGAATTTACTCCAATTGCCCTGCTCCCTACAAAATTCTCCCTAAAAAGTGCTATGCCTGGATGTAGAGATTGTCACCCTTATTGTGCATTGCTTGCTCTTTACGATGTTGCATTAGTGTAAAAAAAAAAAAAAAAAAAAAAAACTACCTTCCTTTGCCAACAGAAATGACAGAGAGAGGAAAAATATGAAATGATCTTGTCATTCAATTTAACAACCAGTCATTTTATTCCTATGCTGCCTAGGATGCCCTGTGTATGTAGAAATGTTCTTGATAATGTATGACTCTGCTGTAATCACTAAACATTTTCTTTGTGATCTCTAACACACAATTGGTTTTTAGATCATTGCACGTTATGGTGCTTTGGATGCCCGAATTGCCTTACACATGTACATATTTGTCCACCTGAGAGTTGATTATCAGTATGTGGATTATCAGTCTGCTTTATAAGCACGATACTTGTCTTGCACAGCAATTCAATGATGCCAGTTTATCACTTTACAAACAATCAGGTCTTAAAATATATTTAAAGTAAATCAATGAATCTGATTTATCACCTATACAACTTACAAAAATTGATCCAAGTACAGATGAAGTGATATTAAAGCAATTGCATTAGAGTAAGCTGATGAAGAGGAAAACATTTCTCCAAATCAATACAAAAGTTCAAGCCTATTTATTTACTAAAAAACAAATACTTGCGTTCCCACATTAGTTCACGCTTCATGCAAAACAGCTGTTAATCGTTATAAGCAACTAATGCAAAGCAATCAGTCTGAATTAAGTGTCTCCACCCACAATTTAGACTAATAAATAGGGCCTTAGCTAAATCACCAGTACTAAGCTGCTGTTTGAAGTGTCTGGAAAGAGCTGCTGTGAGCGCTTTTAATAGCTTTTAATAGCTTATAACAGGTGAATTGTCCAGCGGTTTTTCCTGAAACTGAAAACACCAGCTGCTCTTTTTCCAGTAATTGAAGATGTGGTGGATTCTGCTTTTCTTGGAATGGCTTGTGGACTGGGCTCGTGGTACATTCTGGTATCTGTTTGGTAGGAGAAGTGGACTGTGCAAGGGGACTATCAGTCCTCCTGGTCCATTAGTTGTAGACCAGAAGAAAAAGGACAGAGTGCTCCAGAAAGGTACATCAACTTTAGAGCTATTGCATGCTAATGAAACAAGCTGATTGCAAATGAGGGGTGTCCATTGTTAACTAACATGTATTTCTTGACCTACAGATTTTGATGAATTTGAAGTGCCCAGAAACTTGGATGTCATTGTGATTGGCAGCGGTGTTGGTGGTTTGACTGCTGCAGCAACTTTAGCCAAACTAGGAAAGAAAGTCCTGGTGTTGGAGCAAGACAAGCAGGCAGGAGGCCTGTGTAAGACCTTCAATGTGAAAGGCTTTGAGTTTGACTGTGGTAAGGTCCTCAGTGATGTTCATGGAGTCATGTATTCAGGTGCTGAATCTTGACTTCTATCCCTTACAATGTACACTTGTCAAAGGCTTCCATTATGTTGGACAACTTCATGAGAACGGCTTCCTGAAAATTGCATTGGATCTGATCACTGATGGCCAGGTGCACTTTGCTGAGCAGGATTCCCATGTGGACACAGTTGTTATTGGTAAAGGAACTCAATGCAAAAAATACACCATTTACAGCGGCAAGAAGCAGATGGAGGCTCATCTTAAGAAGCAGTTTCCCAATGACACTAAAGCAGTAGAGGAGCTCTTCAAAATAATGAAGGTATTTAGTTGATGGCTCTGGAGTTCTTATCAGGCATTATGGAATATGGTTTTGTCATTGTCTTTGCCTTCTAGATCTGTTCCAAGAAGATCCATCTGCTCTGCATGCTGAAGATGGTTCCACTCTGGTTTGTTCGCTTCATATTGTGGAGTGGAATCGCTGACTTGATCTCCCCAATTTTCAAATACTCGCGTACCAGTACAACAGACATGGTCAAGACTTTTACCAGCGACTGTGACCTCCTCACTGTGTTTTCGCAAATATTTTATGGTAAAAGAGAAACATCTATTGTTTCCAACTTATTTAGCCTCTTAGTGCGTTTGCAGTTTAAATAGAATTTATTTTTTCCTTTTTAAGGTGTCCCACCCAAAAACTCCAGCTGCATGATTGATGCCCTTTTCATGCATCACTCCAAGCGTGGTGTGTATTATCCTAAGGGTGGTGCTAGTGAGATCCCATACCACATCATTCAGGTTTTGGAGAAGCATGGAGGAAAAGTCCTGGTCAATGCTCTTGTGTCCAGAATTCTAGTTGATGGAAAACAAAATGCATATGGTGAGTTATGAACTAGGGCTGTGTCACCAATGCCATGTCTTCCTCTTATGCCACTAAGTTTCATACTGAAAGGTCTCACAAACATAGTGGCATTACATATTTGGCTCCGGTAACTTTCAGGTGCATGAAACAAGGGCTGTCTCTTTGCTTAGGAGTTGCTGTGAAAACAGGAGGTGAAGATGCTGAAATTCGGGCTCCTGTGATCATTTCAAATGCTGGCATGTTCACCACCTTCAAGAAGCTTCTGACTCCAGAGATCCAGGCAAATCCAAGTAAGTTACTGTCTTCAATAGCAGTCTAATGTACTCCCCACATGAAATGCTTGACTTACTAGCCAGATGTTTTATTTGTGTGCATCTCCTGCTGCTTACAGAGATCCAGGATTATGTTCATACTCTAAAGCCAGGCAAAGGTTTCTTCCAGGTGTTTGCAGGCTTTAATGCCTCTAAGGAAGAACTGGGCATCTCCTCAACCAACATGCGACTCTATAAGAGCAACAATATGGATGATGTGTAGGTGTTCAATTTCAATCTGTTAAAAGCATATCTTTATACTCAAACTAGCAACTGACTCTCTTTAGCATGGAAGAGTATTTTGCTTCAGAAAAAGAGGACGCACCTGACAGCATCCCCATGATGTACGTTTCCTTCCCCTCTGCTAAGGATCCCACCTCATGCACTCGTTTCCCAGGTTAACTTCCTCTGTAATCTGTACACCCAGGACCATCAAATTAAATGATCAACTAAAGTGTAACTTGTCTGTTTTAGGGCAGTCACGTATGGTGATCCATACTATGGTCAATCCAAAGTGGTTTGGCCAGTGGAACAACATCAGTGAGACTGAAAGAGGACAAGAATATGAAAGATACCAGATGAGATTTGCTAATCATCTCTTTGACTGGGCTTGTGTCCACTTCCCCAAGCTGAAAGAGAATGTACTTTTTTTTTTTTTTTTTTTTTTTTTTTGTCCTGTATCATGTGCTGCTTGATTTAACTAAAAGTGACATATTTAACGTGAGTGTTTCCTGCCTTTATGTAGCTGGTTATGTTGCATGCAGTCAGTCCCATCAACATGCATGGGCTGGGGGCCACATATGGTTCCATGCTGTCTGCAGAACACAGTCTGGAGAGATGCCAACCTCTGAACATTGCCAAGATCAGGTGCAACACTCCAATCAAGAACCTCTACCTGTCAGGTAATATTCTGTATAATTTGTTTTAGGAGTCTAAGGACTACTGTCAAATATAAAATGGAGTATGAGAATCAAACCGCAACAACACAAATACAATAGAGCAAAGTAAAAAACAGAGCTCTTCATGTTTGGGCATCTAACAGTAGCTTTCAGGTACATAAATTGAGTAATCAAATGTAAATTAACATTGCATATAATAAACTAAGTTAAATGTAATGTTACAAAAGCTGTTCAGCCAAGAGCAGTGAGTTCCTTGTCATTTGTTTGGTTAACACAGACAGCAGGAATATTAGGCTGCTGTCACTTTAAGACTGCATGGATCCAAAACTGATACACGTGTTATGTCTTGACTTTTTGTTCACTTAAAACAACCTATGTGTGCTAGGATACTCGCCAAGATGGACATGTTTACATAATTTGTTAGTCTTGTGTTCAAGCACAAGACTTGAAATGGAACTCTATTTGTACACCTCTTACAGTGCACAAGTTCTCACGTCTTTTGAATGTTTAAATTGGTAAGGCTCAAATGAGTAAACAAATTGCAACGTGTGCTGTTCAGATCTCGCATGTGCGCTATCAATACCTGTTTGATGACGGTGTAAATGACTGGTCATATTGGAGCGTGCAGCATCTTTTTTTTTTTTTTTTTTTTTTTTTTTTTGATCATTGTAATGTATTGGGAAGCCAGAATGTGTATCCATTGACAAACATTAGCTGAACCCCTGTCTTACGCGTTGTCTCAAACCACATTTCAGATGCGTCATCAGATTTAAGATGAACTGCGGTGAAAGTGTGTGCTGAACCGTGGGTAGACAAGTTTGTTGGTCTTGATTTTTAAAATGTCCTGTATTAATATTCTCAGGACAAGATGTCTTCTCTGCTGGTTATTCTGGTGCTCTGCATGGTGGTCTTCTCTGTGCTTCAAGTGTTGTGGATCAGTGTCTGTATGTTGACCTTCTACTCCAACAAAAGCAACAGAAGAGGAAGGCGGTCAAGAAGCTAGAGTGAGAATGTATTTCCTGTATCTATACAGGAAGTTAGTCTAATGACTATACTTTTGATGGTTTACTTCTCTTGCTGTATTGTCTTTTCTGCTGCAACTCTGAATAAAGTGTTCAAATACTGTACATGTGTTCCTGGTAATGGGTACCGTATTGATTGGTTTATTTGTACATGCTGCCAGAACTAGATCCTGAGTCTTGTGTAGATGGACTTGACAACCCAAATGCCTTTGCAGAAAGCCAATTTGTGTCCCAAATACTGCTACCTTGTACACCACTCAAAGTTCTTAAAATTGACTGGCTAAATGGTTGGTAACTGTTCATGGTCTCACTAGATGGCAGCATTTAACCTTAGTTTATTGTGAGGAGTTTTAGCAACAGTGGTGTCTGGCTGAATTTCATTTTTGGTTGGGAGGGGTATTTGCATTAGCAAGAGAAATTGTGTACACAAAATCGACTGCAGCCTGTTATGCTGCAGAATAATTACACTATTTTGGTATGTTCAACCTTCATTTTGATTAGGCCTTGTGAAAACTAGTCTTATTTGGAACAGCCTTGAACCATATCTAAAAGAGAACAGAGCTTTGACTTGAATCAAAAGTATGGCTGTTCATGACTGGAATACTTGCTACTATTTGACTCCATCAGTAACAATTGAAATTGAGTTACTTCTGTTACATGTATAAATTTGGACCAATGTTAGTTTCAGCTAAGGAGATGGTGTTGTCAATCACAGAAATGGGGTTAAAGAAATTAAGCCAGCTTTACTGAAAACAATACAATCAACATACAATTGCCAAGAGTATACCACTTCCTTTAAAATGTCCACAAGTTGGTTATAAAGTTTCAGTCCTTGTGTGGTATGTCTTTCCCTTTTTGTTCTGGAAAACAAGGACTGAATGCATTTCAAACAAATCCAAGTCAACAGTAATCCTACTGCTCTGGCCTTAAATGAATCGCTCTTCCATTCTTGTCTTTGTTCTTAGGTTCTTTTCATGGAGTTCACATCTCCAAAAATCAATTAATGCATTGATTAGGGGAGCAAAACACAGCCAAATGAGACAAAATGGCAAAATAGATCCTGGTAGTGTCCAGTGCACAGAAACTAAAACCCTTAGTTTCTTTTCCCCTCAAATTAACAACCCATATATATTTTATATATATATACACACTGATCAGGCATAACATTTATGACTGGGTGAAGAACACTATCTCTTCTTCATGGCACCTGTTAAGTGGGATATATTAGGCAACAAGTGAACATTTTGTCCTCAAGTTGATTGTGTTAGAAGCAGGAAAAATGGGCAAGCGTAAGGATTTGAGCAAGTTTGACAAGGGCCAAATTGTAACGGCCAGACAGCTGGGTCAGAGCATCTCCAAAACTGCAGCTCTTGTGGGGTGTTCACGGTCTGCAGTGGTCAGTATCTATCAAAAGTGGTCCAAGGAAGGAACAGTGGTGAACCAGCGACAGGGTCATGGGCGGCCTAGGCTCATTGATGCACGTGGGGAGTGACGGCTGGCCCGTGTGGTCTGATCAAACGGACGAGCTACTGTAGCTCAAATTGTTCAAGAAGTTAATGCTGGTTCTGATAGAAAAGTGTCAGAATACACAGTGCATCGCTGTTTGTTGCATATGGGTGCCCATGCTGACCCCTGCCCACCGCCAAAAGCGGCAACAGTGGGCACGTGAGCATCAGAACTGGACCAAGGAGCAATGGAAGAAGGTGGCCTGGTCTGATAGTTCATGTTTTCTTTTACATTACGTGGATGGCCGGGTGCGTCGTTTACCTGGGGAACACATGGCACCAGGATGCACTATGGGAAGAAGGCAAGCCGGCGGAGGCAGTGTGATGTTTTGGGCAATGTTCTGCTGGGAAACCTTGGGTCCTGCCATCCATGTGGATGTTACTTTGACACGTACCACCTACCTAAGCATTATTGCAGACCACATTTTCATGGAAACGGTATTCCCTGGTGGCTGTGGCCTCTTTCAGCAGGATAATGCACCATGCCACAAAGCAAAAATGGTTCAGGAATGGTTTGAGGAGTACAAGAAGTTTGAGGTGTTGACTTGGCCTCCAAATTCCCCAGATCTTAATCCAATCGAGCATCTGTGGGATGTGCTGAACAAACAAGTCCGATCCATGGAAGCCCCACCTCGCAACTTACAGGACTTAAAGGATCTGCTGCTAACATCTCGGTGCCAGATACCACAGCACGCCTTCAGGGTTCTAGTTGAGTCCATGCCTCGACGGGTCAGGGCTGTTTTGGCAGCAAAAGGGGGACCAACACAATATTAGGCCTGATCGGTGTATTTCCTGTACCTATACAGGAAAAGTTATTGTCTAATGGCAATATCCTTTTCATACTGTTCTCTTGCTTGTCTTATTGTGCATTTGTCTTTTCTGCAGCAACTCTGAATAAAGCTGTGGCTACTGGGAATGTTCCTGGGAATGTGTTCCTGGAAATATACAGTATTGATGGTTGAATTTGCATCATAATACTAGTTTAGTTTATAACTCTGTGGTGGTATGCTTTAGTTTTGCCTGTGAAGATCTCGTTTACTTGCTAATAAGGCTCGTTCTAGCCTGGAAAAATTTATATCTGGTCACTTTATCCACCTGTGCCTTGTATACTGATCTCTTAAAGTTCTTAACTGACTTATTTGTTGGTAACTGTTCATGGTCTATCACTAGATGGCAGCATTTTTTAACTTTAGTTTATTGTAAGGTGTTTTAGCCAACAACCAGACACTACTGTTACTGAATTTCATTTGTGGATGGGAGGGGTACTTAATTAAATTAGCAAGATACAAATTGTGTATGCAAAATAGAAGGCAGGCTATTACACTGCAGAATGAAAATGGATTACACTATTTTGGGATGCGTATCCCTTCATTTTGATTAGGTGTTGTGAAAAGTGTCTTCTATATGTGGAACTTATAGTTGAAAAGATGAGCTGGATGCCAGAGTTTCAGATATGCTGTTAAACCATATGATCTGAACTGCGGTGTTGTACAGATGTTTGCTAGTGTTCCTTTTTTTTTTTTTTAAGCATCTTGCTCAAACTAGAGGGAACTGCACCTCTTTGATCTGCCTAGACAGAGAAGGGATATGTTCAAGGGTTTATGGACATGAGTGTGCTTGAGTAGGTTTGGCCTTTCCCTTTTCTTTTATGACTTCAAAAACAATACATTCTTGGTAGAGTTTCTGACGCAGTGTCCAAGGTTTTCAAGGCTTAATCTGTCTCTGATCCCTTTTGTTAGTTTAAATGTGCTGCCAGTTTTATTAAACCTTGCTGATAATTCATCTAGTTAATGCATTTCAAGGAACATCCTTGATCATATTTAAAAGAACATGGTGAGATTTTACTTAAATCAAAACCCAATTTTATCTTTAAAGCCACTTAAAGCACTTTTCTGCTATTAAACTTCATAGCTTACTATTTGAATACTGTTGAATATACAGTAGAGTGCTGCAAGAGTGACGTGTTTTTGTAATTAAAAATAAAAACCCTGAAACGAGTTAGCATTTTAGCACTTCTGTTTCCATTGTCCCGAAGTCAATGAGCTTTTTGGTTAAATGCCTGAAATAAGGCCTGTGGTCAAGATATTTTTATTCTACATAAGATAGGGTAAACATACCTATTAAGCTCACCAAAGTCTACATTGAGACATTTTAGTGCACAGGGTATTGGTTTCAGTACAAGAAGTTATGTTAAAATAAAAGATTAATCTCACACAATAATATTTAATTTTATTTTAAATGACAAAGGCATTTCAATTAAGATGTACATCATTAAATGCAAAAAGTCTGGCTGTGCTTAATGGGTACATGTTTGTTAATGGGTACCCCTGTTCCCATTAAGCTCACATGTTTTTTTTTTTTTTCTTTCAATTCTTGTTTATGTTAAACATTTTTAAAGAATAATTTTATAAAGATTAACTTGAAGTGACAACCATCAGATAATATTTAAAGTCTGTTTATTCAATGTGGATGAGCTTAAAGGGAGCACACTGAGCTTAATTGGAACAGCAAACATTTTTTTTATTAATAAATATTATTAAATTAAATTTAAAAGGACAGTTTTGCTAAATAAATAATCTAGGTTATGTATTAAGTTCATATTAATATGGACCGCTATTATTGAAAATATCTATGAAATTATACTTTTTCTTATGTCACACTGAAGCTGTGTGATTTTCATAGTAGTGCACCCTTTAAGCGCACCTTACAATAATATTAAGTCTTTAAAAATGACAGCAGTGTAAAACCACAGAATGTCAATAAACTGTAAATTTATAATATAATGGATTATATTATAAATGGAGTACAAGCCAGTAATGCCTGTGAAGTAATATATTAGTGTAGCACACAATCTTATACAGCTAGTAAGCTAACAATGTTCTGTAGCATCTGGGCTATGTTGCTAAAACTATCTTTTGGATCTAACTGTAATTATTTGCCACATCCAGGTTATAATATGCAAAAGTCTAAACATTAATCTCTTAATTTTGCAATAAGAAGTTATACTTATCCAAAATAAAGGCTTAAACATCTAAAAAATGCACATTTAAGGGGCTCCTCTTCTGGTGAAAGTTTTCAGACAGCTTTCAAATTAGCCACCAGACAGTGTGAACACATGGATACCCATATCTCAGTGTGCAATGGTCTGATTAGCTTGAAATTACAGGAGGTATATAGTAACAAACACATAACTTGGTTAAGACATCAAGTAGGATGAAAAATTATTTTTTCTTTTTATAATTTGAGCTCAAAGATAGTAGTGTGCTTAATGGGTGCTTGAGCTTAATGGGTACTTGAACTTAATAGGTACGTTTACCCTACATCAGTAATACCCCCTTATGATTTTTATAATTTTTATAATTATTTAAAGCTTTTACTTGTCTTGTTAAATGGGACTACAGAGTTTGTCAAGGACATTAAATATCATCACCAGTGGCGGCTCGGCAAGGGAGGCACAGCCTACCCAAAATGTTGAGGTGAAAATGGGAGAAGGATTTAATGTTAATAAAATTCTCAGTTATTCATTTCATGTCTCAGAATGTGTATTTATTGTTTGTAATTTCACCTCTGTAATTTCTTCTCTTCCTCGAATGTGCAGAATCTGCCAAACATGAGTCTGAGGGGTTAGAGAAGGGGAGAGGAAGGCAAATCCGTTGGTTTAAAAAAAAAAAAAAAAAAAAAAAGCCAATCACTATTGAGTATTTTACTTTCAGCGATTAGGATTGTTGAGAAAAGTAACATGGCAGAGGAGGCTAGCCTCTCTTGGTATATCAACCAATCATCGAAGAGATGTAAATTACGTGATATTAGTTTGAACTGCTACCGTAGATGTACCAACTACGTATGGAGAGCAAAGATATTGAATATTTGATCGCAAACAACTTTATCAAACTACCGTTCGAACAACAGCTACAAATTAAAAATGAAGGAAGACCTCACGCCTATAGGCTAAGCTAAGATACAGCAACCAGCTTCACTAAACGGCCGAACGTGCTCTTTTAACACGGACATTTAAAGGATTAGTTCACTTTAAAATGAAAATTACTCCATGATTTACTCACCCTCAAGCCATCCTAGTTGTATATGACTTTCTTCTTTCTGATGAACACAATCAGAGTTATATTAATAAGAATCCTGATGTTTCCAAGCTTTATAATGGCAGTGACGGGGTCCAGTTTAAAGCTCAAAAAAGTGCATCCATCCATCATAAACGTAATCCACACAGCTCCGGGGGCTTAATAAAGGTCTTCTGAAGCGAAGTGATGCGTCTGAGTAAGAAAAATATCCATATTTAACATGTTATAAAGTAAAATATCTAGCTTCCGTCAGACCGCCTTCCATATTCAACTTACGGAAAAAGCGTAACTGACTCGCCGTATGATGTAGCGTTTTGAACTGCAAAAAGTGTTACACTTTCTTCGTAAGTTGAATATGGAAGGCAGTCTGCCGGAAGCTAGATATTTTGCATTATAAAGTTCTAAATATGGATATTTTTCTTACAAAAACCCATCGCTTCGCTTCAGAAGGCCTTTACTAACCCCCGGAGCTGTGTGGATTACTTTTATAATGGATGCATGCACTTTTTTTGAGCTTCAAACTCGTGAGCCCTGTTCACTGCCATTATAAAGCTTGGAAACATCAGGATAACATTAATATAACTCTGATTGTGTTCATCAGAAAGAAGAAAGTCATATGCACCTAGGATGTCTTGAGGGTGAGTAAATCATGGAGTAATTTTCATTTTAAAGTGAACATCCTTTAAAGGACAGAAGGGTGGATTGGTGATGGTGACGGTGAAGTGTGGTAGTTAGTTTATAATCTTCATTTTGCTTTTTACTTCTGCATTTAGGCTTCAAAAATTCATAAGTCTTGCTCACTGGGTTTTTGTTTCAATGGAACGAGGGCAATGCTAACTTTCCGGTTGGCCCACAAAAATACGCTGCAGCACTCTCTTCTCTCTGTTGGTCTTCCGGGTATTTTTTTTTATATTCAGAAATTTGGATACTGTGCACCGTATACATACTTTAAACTACAGAAACAGTATATTAGTATGGTATTCTGAATGTGGCCTAAATTTCTGTAGCACCTGTTTTTTCTCCATTCATGCTCACGCTGTAAATAGAACACTCATTTCGAATGCATTGCATTGTGGTATACAGTGAGTGCTCTGATCTTTTGAATGCTGCATAGCCTATTTTGCACTGTATACTATATACCGCAAAAACAGAGTTGAATGCATCTCTGGCCTGTTCTGTGTTTCTCTCTTCATCTTTCTCGCTACCTTCGTTCAATGTGCTGAGTATAGTTCACTGCAGTAGTGTGTGAGTGCAGCAGCAGGATGGTGTGCAGGGGCGAAACGAGCTATTAAAAGCTGCTGCTGCTGTATAAATAGCCCAAGCGTATCAACGACGACTCTGGCAGTATTAGATGCTGTGGCCAGCTCCCTGCAGGAAGCTGTTGATGTAAGAAAGCACGCTATCCATCTAAACCACAGCCTTCTGCATGAATCCAATTTTAATATTTAATAATAACACTGCAGTATAACTGAACATTGTTATTCATGCTCTTTATTATCAGGTTCGGCTCCCGCTGCTATTTCAGAAGCCGTGTGGATACCAGTCGGGAGTATTCGGTGGAAATTCGGGCTCTGATTTTGCTTGCTTCATGCAGATGGTGGCTGTTCCCTGTAGCTACTGAAGGGGATATAAATAGAAGCTGTTTCTGCCTCATCCCTCACTGCGTCTCACTCTCTGCACACACACACTCATATACGCACAATACATACACACTGAGTGTGTCTTTCGCTGTCTCCTTCATACATATACGTTCACCCCTTGCTCATCAGTTTGACGTCTAGCTTAAAATATCCTTTCTTCTCTGCATCTCTAGCTCTGAGGAATGAGGAATGACAAATCACAAAGTAGGTCTTGTTGTTAATCTTATTTGTTTCTTCTAGACAGTAATGAGATTAAATGGAGAGCAATAGGGCATGCAAGGTGCAGGTGGGTTTTTATGTTAAATACTTTCTTCTATCCTAGTTTAATTGACAACCATACCATAAATTAGTTTATCCCCCCACCCCCCAAAAAAGTAAACACTGTGTCTCCGTGGTGCTATCAACAGATTGCTGTGTTTGTTTGAGCATCCCAACCAGGATGACACAGCAGCATCATTGGTGAGTTTGGGACAGGACTGTTTGTCCAACCAAAAGCAGTCGGGTGAGAGTTCAGGAGACCTGTTTAAAAGTCATTGTTTTGCAATTCCATGTTATCTGTCTCTGTACATAACTATTTTAATTTTATTGTTGAGCCATTTTATATGATAATTAGCAAGCTGATAATGTTGCACTCGAGTCCTGGTCCATTTAGCAACCTGTCGTTTAGGATGGAGTTCAAAGAAATCACTTGATTTTGGCTACAGAACATATTTGCAGAAGTGTTTTTTTTGTTTTGTTTTTTACTTCCGTACATGAGGGTCTCGGACATTGATCGGAACGCTACTGCAAAGGCTCTCTGTCAATACAACACACAGCTGCTGGATTGACCTGTTAATATGTGCACGAGCTCTATGAGATCTGGTAGAATTGCTCCTGTAGTGCATCTGTAGTCCTTGATATTTCATTACAATTGACGTGCAGTTTATAAACGTACTTTTCCCTGTATGTTGGGGAATGAGTAGACACTTGACTTGCATCTTGGCACGAGGCACACTCTACTTCAAAAATGTTCTGTTTGCAATATTAAGATATTTTTCCCATTTGGAAACAATTTTAAATATAGAGGAGTTTAAAGAGGAGTTCAAAAGTCTGAGACCACTAGTGAAGATGCTTCAATCTAGCTTTTTTCCAAATTTAATAGAAACTATTTCATTATAAAATTGTACATATATTTCAGTCAAAAGGTTTGAGTAAAAATTTTATTTAATTGGTGGCTGTGTTTCTTGTTTTAAAGTTTTCAACATCCATATATTTCCAGGTTAAATTAGATTTTGAATTCCTGCTTTTAATGTGGTTTCAGACTTTTAGACCGTTCTGTTTTATTACAAGACAACTGAGTACCCATCCATCCGTCCGTCCGTCCTTCCTTCCTTCCTTCCTTCCTTCCTTCCTTCCTTCCTTCCTTCCATCCTTCCATCCTTCCATCCTTCCTTCCTTCCATCCATCCATCCATCCATCCATCCATCCATCCATCCATCCATCCATCCATCCATCCATCCATTCGTCTTTCTATCCATCCATCCATCCGTCCGTCCGTCCGTCCGTCCGTCCGTCCGTCCTTCCTTCCTTCCTTCCTTCCATCCATCCATCCATCCATCCATCCATCCATCCATCCATTCGTCTTTTCATCCATCCATCCATACATCCTTCCTTCCTTCCTTCCTTCCTTCCTTGACTAATGTAAGGGTGGGTCGCCTACAGTGGTTCAGGCTGCAGGGTTGCTGAATGACTAAAGAAACGTTATCAGCAAGAGGATAGGAAACTGTACATTTCTCATCTTTACCACCCACTGCAACTTATACCAATGACGGAAATAAGCGCAGTTACAATAGCAAAATATGTGGGAGAGCGTTGCTAGAATGTAACTCTATTGTATTGCAATAGGTAGCACTTCAAAGTCAATACCAAATCAAAACTACTTAGCACATCATTTGTAATTGAAAGGATTTAATGGCAAAATCTGGTTATGGTTATACTTAAAATAGTTTCAAAATAGATGTATGAGATGATAAAAACTTATACCATTAATCATACCCAGCATGAATAGAATGTTACCTGAGGGATAGAAAGTGAGAGAGAGGGAGAGAGAGACAGAAAGAGACAAAAAGAAGAAAGCAAAGAAGAGAAGAGCCAAAGAGAAGGCCCCCAAGAAGACAGAGAGCCAGAGAATCAAGAGAGACAGAGAATAAAAGAGAGCCAGAGAATTAAATAAAGAGGCAAAGCAACAGTTACATCTTTTTATCTGTTCCTTGACCATGTGACTGAAACCCTAATGTGAGACATTCAAACTGACCAATCAGACCAAACTTCCCCCACTGTACTAAAGGTGTGACACACATTTGTCCTACAGGCCTTCAGCATCTCTTTGTCTTTAGGTGTCTTTATTCTCATGCAGGGCTGAAATGAGAACAAAGACTGAAGACTGACCAGCTGTTATTGCAACAAGTCTGGACGAGAAGTCTGAAGATCACATCTACACACAACAGAAAGCATGTCTTTGTGGCCTGTGCCAACTTTGGAATGATTGTGGCCAACGGTGCCAAGGGGGGATTTTGTAGGATTGAAAATAATCAAAGATATTTGATATTTGAAATTAAACAAAGACATTTGCTTCACTGTTTTCAACACCCCTCTTTCTTACCAGAAAGGCCATTTGGAATTCCTAAAGACAAAGAGATGCTGAAGGCCTGTAGGCCAAATGTGTGTCACACCTTTAGTACAGTGGGGGAAGTTTGGTCTGATTGGTCAGTTTGAATGTCTCACATTAGGGTTTCAGTCACATGGTCAAGGAACAGATAAAAAGATGTAACTGTTGCTCTGCCTCTTTTTTAAATTCTCTGGCTCTCTTTTATTCTCTGTCTCTCTTGATTCTCTGGCTCTCTCTCTTCTTGGGGGCCTTCTCTTTGGCTCTTCTCTTCTTTGCTCTCTTCTTCTCTTTGTCTCTTTCTGTCTCTCTCTCCCTCTCTCTCACTTTCTATCCCTCAGGTAACATTCTATTCATGCTGGGTACGATTAATGGTATACGTTTTTATCATCTCATACATCTATTTTGAAACTATTTTAAGTGTAACCATAACCAGAAATTGTCATTAAATCCTTTCTATTACAAATGATGTGCTAACTAGTTTTGATGTGGTATTGACTTTGAAGTGCTACCTATTGCAATACAATATAGTCACATTCTAGCAACGCTCTCCCACATATGTTGCTATTGTAACTGTGCTTATTTCCGTCGTTGGTATAAGTTGCAGTGGGTGGTAAAGACGAGAAATGTACAGTTTTCTATCCTCTTGCTGATAACGTTAACCACCCCAAAGGTAACCACCCTTACACTAACTTATAGTTAACTTACCAGATCATTTGAATTCAGCTCAAATCATATGTTGTATGAGGGTTGTGATTAAAACCTAACATTCACTGAGTAAAAACTTTCTCAGCTGAAATTTGGACCCAACTGTTCTACATTTTGCGATAATTGACAACATTTCACTGTTCGTTCCACCCCCCGCTGGGCTTATTATTCTCAGCTTCCAGAATGATTTAGCACAAGCCTGCCTGCTTGTTTTGACTTGAACAGGAATAGAAATGCATGTAGGATACTGGAGTGTGCGGCTATTAGGAATTATTTCTTTAACAGCAATGAGACAAGTATCAACATAAGCAAAATACAGCATGTTTCTTTTGGAATAATAGCATGTAACGAATATGTATTACCTACAGTTTAGAAGTTGCTGTGTTGTAAATTCTTCATGTATTTGAAGTTTGTTTTTCCATATTGTTGACTCTTTTGAAAATTGCATTGCGTGTAGCATGTTGTTACTGCAACGGCATATTCACTTACACATTCTAAACTTGGTTCAAGTTTACCTGCAGACAAAAATAGAAATAAGAAAAAAATACTTTTTAAATATTAAAAATAAACTGTAAAATTTAATCATTGTATACATGAAAATTATTTGAATCAATTATTTCTACTACTCATTGTTAGTTCATAAATATCTAAAAGTTTTTTTTCTCATCATATTTTTGTAAGGAGTTTGTTTTAATTAAAATCACTGGTGCATGTTTTTGGTCTAGTCTTTTTTTATCACTGACGAAACCCAAAAACTATTTATCAACAAACATTTTCATTAGTAATTTATTTGAGGAGACTAATAATGACTGCAAGTCAGAGAATGAGCGAAAATGTAAGACCATTCTGAAGTTTTGTGATCGGTCAAGGCCTGTGGGCAGCCTAACAACTGTCTATTGAAATCTCCTCTTCGCTGTGTCCATTCACGCAGTGTTTATCGCCACATTGTTTTGCAGTAAATCAGACAGTCCAATTCTGCATGGTACTTTTAGTAGTTTATTATCCAGCTGTGCATACAATGTGCCCCTTCTCGGAAATCTTTTACATTTAGGGGGAGGACTAAGTCTTTTTCTCTGTACATTCACCACCGTGAAATGTACTACACTCCATCACCGCCCTCTCATGATTGTTTTTCCATTTTAATGGACTGCTCTAAACTTTACCTTGGAGAGTGTCCCCGCTGTGCTGGAGTCCTTTGTATTGGCGCGGTGCCGTTGTCTCTGGATGAAACCATCCTGTCTGCAGGCGGTGTGCGTGTTTGTGAGCAATTTATCTCTCTGAATTGAATCTGTCCCATTATTCCCATTCCAATTCCCCACCCTGAGCGTCTCTCAGCAAACAATCACGACATTCCGACAGGTGCGAGCTTAACTTGGGAATTCACATTAAAATAGCTCACGGGTCATTAACACTCACTGGACTTTCTATAAATTAATAACAAGGGTTATTTTAGAGCTAAAGGTGGAGGTTTTTCTCTTTTCAAATGCACAGATTTGCTGGTTTACCAACTTAATCCCAGACAACTTTTCCAAAGTCTGTGTATTTGATTGATGATGCCCCCGGTGCGCAGTATTTTGAACAGACTGATGAAAAAAAGCAGTGTACATAGTGTGCCTGTCCTTGGGCTATATTGGTAAGACACTGAGACACTGGTGCATTCAGGAATAGCTGAGACATTGTGAAATGCATTGTGAAGACTTCCTGTGCTGCTGACAGGGGAAGAGCCTGAGACAGTCCACTTGTAGAAAAAGTAGTAGGAGACATTGCAATGCTGAATATGGCAGGAAGATATTTTTGGTAAAGGCTGCACAACTTTTTATAGCTCATGAGATATAATGTGTCATGATAAAATGTCATGCATGCACATTTTGTCTGATTTGAGTAGCCAAAATTACGATTTTATTTGATATTTGCAATGCTGTTGGTTTGGAAGCTCAGTTATGAAGATTTTGGTCTTTTCAAGCAGACAGGAGCTTGCATTCCTATTACTTTCTGGCCAAGAACGGCCCACTTAGACAGGAAGAGACTGTCTGACCAACATGTAAAGTGACCAGACACAGTTTGCAGGGTTGTGCAGTTTATTTATTTATTTCACCAAATCAGTAGAATGATTTCTGAAGGATCATGTGACACTGAAGACTGGAGTAATGGCTGCTAAAAACTTGCCATCACAGGAAAAAAAAAAGAGAATATTTTCAAATATATTAAAATAAAAATCAGCTATTTTATATTGTGATAATATATTACAATATTACTGTTTTTACTGTATTTTGGATCAAATAAATGCAGCCTTGGTAAGACTTCTTTCAAAAACATCAAAAATCTTACCTACATCAAACTTTTGAACATTTCCCAGATATGAATCAGACAACAAAACGGAATATGCAGTTCTGCTCATGGATATCTATTTAAAGGGTTAGTTCACCCAAAAATGACAATTATCCCATTTATCTCATCTCAATTATCCCAAAAAAGAAAGTCATATACACCTAGGATGGCTTGAGGGTGAGTACATTTCATTTTGGGGTGAACTAACCCTTTAAAATGCTTCTAAGTTTCTCAAACAAAACTATACTTAGTAATATCTTTCAAAAACCATTGGCTATTCCTGTGATTAGTTCTTTTTTTTTAAAGTGCTTTTTGTATTAACTTTGTTTCCAGGAAGATTGATAAAATCGTGTAAAGCCAACCAATCAGATTAGAGCTTGCCAGATGCTCCAGACAGTCACTGAAAAACTGTGGGCTGTTCTGCTGTCTAAGGCTGAGACTAATATGACAGCATCCACAGTGATAAACCAAATACACGCCACCCCAGCTCCCAACAAAAATCCCTTACAGAGATGACATCCACAAGGACTGTCACCAGGGCTGATGCCGCTAAACTCTCCTGGGAAGTGGAGCTGCTAAACTAGGTCACACACAAGGTAAAAAAGTTTGAAATAGACTTTTTGGCAGAATTAGGAAGGGGTCAAGGGGGAGGAAAGAAAGAAAACATTCCATTCTGCTTCAGGGCCTGGTTAGGTTGAGATGGTCCCACTTGAATTTGAATGGTGACATGTACAGATGGACTGGGACTGAACAACAGCCTGGGCCTAATACACACTATTGCCTCTTGTATTGTCTAGTTTATTTTGCTTTTCACTGGATTTTGATATGTCTGAAATAGCCATTTTGTATTGTAATGACAAAATATAATACTTTTATTCAGTAAGGATGCATTAAATTTATCATAAATGACAGTAAAGTTTATAATGTTACAAACATTTTTTATTTCAAATAAATGTTTTTCTTTTTATTAATCAAATAATCCTGGAAAAAAAGTATCACGTTTTTCACAGTTTCTAACATAGATAATAATAAGAACCATTATTAAAAATATATAAATACAACCCTAAATCAAGAAAAGTGTGTTGCAGTCATCAAAATTAATATTTGTTATTATTTACAAAATACAATTAAGTTGTTCAGTGAAAATATTGGAAATCTTTTCTTTGTTACTTTTGTCAGTTAAATAAAGTTGAAAAAGAATTAACAAATCACAACATTATGACCACCTTCCTAATATTGTGTTGGTCCCACTTTTGCTGCCAAAACAGCCCTGACCCGTCGAGGCATGGACTCCACTAGAACCCTGAAGGTGTGCTGTGGTATCTGGCACCAAGATGTTAGCAGCAGATCCTTTAAGTCCTGTAAGTTGCGAGGTAAGTTTCCATCCATGTGATGTAAAAGAAAATGTGATTCATCCGACCAGGCCACCTTCTTCCATTGCTCCGTGGTCCAGTTCTGATGCTCACGTGCCCACTGTTGGCGCTTTCGGTGGTGGATAGGGGTCAGCATGGGCACCCTGACTAGTCTGTGGTGATGCAGCCCCATACGCAGCAAACTGCGATGCACTGTGTATTCTGACAACCAGCATTAACTTATTGAGCAATTTGAGCTACAGTAGCTCGTCTGTTTGATCAGCCCACACGGGCCAGCCAATGAGCCTTGGCCGCCCATGACCCTGTCGCCGGTTCAACACTGTTCCTCCCACCCACTAACAGGTGCCGTGATGAAGAGATAATCAGTGTTATTCACTTCACCTGTCAGTGGTCATAATGTTATGCCTGATCAGTGTATATATTTCTCTTTATTTATTTATTTATTTTTAGTTGTTAAATGATGACTTTTGCCAGAATTTTAATATCTGGTAAATTCTGCTTTGCATTTTTTTCATTAATTTAATATTTATGTGTACAATTAGATTTTTTTTATTCCACAATCTAACAGGCTAAGCATTTTAATGAACAATTATAATTTTTGCAAAAAGTGTAAAAGGTGACATCCCAGTCATGTTTAGTCAAGAGTACAAATGCTCTCTGTGCTCTTTAAATTAAATGCCTGCCTGAAAGAGTGCAGGAAAAAAAACTGTTCAATTTTTTTTCCACTCCCTTGTCTCTTGTTTCATGTCCCTTGGGTGCTTGTTACTGGCGAAGAGATAAACTCCTATCAGAGAGTTTTAATTGGATCAATTTAATTACTGAGAGCAGCTTCATGTGATGCGCAGCATATTTATTGGCACTAAAGTACATTTGTACCTCACAGCAATATTTTTTTCCTCCTTACAGTGTTTCAGAAGAACAGTTGGCGTTGTCTTCAGCCTAATGCTCTTTTGGCGTTAACACAGGTCTGTAGTGCCACATATTATCTTATAATATAATATAATATCATATAATATAATATAATATAATATAATATAATATAATATAATATAATATTATATTATATTATATTATATTATATTATATTATATTAATTATATTATATTATATAATTTTTTTTTCACTGTCCACAGGGACTCCAGACTTGATAATGTGAGCATATAGAAATGGATTAAAACTCTCAATCGACAGCTTTGGCCCTACTTTCATGCTGTAAAGCTATGCTGAAAAATCTCTCTCTAGTACATTTCATTTCCTCTTAATGCCCTGTCTGTCTCTTGCTGTCTTTCTCTCTCCTCTCAGGATGTTTGTGGTCCAGCAGTGATTGGTGTTGTGAGTGGGCATGTAATCCCTCTTTAGATTCCTTTTTACAGTGTGTGTTTTATGGAGAGGTCAGCTGTAGTGTAAAGCAGGCTTTTTATACTTCCTCTTCCTGTAGTTTAGCCTGGACCCATAGTGCTTTGAACCACATGAGGAGTAGGAGTGGCTGACGGAGCAGAAAGTGGCACCGCAGCCAAAGAGCTGCATAAAATGGAATTAATTTCTTTGAGACTGATCCAAGCGGTGTTTATAGTGTTTTTCTTTCATTGAAGTCTGTTGCCTTTGGCTCTTACAAATTGCATGACGTGAAAAGCTTCCATTGAAGATGTATTCAGGTTTAAATGAAGAAAAAAAATGTAATATGTATCATGCAGTTTCATTATAACATCTTTAAAGTTTCATTGCTATGGTAGTTTTTTATTTTGATTGGAGTAATTAGACTGTTTCAGTAGCTTTTTTTTGTAAATGTCTATTGAAGAAAATTTTTGCTTCCATTATATGCTATTTTAAACTTAACATTTTACATTTATGCATTTAGCAGATGCTTTTTATCCAAAAGATGAACAAATGCAATACGTCAAAGAGCCAACAATATTCGTAATAATGCCAGGTTTATTATACAAGCAGAAGCAAGCTAAAGAAGAGTAGAAATGCAAGGACGTTTTTGTGTATGTTAAAGGTGCAGTGTGTAGTATTTATGAGAAACTATTGACAGAAATGCAATATAATATACATAACTATGTTATCAGTGGTGTATAAAGACCTTACATAATGAACCATTATGTTTTTATTACCTTATAATGAGCCATTTCTATCTACATACACCGCGGGTCCCCTTACAGTGAAGTCACCATTTTGCGCCGCCATGTTTCTACAGTAGCCCTAAACGGACAAACTGCTCTACAGAGCGCTAGCTACTCTCTGCTGTCTCAGACGACGACATCTTTGTCCTGTGACGGCCACCGTAGCTTCTCTATGTGCTTCGAAAGGGAGGAGTGTGTGGTGGGCAGTTGCAATTCACAACCTCACCGCTAGATGCTGCTAAAATTTACACAGTGCACCTTGAAGTGCACATGATATTCAACATGAATATTTATTAAAAATGCTATATACCAGAACTGATTTGTGACATCAGCCGAAAGGAAAGTCATTGCAAAGGTGAAGTAAGTTATCCCATTTTGATTAAAGGTTACAAAGAGTTTTTATTTTAATAACATTTTATTGTACACAATAAGACCAGGAAGGACGATTTTGGTTCCATGTTCACTTGAAATGTTTGCAAGGACAATTTGCCAGATTGAACGGTGCGTCAGTGCGGCAAAAGCCTGCTTGCTGACTCAGCAGCGTCCTTCCTTCACGGCCACATGTGAGACCGGATCCATGCGTGTAATTGCATCTGTTCAAGCACATCAGAGCATTACCAGTAAACACACTTTTGTTTGTTTGGTGTTTACGATGCCACTGTATTGCTCTGAAGGGAGAGATTTGAAATATGCGCTGCCTAACACATCTCAGGACAAAGCTGTCAGCAGACAACAACGGTTTGAAAGAGCCTGGCAAATCATGCATGTGCTGGAGTCGTCCATGATGCATTTCACGCACAGACACTGCCCCAGTCCGTGCCTCCCTCCGCATGCACGCCGATGTCTTCTGACAGATGACATTTTGCAAGTGAAAAGGAAAGCATGTTTGTCTCATTATGAGCTCTGAAAAAAAGCAGGGTAGACAGTGTGAAAATCATTTTTCCTCTAATATAGGTCATATCATTTGCCTCCTCGCTGCACACAGCTCCTCTGATTAACATGCATCTAAGAAGCCAATGTTTTGTTGGCACTCTGATGTCATTTGACAAATGGTAGATTGCAGGCGTTGTCTTGGCAGCACGACCAACAGGAAATGGCTTGGGACAGATTACTATAGGTGTCATCATAGGGGCTCAACCTCTTTAAATAAAACTGCAAACACACAGAATATTAACAAATTTTTTTTTTCCTGCTACTCTTCCCAGAAATTTTGTTCAGTCTTCACAGATGTTTGCCTGAGACCAGAATACACTACATGACTTTTTCACAGATTTTTGACCAGATTTGCAGTCTGGATGAGTTGACGCTAGTTGCCAAAGGTCAGAGCCAGTCTGCAGATTTTGGGCAGTTGGAGTTGACGTATTTCAAAGAAAATCATGTATGATGGGCACAGATTTTTTTAGCTTCATGATTTCATCCAGTCTGAGGATATCAAACATGTTTGATATTTTGAGCCGATTCTAGAACACTTAGGGCCAGATTTACTAAACAGGACAAATTAGCGTGAGAGCCCAATCCCATAAAAGTGCAGAGGGAAGTGGAAAGTTCTCTCTCTTTTGGTGTTACAAAACAACTGTCAGGATTTACTAAAGACATGCAGTGAAAAATTAGCACTGTAAAGGTGTGGGCACAGTTATTTTTGTGGCTGACCTTATTGCATATGCATTTGTAGGAATTTCCAAATTTTTTCAGATGCAAAATTTATGGGAGGAGAGTATTTAAATGAATCATGCAAGGTGATTTACTAAGGTTTGCGCTAGTCAGTTTACCAATATTTTCATCATTATTTAACGCCCAAAAAAAAAACAGACACTAACTGGTAGACTGCATTGGAAATGATCCGGCTGCGTCTGTGTTCTTTAATTTGCGCGTCATCAGTAGATCACGCACTGAAATTTCCACTCACATCACATTTTTTTGGAATTAGCTCACACTAATTTGCCCTGTTTGGTAAATATGGCCCTTATTTTCATTTGTTATGTGTCTCCTAGCAATGAGGTGTGAGTTTGTTGTATGTGGAATGACTTGAAAGTCTGGTAGTGTGTGATCCTCAGCCGTTTTGTGTCCAGTTTTTCTCTGTAACCATTCATTTACAAAGTCAGCAAGTGTATGATTCCTAGGGCCAGATTTACTAAACAGGGCAAATTAGTGTGAGAGCACAATTCCATAAAAGCACAGATGGGAGTGAAAAATTCTGTGCGTGATCTACTGACGACATGCAAATTAAAGAACACAGACGCAGCCGGATCATTTCCATAATGACCAACGCAGTCTACCAAGAGCAGCGCAAATTAGCGTCTGGTTTAAGACATGCTTTTTTGGGGCAGTAAATAATGGCGCAAATACCAGTAAATTGACAAACGCAAACCTTAGTAAATCACCTTGTGTGATTCATTTAAATACTTTCCTCTCATAAATGTTGTGTCTGAAGGAAAACTCCTACAAATGCATATGCAATAAGGTCAGCCGCAAAAAAAATAATGTGTCCACGCCTTTTCAGTGCTAATTTTTCACTGCATGTCTTTAGTTGTGTCAGAGTCAGCCACATCACAACCAACACCAGACTCCGCCCACTCATTCCCAGTCACCAGAGTTCTAATCACCTGCACACCCTCATCTAGACACCCTTTATAAACCACCATTCCCTTCACCTCATTGTCTGGTCTTGTCTTGACTGCATGCAACAGACTCCCGTGGCTACACTGACCTGTACTACTTACCTGAACTATGCTACCCGTACTACGCTACCCGTCTTCTGTCTTCTGTCATCCGTCTGCAATCTCCATCATCCAGTATCTGTCTGGAAGGCCTTCCTCTCCTGTTCAGCATCTGCATACAAACACGCAAGTCATTCTCCAGCTAACATCCAGAACTCATCTACATCATATCTACTCACCTGTGTTTCTCTCGCTTCCCAAACGACCTCTGCGTTAATAAATAAAGTCTTATTGCTTGACTCACCATTTCTGTCCCTGCTGTTGCCTGACAGAAGACCAGACCACAATATGCACGGATTCCCACGGAAGGGAGCGAGAATTGCTCACCGGATCCCTTCGCCGAACTCGTGCAGGCTGTTCAGCAATCCCTACTTCCGGCAACATCTTCTTCGTCTACACCTGCTGCCTCTACCGGCCCCATGGCCCGACCAGCAACATACACTAGTGAGGCGGAGGAATGCAGCGGGTTCCTAATGCAATGTTCATTGTATTTTTAGATGCAACCACAGCTATTCTCTACTGATTGTGCTCGTATAGCCTTTATGATCTCTCTGCTGTCTGGAGGAACACTTCAGTGGGCGCAGTCGATTTGGAATTACGATGGCCCGGTGATGAATTCGCTGACAGCCTTCACCACCCACTTTAAGGAGGTCTTTGGCCAAACCACTTCTTCACTCTCAGTGCACGACAAGCTGTACAACTTACCACAAGGTAATTCCTCTGTCAGCACTTATGCTCTCCAGTTTCGAACCCTGGCCGCTTCCAGTGGATGGAATGAAACCGCCTTGATCACAGCCTTTCATCAGGGTCTTGCGACTAAGGTGCACCACCAGATGGTGATCTACGATGATGTCATTGGTCTAGAGAATTTCATACAATGAGCCATTCGCATCTCTCAACGTCAAACTGCCTGTTCTCTGGATAAACCCACTGCTCATCCTCCGCCCACAGCACCATCTGCCACCCTTCCAGCCCATGAACCGATGCAGGTCGATTCATATCATCTCACACATGCGGAGCGTCAGCGTCGGATTCTCCAACAGCTCTGTCTCTACTGTGGGGGAGATGGGCACATCCTCACCGACTGTCCCGTCTGACTACCTCGCCCAGCGGTGAGTACTATCCAACTCTCACCTGAGATTGCTCCTCTCACCAGAACCCCAGTACAAATCTTAACCTCCAAACTCTCCATTCCAGCATCTGCCCTCATCGATTCCGGTTCCTCAGGGAACTTCATCTCTCACACGCTTCTCCAGAAACTCAACCTTAAGAGGAAATGTTTCCCCCATACATTAGAAGTACACACCATCCTGGGAAAACCGCTGGGTCGTGGTTGGATTAACCATTTCTACCCCACCGTGACGCTCCGCATTGGCTGCCTGCATCAGGAGGAGATAGCGTTTATTGTGCTGGAAGGTTCCACCTCTGACCTCATCCTGGGACGCCCTTGGCTGTCACAACATGAACCGGAAGTCAACTGGAACACGGGGGAAATCCTGCAGTGGAGCGACTCTTGCTTTCATCAGTGTCTGTCCTCCATCCACAAACCGCCCGTCTCCACCGTCAAAGGCCACCAAGCAAGATCCTCTACCACCATCGAGCTGAACTTCACCTCCATTGAGAGTCCCATCACTGAAACAAAGATCGAGATTCCTTCCGAGTACAAGGCATTCCAGGATGTCTTCAGTAAGTGGTTGGCAACTCGTCTACCACCTCATCGGCCATGGGACTGTGCTATCGACCTGCTGCCTGGAGCCACGGTCCCCAAGGGTAAGATTTATCCATTGACCATCCCAGAGCAGAAGGCCATGGAGGAGTTAATTTGACCATCAACGTCCCCTGCAGCTTCAAGCTTCTTTTTTTGTAAGCAGAAAGGACTGAGGCTTGCGGTCGTGCATTGACTATCGAGCTCTTAATGCCCAGACAGTGAAATACGGCTATCCTCTTCCTCTGGTCCCCGCAGCTTTGGAACAGCTGCGAGGTGCTCGCATCTTCTCTAAGCTGGACCTACGGAGTGCCTATAACCTCATCCGCATACGTGAGGGTGACGAGTTGAAAGACCGCTTTCATCACACCATCAGGCCACTATGAATACCTCGTCATGCCATATGGGTTGTCCAACTCACCCTCCGTATTCCAGGGATACATGAATGAGGTGTTCCGGGAGTTCCTCCATTGGTTCGTCATCGCCAACACGTGACGCAGGTCCTCCAAAAGCTCTGAGAAGTGCTAGAGAAGTGCGAGTTCCATCAGTCTTCTGTTCTGTTCCTAGGCTACATCATCCATCATCAAGGCATTAAGATGGACCAGAGGAAAGTGTTAACCATCCAGAACTGGCCCAAACCTGTCACCGTCAAAGAACTCCAATGTTTTCTGAGGTTTGCTAACTTCTACCGTCGCTTCATCAGTCATTATAGTGCCCTCAGCTCACCACTCACCTCCATGCTCAAAGACCGGCCCAAGTCTCTGTCCTGGAACCCCACAACATCACAGTCCTTCCAAACCCTGAAAGAAGCATTCCTCAAAGCTCCTATCCTGGTCCACCCCAATCCAGAACTTCCCTTCATCGTGGAGGTGGACGCATCAACGACTAGGTAGGAGCAGTTCTCTCACAGCGACAGGGGGATCCCCCTTCGCCTCCTTCCATGCACCTTCTACTCCAAGAAGCTTTCCCCGGCAGAGTGTAACTACGACATTGGCAACCGTGAACTGCTGGCTATCAAACTTGCCTTGGAGGAGTGGAGACATTGGCTGGAGGGAGCGAAAACCAGTTTGAGGTAATTACCGACCACCATAATCTGGAATACCTCCGTGAGGTGAAGAGACTGAACCCACGCCAGGCACGCTGGACTTTATTCTTCACCAGATTTAACTTAATTGTCACGTATCGACCTGGACATAAGAACTGCAAGGCCGACGCACTCTCTCGTCTATATGCTCCAGAGCTAGATTTCAACCCTCCTGATTCAATCCTCCCTCCAGCCATGACTGTCAATCCAATCCAATGGTCCATCGATACCCAGATCCTCCAAGCCACACACTCCGAACCTGCTTCAGAACTCATCTACATCATATCTTACTCACTTGTGTTTCTCTCGCTTCCCAACTGACCTCTGCATTAATAAATAAAGTCTTATTGCTTGACTCACCATCTCTGTCCCTTCTGTTGCCTGACATTAGTAAATCCTTTTTAATGCCAAAAGAGGGCATGCGCCAGAGCAATCTGTTAGTCAATCTGGCCCCTAGTGTTTTAAAATCTATTCAGATTATAAAAGTCATGTAGTGACTATGTGTCGTCATTGCCATGCCTTTCTAGTCAAGCAATCTCAAAATTGTATATATTTGGTGTGACTTTTAAATAATTTGGCTTAAAGTCAAGAGTTTTTGTTTAGAGTGGACCATATAGAGTTGAATGATACCCAATGTTCTATGGTCAGCAATATTGCCTGCTGAACATTATAAAATGTATTTTAAAATTAATTAGTGAGACTTAAATGAAATCTTATAACTCTTCAGAGTGATACGGAGTACAATGATACCCATCCTTCTGAGGTCATCCATATTGCCATATTTTTAATTTTATAGAAAATGATTCAGATGTGACCTTTACTCTCAGGGTCCCAGTGAAGATGTATGATGGTAATAAGAAAAATTGCATGTATTTAAAAAATGTTATATACTGTAAGGGATTCTCTTTGTTCAATTTATGTTTGGGTGGGTTTTTTCTTATATTTCAGTTCTGTGTCCCAGTTCTGTTTTAATTAGTTTCTATGGGTACTCATAGTTTGAATAGTGTTTGCACCTGTCATTGATTATATGATTAATTTGGTCTGTCTATTTCAATCCTGTGTTTCTTTCATTTCATTGTCCGTTCTTGTCATTCATTGTTAGATTCTTCAGACATGTTAATTTGGCTTGTCATACAGTTATTGTGCTTGGCTCTGCAATTGCTACTTGCAGCTAAATTATGGTTATGAAATATTATATCGTCAATTAAATTATTAAATTCCCAGGAGATCCATTTAAAATGAACATTCAGCTTCTTTATAAGCAGTTCTCAAGCTCAGTGCACATTTGCAATTAAAGTGGACAAACACAATACAGTCCTATGCCTCCCACTGAGAATATTGTGTTCAGTTAAACATGGCCTTTAAATATTAGTTTGTCAGGTTTGTATTGGGCTTGCTTGCATCGCTTACTTTGGAGGTGGTTAAATAGATAAATATAATGCATTTAAATATGTGTATTTGCTAAGGCTCAGGCCGCTTACATAAATGTTTAGCACTACAATTTACATCCTTTTTAAATCAAAAGTCCTCGGTTTGTTTTTGAATACTAGTTCTTTCAATATTGCAGCTTGGTTCATTTTGTAAGGGTGGGTCGCCTACAGTGGTTCAGGCTGCAGGGTTGCCGAATGACTAAAGAAATGTTATCAGCAAGAGGATAGAAAACTGTACATTTCTCGTCTTTACCACCCACTGCAACTTATACCAACGACGGAAATAAGCGCAGTTACAATAGCAAAATATGTGGGAGAGCGTTGCTAGAATGTGACTATATTGTATTGCAATAGGTAGCACTTCAAAGTCAATACCACATCAAAACTAGTTAGCACATCATTTGTAATAGAAAGGATTTAATGACAATTTCTGGTTATGGTTACACTTAAAATAGTTACAAAATAGATGTATGAGATGATAAAAACTTACCATTAATCGTACCCAGCATGAATGTTACCTGAGGGATAGAAAGGAGAGAGAGAGAGAGAGAGAGAGAGAGAGAGAGAGAGAGAGAGAGAGAGAGAGAGAGAGAGAGAGAGAGAGAGAGAGAGAGAGAGAGAGAGAGAAAAAAAAACAAAGGGAAGAAGAGCACAAAGAAGAGAAGAGCCAAAGAGAAGGCCCCCAAGAAGAGAGAGAGCCAGAGAATCAAGAGAGACAGAGAATAAAAAAAAGAGCCAGAGCAACAGTTACATCTTATTTTTATCTGTTCCTTGACCATGTGACTGAAACCCTAATGTGAGACATTCAAACTGACCAATCAGACCAAACTTCCCCCACTGTACTAAAGGTGTGACACACATTTGGCCTACAGGCCTTCAGCATCTCTTTGTCTTTAGGAATTCCAAATGGCCTTTCTGGTAAGAAAGAGGGGTGTTGAAAACAGTGAAGCAAATGTCTTTGTTCAATTTCAAATATCAAATATCTTTGATTATTTTCAATCCTACAATTTTAGTCTTATAAAGTTAGGCTATCAAAACACACAGACAAATCGCCCCATTTCTTAATGCAGGATACGTCTTCTGCCACTAGGGGCAACAGTGTGTGGAGCAGTTTCAGATCTATTATCCATTACATAGTCCATATGTTTTTGTTTTTCCTTTCATGCCCTGCTTTGTAATCTTAACTGGTCTGAGGATTGGATCTAGCATTTTATCTGTCATAACACTCTTATGTTTTTGATTAAAGAGATCCTTTTTTCCATTTCCTCTAATTTGATCCATGTCTAAGCGGATGATCAGATCACCATGGCTTTCCACACCAGTGTTGTTATTGTAAAATAAAACTGAAATAAAGCTGATTAACTGAAATAAAATATTGGTTACACTTTATTTTAAGGTGTTTATAATTAATTACAGTGTAATTATACAATTAAGAAATGAGTAATAATAATTAACTACATGTAGGCTACTTTCTGTAGGGTTAGGATTAGAGTTTGGTTTAGAATTAGTTGCATGCAATTATGCATAATGTGTAGTTATTACTACAGTAACTACATGTAATGTGTAACAAGGACACTGTAAAATAAAGTGTTAGCAAAATATTTGTATTAGATGAAAAACTGGCAACAAACTGAAATAAAATAAATATAAGTATATAAAAAAGGTATAATAAAAAAAGACAAAAGCACAAAATTACTAATTTAGCATTAAAATGAAAACTGAAATTATAAAAATTAAAGCTAATTAAAAAAAAAAAAAAATGTTGTAATAGTATTACATTAAAATCAAGTTCCACACTGCACTTAATATAGATTTATGTTTGGAATAGGATATTACCATACTACTCTTACTATTTTTGTGATATATATTATATATAGAGAGAGAAATATAAATAAAAGTATGCTATAGCATGTTATTCCGAGGAACTTTAAGAATGATAGACTCCTGCAGTAACACTTTAGTTTAGGGTCCAATTCTCACTATTAACTATAGTTGCTTATTAGCATGCATATTACTAGGATATTGGCTGTTTATTTGTACATATTAATGCCTTATTCTGCATAACCATATTCTACATCCCTTAATCCTACCCAATACCTAAACTTAACAACTACCTTACTAACTATTAATAAGCAGTAATTAGGAGTTTATTGAGGCAAAAGTTGTAGTTAATAGTTAGTTAATAGTGAGAATTGGACCCTAATCTACAGTGTGGCCACTCCTGCTTATGGAAGTGTTGTGAGCAATTCAAATCAAATACTTTTCTTGCACTGTAATTATGAGAACAAACTTTCCTAAATAACATTCCCACAGTATCTCCTCTTGACCCCAGGTCTGGTGGCCAGCTTATTCTTATGACACTCTGTGATGAGAGGAAAACTGACAGGGGAAATGACAAGTGGCTTCAAACTAGAGGATGCAGGTCTGTAAATAGAGAACTATCATTTTTCGCTGTGTGCCGCAAGGCAGACCCTCAGTGAGTGGAGGAAACATGATCAAGGCAAACACCGACCCACCTGCGCTCTGGATCGGGTTCTGTGCTCTCCACTGGTGGCAGGGAGGTATGATAACAGCTTTGTCCTGATCACTATCGTCCCATTACTCTGTAATGGCGGTACATCAGATGTGCTGTTTGTGCTGCGGTGGTATAGATAACAAACGGCTGCAGTCTGCTTGTTGGTGGTCCAGACCTTACTTGACTATTCCCTGGACACATGCCACCATCCGCTGCCTGATAGAGGCAGAAAAATGTACCTACTTTAAATGGCAAAAAGAGTTTGGCTAAAAGGGTTCCTGGTGATGTAACAGCTTCTGACAAAAAGCTATTGTATATATGTTCAGATGACATGCAATATAGCGTTCAAGTCATTGATTATAGTGCTATAGTGTGTTCTTTGTCCTTTTAGGGGTTGAAAAAAAAGCTGCCGAAGATCTCCATTGTCCCGCATGAAGGCAAGTAAATTGACACAATTTTCCTTTATGGGTGAACTATTCCTTTAGAAAGCAAATGTTTTTTTGTTTTGTTTTTTACATTAAGAAATTAATACTTTTATTCAACTCTACTTTCTATTCATCAAAGCATCCTAATAAAACATATCAGATTTTTCTCTCAAAAATATTAAGCAGCAGAACTGTTTTCAACATTGATAATAATAAGAAATATTTCTTGAGCAGCAAATCATCATATCAGAATGATTTCTGAAGGATCACGTGACACTGAAGACTGGAGTAATGATGCTGAAAATTCAGCTTTGCATCACAGGAATAAATTACATTTTTTAATATATTAAAATAGAAAACAGTTATTTTAAATTGCAATAATATTTCACTATATTACAATATTTTTTACTGTTTATTTTAATTAAATAAATGCAGCCTTGGTGAGCATATGATACTACTTTTTAAAAGCATTAAAAAAAATCTTACTGAGCCCAAACTTTTGAATGGTAGTTTAAATTTTGTGCAAAACCACAATATTTACATCCCATAATGCATTGTTTACAGACTATCCATGATTCCACATATTGTTTCTAGGCACTTCTTGTTATGACATGCACTGTAAAAAAAATGCTGAAATTTTATTTGATAAAAATTAGATTTATACAGCTTATTGACTCATAATAAATGTGAATTACTTAACACAAAACACATTTCCCCAAATGTAGTCCAATCTATTTGCCTGAACAAACAGGCTCATACTGAGAAAATTTGTTAAGTGCTCCCAACATGCATTGCCGCATGAATAAATGATGCGGTTACTGTTATAGGATTATTATTTTTATGATTATTTATGGTGTCGTAGTTGTTTTTTCACCACTGTTAGTTTTTAGTTGTATCATGAAGTCTCTTTACTTGTTGTGTGTTTAGAAGACTGTATAGTTCACTTCTTTAATATTTTTTTTTGTGTTGTTAACTGATGATTTGTTGTACAAGAAATATTTAGTTTATCTGTAATTTATTGGCTGAACTAAACATTTTGCCTTTAGTAAACAATCAACCTAGTGTTACTTGAGGAAAATTTTTAAGACCAAAGCCCGGGACACACCAAGCCGATGTCAAAGAACTAGCGGCGATGAAAGCTGACTGTGTTGTCGCCTCTCATTGGCTGCGTCTCAGACTAACCCTAACACACCAAAAGGACTAAAGGCGACTGTCAACTAGCACATGCATTATGCGCCTGCGTGCAAGTAAATATGTCTATATCAGCAGGTATCATTAGTCTATTTTCGTCATGCAAAAAGGGAACCTGAAACTAGTACTGCAGATATACAAACCGTAAACAAAGCAGCGCTTCCTTACCATTTTGAATATCAATCACGCTGATCACTTTCTTCATTCCAGTCGGCTCATGTTATTATGAAAATATCTGTGCACTTGAATATCTGTGCCTTCTGTCTGTACCGGCTTGACTTCTTTGCTCGCTTTCATAATTCGCATTTATTCTCGTGCACTGACTCGTTCGCTAAGCTGAACAGCCAATCAGATTTCCTATTCAGTCAGTCACGTTCGACGTTACATCAGACTGACGTCATGGGGTCTCTCCTGGGATCCCATTGACGTCAGTCTGACGAAACGTCTCCATTCCCTCCTTCAGGGAACAGGGGTTACATTAGTAACCTAAAAGTTCCCATTCAGTCAGTCACGTTGACTTATTTGCTCACTTTCTTCATTTTCGCTTTTATTCTTGTGCACTGAATCATTTGCTAAGCTGAACAGCCAATCAGAGTTCCCATTCAGTCAGTCACATTCGACGTTACATCGGACTGACGTCATGGGGTCTCGCCTGGGATCCTAATGAAGTCAGTCTGACGTAACGTCTCCGTTCCCTCCTTCAGGGAACAGGGGTTGCATTAGTAACCTAGACATTCTCTCTCTCACCGACGGCCCAATGCTGATTCAGCACAAAAAAACCCGACGGCGTCTAGCTAGAGCCAACGATGCGGAACACACCGGAAAAACTAAGCCGACGGACACACAAATACTGCCCGCCATTTCAAGATGACCGACCATCGGCTTGGTGTGTCCCGGCCTTAAGATAACTAAAAAATTTCAATGCATCATGTTGACTTGATTTTTTCAGTTGCTTTTGTACAGTGTGACAAATGTTTTGATGCAGCAGTGAGCTGAAAAACTCACCTCAAAAGTTATTTCCGAAATTTATGAACTTGTATCACACATATACCTAGAGTCCTCTGACTCTCTCCATGACATTTACATGTTTTCTTTGCTGAAGTCCCATCTGGGCACTGACTTGCACCTGTCTGCAGTGGCAGCAGTCTGTCAAGGTCACAGCTGAGCAGAACAGGGAGGTCTAACTGAGCTCTGCTCCATGTCCCAACACTGTCTGCCCCTCCACCATTTATTATTCAGTAGCCGCAGCCACGCTCCAACAGCTTCACTAGAATGATTGCCCGTCTCCTTAACTGGACTATTAATTTGAAAAACCACCGCAAGGAATTCCTGTTAGCTTTATTGAAATCTGTCGGCACAGCTACTTCCTTGCCATCTCCACTGTTAACCGTTAGCCTCTCTCCCTCCGGGGCAGTAAGTGGCTCTCTAGACCCGTATCCGATTCTTATTCCAGGTCGACAGAATGACACCCAACATATTTTATTCCCAGTGTATTCAGAGGCATTATAATCTGCAAGAGGATGATCATTTATTTGTATTTATTTATTTATCGTTTATTTAACCAGGATATTACTATCTCTTTTTCAAAGTCCTGGTCAAGACAGCAGTTTGCAAAAGACATTTAAAAAGTGCTCAAAAGGGGAAGGTTTAGACTCTGTACATTTTGCTAGCCTAGAAATCTAGACGCACCCTAGCGGCAGCAAATGTAATTTGCAGCCAGGGTCGTCTAGCAACTCTCCGTTGGCTTGCGAGCTTGAAAAACCAAACTCTAGTCAGGCCAATCACATCGTGTATAGAGTCGGTGGGCGGGCTTAACATAATGATGGCAGAGTTGCGACGGTGCTACTCCGCGTGCTACTTGAAAACAAATAAGCTGGCGAACAGCGGTCTTTCAAATCGGCTTTGGCCGCGACTCTGGAAGACTTAAGAAGAACAAAGAACGTCACTGAAGTCATTCTTAAAAAAGGAAGATGGAGTTTTGCAGACCGGATACGGCAAAAGTTGAATCTATCAACTAGCTCCGCTTCACCTTCTTCGTTGCTCTGGTTGGTTGTAGTGCTATCCTATTGCGTGCAGAGGGAATTTGAAAGACAACCGTTTATCCTGCCCCTCGGATTGAGCCCTGCCAATGGTGTGTTCCCAGACCCAACATCTTGATGTGGGTCTGGCTTGTCAGGCTAACATTTTGCAGTTCATTCCAAACCCAAAAATTCTAAGTATACCCTTGGGACTTTCAGCCGAATTTGAGATGCAGATCGAGTACAATATCTATGTGAAAGGTTAAAAGATTAGGAATAAAAGAAGGTAATTTATCTAAAAGTGTCTTCGCAATAAATAAAAACATATGCAATCATCTCCATCGTACAGCATGATGGGAAGCAAACGTCCTCATATTTTCACAGCATGATGTTTATTTGTTAATATTGTCTTTTGCTTTAGCATCATTTCAGGCTCTCTGGGGTTGAATTTTTCCTGTAAACAGTGTCTAAATGCCTCTAGGTGCATGTTTCAGCTTATTTGTCACTTAAATAAGAAACATTACCAGAATTCATAACATTGCATGGAAGCACCACTCAGAAAATATTGCTATGCAGTCTCTCTTGTATGATTAATGAAGACAAAGTGCTTTCTTTTAAAATAAATTACACAATATAAGGTTACACAAAAACTGTCAACTTTTGGGTCACAATTAAATTTTAAATTTCACACCTTAATCAAAAGAAGAAAAATAAGAAATTAGCTTTTGCATAAAGAAAATAAAGTTTTAGGACTATCATGACTTTTTTTGCCTTTCATGACGTTTAATATTTTAAGTTAAGGTTACTTTTTTATTTTAGTCAGAATAAATGAAAGAATACAATAGATACTATCATTCTGTATAAATACTTTACATTTGAAATAATATAAATAATACAATCAATAATACATTTTCATGCATTACAATGAGATTTTTTTTTTTCATTTAAATGTGGCCTGGATATGTTCTTGATGGGTTTGATGAGATTTACTCTCACAAGAAGAGAGTTAAATTAAATTAGCCCATATCTCGGTAACTTTACAATAAGGATCCCATTAGTTAACATTGGTAATGCATGATAATAAATGAACTAACAATGAGCGATACATTTGTTACAGTGTATATTAATCTTTGTTAACACTAGTGTTCATTGTAGTTCATGTTAGCTCATGTCCATTAAATAAAATTAACAGATACAATTTTAGATTGTGTTATTGCATTTATTGCGTTACTCCCTAAAAAAGTAACTAATTGCATTACTTTTATGGCAAGTAATGCATTGTGATACTTTTATACATTACTTTTTGGGGCTGGGCTTGCTTGTTTGTTTTTTAATAATAAAAAAGTTCTATTTTTGGCAAATGTAAAGGCACGTGTACACCAAAAGTGAAATGAATACGCCTCAGGCTGAAGGAAATGCAAATTCACGCCTGTTTAGTAGAGGGGGCGCAGCTCAAACAAACCTTTCAGCTGTGCTGCTATTCTGGATTGCAGAAGAATCAGACGCAGGAGATGTTCAACACTTTCATTTAAGCAATAAAAAAAAAAGAAAAACAAATGTGATGTTTATCTAAAGTCATTTTTGCTTACTCATATGGTTGAATTGGATCATTGAACGTCAGCAGCAAATACATCGGTTAATAAAGTGAGATTAAATACATAAAGTATATTTGTGTTATTTAACATTTAATTATTGCAGGTTTGCAGTATTTTGAGTTTGCATTTCACTGTTTTTATTCATTTTGAGGAATACTGTATCTGTTTTTGAGCAAGTAAGATGAGTAAATATGCTCACATTTAGTCTAGAACTACAATAACCATCATGTTTACACAGCGCACACACAACAGCTCTTCACCTTACTCCTGATGTCTCTCAACATGGGGACAGAAGTGCTGTCAGTCAATAAATAGGGAAACAAAGTAACTTGAGTCACTTATTTAAAAAGTAACTCCGATATTTTGTTGTAAATTTAAAAATAGTGTCACTACTAATTTCTTGAAAAAAGTAATCTGAGTACGTAACTTGTGTTACTAATGCGTTACCCCCAACACTGATGATCATCATTATTTTATGTTAACCAATGTTAAGTTAAATTGTAATGTGTTACCCATTTCTCTCTTTTTCTCTTCTTTCTTTCTCTCTTTTTAACCTATTAATCGCTCTCTTTATTCTCAGTGTGTTGGTAAAACAGGCCCACAGAACAAGCTATTGATTGAAATGACCTCTGAGCATAATGAGAGCTCATATGCTAATGGTGCTTATCATTTCTGTCAGTACCCTGCAGACAGTTACAATTAAGTCCAGAGTCAATGCTGTTTCCATTACAGAGAAATTTTACAGTTCTGCATAGCTATATAAACATTATGTAAATTCACATATCGTCATTCAGTTGGTCTCCCTTGCATGAATTTCAGTCTGGGCTGCCATAATTACTGTGTTTAAACTGGAGAGTATACAGCTGATGTTGAGTTTAAATTAAATGAATTTCTGGGTGATTTTAAACTTAAAGTTACTTTAGGAATCGTTGATTCCAAACCTGTTATGTTTCCCGTGGAATTCAAAAGGAGAAATATGAGTGCTTCTCAAACAGAAGGCTGCATCCTAGACTTTGTCCTTCCTAGTCCAGTCCTTCGGAGGCCTGTAGGCAAGAGTCCTACTCAGCATTAAACACTAGAAAGAAAGTAGTAAGTGCACATATACGTCATAAATCTTTCCGCCCCTGTGGTCACATTGCGAAAATACTGTTAAAATTATCATTTGAAAAATTATTTATATTAAAAACCTTTATATTAACTGCCTTTCTATTAATGCCATACAGGTAATGACAACTGTCTGTGTTCTCCCAGTGGTTTACATTATCCGCAGTTTATGCCTTTATCTCCAAAATCTCTTTTTTGTCTTGCATTACGTAGTGAAATTGGACAAGCTCAGTGCCGATTCATTTTCTGCTAATTCTTTTTTGTGAATTGGAAAGTGTGCAAAGGATTGTGGATGATTGGAGGACTTGAAGGATACACTTAATGCATCCTTCAAAACAGGCCAAATGAAGGACATAAAACAAAGGCTGCTTTCAAAGGATCCTTTAAATTGAGATGTCCTTTGACTAGGGTTGGGTACCGAAACCCGGTGCCAATATGGTACCTATATAACCTTTATGTAACCGGACCGAATCAGAACGCATATTTCGGTGCCTCATTTCGGTGCCACTTAAATTCAAACATGCTTTCGCGCTTTGGCTGGCACCAAGCCAGAGACAGACGTGCTCAGCGCTTGTCATATATCACAACTATTCAGTGTTTTCAACCACATAATGTTTATTTTAGGTTCCAGACATTTAAATGCACATAAGTACTAGCAAAAAAAATATACACTGTCTATGGAAGCAGCAATAACAATCCTTTCAGTTATAATTTGACTACGTGTCTTATTTATATCAGATACACATATCTAGTTAACTGTATAGTTTGAAGCATGAAGTGAGAAGTAAGAAGCATGACGCGTCGCCATGGAAATAATAAGGCGATGCTTTCTAAAATATTTAGCCAGAGAATATGGTCATATTTCTGTAAAAGAATTGCTGAAACTTGAAGCTGGTTTGTAGCATACCAAGAATACCAACTTCTTTGCTGTTATTAGTACTGTAACTGTTATTTAGTGTTAAATTAGGCCTATTGTAGAACGGGTTAGGTAGCTTAGATTTTATTGTGAATTTGTTAAGTAAATTTGCTATGTTTAATATTTATTTATATTTATATATTTAAACTTTTAATAAATTGTTCAATTTAAAGATTTTTTTTTTTTAAATAAAAAGCCATTCTTTAATGTCATCCACTGTCGTTTCGTTAAGTATCGGTTCCGGTACCGTTTTAAAAGTATCGGTTTGGCACCGGTATTGTAAAAAAAAAACCCGATACCCAACCCTACCTTTGACTGAGCTTGATGACGTGGCAGCTGAGATATGCAGCCTTACTAGGAAGCAGCTTTCCATTTGAGAAGCACCCAATGTGCCGAATGTTTGCTAACAACTAACTAGAATGAGAACCGATCAAGCATTGATCTGTTTGTTACCGCAAATTCCTATAAACATACCACAGCACACTGGGCATACTATAGCCTAATTACAATTCTGGTCGCTACAGATCAGGGGCTGGTTGCATAAACCGCCAAGACTACTAGTCTTACAAGTTAAACATCCACTTTTTTCCTATAAACTGTTCATAACTTTTTTAATCAGTTACATGAAACATAGATAATTTGATCATTTATCACAGGTTCCACAAAAATATTAAGCAGCAAAAATTATTCAACATTGATAATAATAATAAATTCATGTTCATATTTCATGTCTTCTGTTTGAGTGCATTAATACTGCCATTTAATAAACCTGGAAAGGATCCAAATAATGCTGGCAACTATAGACGCATTGCCCTAACGTCCCACCTATGCAAGTAGATGGAGAAGATATTAGTCAGAAGACTTAATTACTTCCTTGAACATGGAGGATTATTTGCACCATACCAAAGTGGTTTCAGAAAAGGACGTTCTACGATGGATGCTGTTGTGAAAGTAAGCAATGAGATAGATCCAACGAGATAGATTATTACTAATGGAATTCCACAAGAAAGCGTTTTATTTAATGTTATGATTAATGATATTTTTATGAATCTGGACAGAAGGATTGGGTCAGCTCTGTATGTAGATGATGGTGCCATCTGGGCAAGAGGACGAGATCCCATAGGTGTGATAAGTAAAATCAAGGAAGCAATAAGGAAAGTAGAACAATGGTCGTACAATTGGGGCTTTAAGCTTTCTCCAAGTAAATCTTGTGATATATTATTTATCAGGAAGAAAGGGATAGGCAAACAGAACTTGAAATTATATGGCCACAATTTGGAAACCGTAGATCATTTTAAATATCTAGGGATATGGTTAGATCAAAGGGGTACATGGAAAGCACATATAGGAAAGGTAGAATCAAAATGTAAGAAAGTTATAAACTTAATGAGAGCATTAGTTGGGAAAGACTGGGGAGCAGATAAACAATCACTGATGTATATTTATAGGGCTCTGATGAGGTCAACAATAGATTACAGATGCTTTGTGTACGGAGCAGCAGCTAAAATACATTTAATGAAAATAGATAGTTAATGAAGTTAATAAATAATTGTTAATAAAGCTTTGGGGATTTGTACTGGTGCAGTGAGATCAACACCGACTAAGGCAATCCAGGTAGAGTTAGGAGAAGTGCCCTCAGACCTAAGAAGAGATAAACTCATGCTTACATACTGGTGTCATCTACGTGGATGTGGTAATGAAAATCCTGCCAATAGTGTTATTCAAGAATGTTGGGAATATAATTATTTTCAAGGTAATGGCTTTGGATGGGTAATAAAGGCTAAATCAGAGGAATATAGATTAGAGAACATTTGTTTTAACTCCCCTACACCTATTAGTAATATTCGTATTTGGTTGTTTCCAAAAACTGAGGTAGATTTACAGTGGGGAGAACAAGTATTTGATACACTGCCGATTTTGCAGGTTTGCCCACTTACAAAGCATGTAGAAGTCTGTAATTTTTATCATAGGTACTCTTCAACTGTGAGTGACGGAATCTAAAACAAAAATTCAGAAAATCACATTGTATGATTTTTAAGTAATTAATTTGCATTTTATTGCATGACATAAGTATTTGATACATCAGAAAAGCAGAACTTAATATTTGGTACAGAAACCTTTGTTTGCAATTACAGAGATCACACGTTTTCTGTAGTTCTTGACCAGGTTTGCACACACTGCAGCAGGGATGTTGGCCCACTCCTCCATACAGACCTTCTCCAGATCCTTCAGGTTTCAGGGCTGTCGCTGGGCAATACGGACTTTCAGCTCCCTCCAAAGATTTTCTATTGGGTTCAGGTCTGGAGACTGGCTAGGCCACTCCAGGACCTTGAGATGCTTCTTACGGAGCCACTCCTTAGTTGCCCTGGCTGTGTGTTTCGGGTCGTTGTCATGCTGGAAGACCCAGCCACGACCCATCTTCAATGCTCTTACTGAGGGAAGGAGGTTGTTGGCCAAGATCTCGCAATACATGGCCCCATTCATCCTCCCCTCAATACGGTGCAGTCGTCCTGTCCCCTTTGCAGAAAAGAATCCCCAAAGAATGATGTTTCCACCTCCATGCTTCACGGTTGGGATGGTGTTCTTGGGGTTGTACTCATCCTTCTTCTTCCTCCAAACACGGCGAGTGGAGTTTAGACCAAAAAGCTCTATTTTTGTCTCATCAGACCACATGACCTTCTCCCATTCCTCCTCTGGATCATCCAGATGGTCATTGGCAAACTTCAGACGGGCCTGGATATGCGCTGGCTTGAGCAGGGGGACCTTGTGTGCGCTGCAGGATTTTAATCCATGACGGCGTAGTGTGTTACTAATGGTTTTCTTTGAGACTGTGGTCCCAGCTCTCTTCAGGTCATTGACCAGGTCCTGCCGTGTAGTTCTGGGCTGATCCCTCACCTTCCTCATGATCGTTGATGCCCCACGAGGTGAGATCTTGCATGGTGCCCCAGACCGAGGGAGATTGACCGTCATCTTGAACTTCTTCCATTTTCTAATAATTGCGCCAACAGTTGTTGCCTTCTCACCAAGCTGCTTGCCTATTGTCCTGTAGCCCATCCCAGCCTTGTGCAGGTCTACAATTTTATCCCTGATGTCCTTACACAGCTCTCTGGTCTTGGCCATTGTGGAGAGTTTGGAGTCTGTTTGATTGAGTGTATGGACAGGTGTCTTTTATACAGGTAACGAGTTCAAACAGGTGCAGTTAATACAGGTAATGAGTGGAGAGCAGGAGGGCTTCTTAAAGAAAAACTAACAGGTCTGTGACAGCCGGAATTCTTACTGGTTGGTAGGTGATCAAATACTTATGTCATGCAATAAAATGCAAATTAATTATTTAAAAATCATACAATGTGATTTTCTGGATTTTTGTTTTAGATTCCGTCTCTCACAGTTGAAGTGTACCTATGATAAAAATTACAGACCTCTACATGCTTTGTAAGTGGGCAAACCTGGAAAATTGGCAGTGTATCAAATGCTTGTTCTCCCCACTGTAAATATAATGAAACTAAAGGAAAAATGGGAAGAGAGTGAGAAAGGACACTTGGCAAGTCAGTACGTAAGAAGTGTATATTACAGTTATTTAGATATCTATACAGATGGGTCCAAAGATGAAGAAGATAGGGTAGGCATAGGAATATACATACCAACATGGAATGTAAGTATTGGGAAAAGATTACCTGATCAGTTATCAGTTTACACGGCAGAGATGATGGCGATTATTGTAGGGTTGCAGTGGGTGGAGGAAGTAAAACCAGATAGAGTGGTATGTTGTGTTGACTCTGTAGCTGCCCTTTACAGTATTTAAAATATGAAATCTAATAGAGAAGATTTAATGCTAGAATTCCTTCAAAGTTTATTTAGATTGCGAAAGCTTCGGATAGATGTGAGATTCTGCAAGGTACCTGCTCATGTGAATATAAAAGGGAATGAGAGAGCAGACAAAATAGAAAAAAAATCAACTAGGACGAGAGATGTTATAAATATTCCCTTTGGTAAAGGAGAAGCTAAGGCAATGATCAAAAAAGAAATGATGAAGAAATGGCAGGACAGGTGGAATATGGATAATAATGGAAGGAAATATTACAGTATACAGAAATCTATCAATGCACAGGGTGTAATTAGAAGGAACAGAAGGGAGGAGATAGTTTTAACCAGACTGAGGTTTGACCACACAGGGTTAAATAAAACATTGTTTCTGTTAGGTAAAAGTCAATCAAATTAATGTTTGGAATGTTTGGAATTAAAATCACAGAATGTGCGGAACACAAACTGTTCCATTGTAGGAAATATAGGGAACAAAGGAATAGACTAAAGCAAAAGATAAGTCAGGCAGGAAGAACATGGAACCTTGAGGGTATAATGGGAACAACACCAGAAGGGGTAGAGGACACACAGAAAGCTGTTGTGGAATACATGAAAGATATAAGGGTGTATTATAGGATATAGTGGGGTTTTTTTCTCTTATAAATATTATTATGTAAAGTGCCAGAGAGGCATGGCCGATGTGTGTGCTGCCAAGATGGCCACCGCTCCTGAGTCGTCTGCCACGATGGCCGTCACGCCCGAGGCAGAATCTTCAGAGTGTGCAGCGCTGACCATTGTAGCCACAGCGATTTGGTGTGTGTGTGCAGCACACACATCGGCGCCGTCTCCTGTCCACGTCCAGAGTCCAGCGACGTCTCCTGTCCACGTCCAGAGTCAAGAGAGGGCTCCTGTCCACGTCCAGAGTCCAGAGAGGGCTCCGGCCCGTGACCAGAGTCCAGAGAGGGCTCCGGCTCGTGACCAGAGTCCAGCGATGTCTCCTGTCCACGTCCAGAGTCCAGCAACATCTCCTGTCCACGTCCAGAGTCCAGCAACGTCTCCTGTCCACGTCCAGAGTCCAGAGAGGGCTCCGGCCCGTGACCAGCGTCCAGAGATGGCTCCGGCCCCTGACCAACGTCCAGAGATGGCTCCGGCCCCTGACCAGCGTCCAGAGATGGCTCCGGCCTGCCTGCACCACCATGGTCCCCTGAACTTCCTGCACCACCATGGTCCCCTGAACTTCCTGCGCCTCCATAGTCCCTTGAACTGCCTGCGCCACCATGGTCCCCTGAACTGCCTGCGCCTCCATGGCTTCCTGAACTGCCTGCGCCTCCATGGCTTCCTGAACTGCCTGCCCCTCCATGGCTTCCTGAACTGCCTGCGCCTCCATGGCTTCCTGAACTGCCTGCGCCTCCATGGCTTCCTAGCCTGCCTGCGTTGCCCGTGCCCCACGGCCCAGGCCTGCCACTGCCTTGCCATGGTCCATGTCCTGTTCCCCTGCATGGGCCTGGCCCACCATCCCTCCCCCAAGACCTCCTCCGCTCCACCACCCTCCTGGACTTTGTTATGTTTTGTTTTGGTTTTGTTGGGCATCAGGAGCCACCCATAGAGGGGGGGATCTGTAATGTCTAGCGTCTTGGTTTTGTTTCATGTCTTCTGTTTGAGTTTAATCTCAGTCATGTTTCCTGTTTGCCTTGTGCTTCCCTTGTTTGTGTCATGTGATCCTGCCATGTGCTCCCTCTTCATGTGTTCTGTTGCCATGTTCTGATTGGTTCATTGTTCACAGGTGTCCCTTGTCTTGTCATTAGTAGTCTGTGTATTTAAGCCCTCATGTTTGCCATGTTCCCTTGTCTAGCTTTGTTCGTGTATACCGCTGTTGGTGAGTTTGAGTCAAGTCAAGTCAAGTCAAGTCAAGTCAAGGTCAATTGTTCACTTTGTGTTTTGTAAATAAACTGCACTTGGGTTCTTAAAGCTTGCCTCCAGTGGATCCTTATCGTTACAATGTTTCTTGAGCAGCAAATCAGCATATTATAGGATCATGTGACACTGAAGAGTAATGATGCTGAAAATTCAGCTTTGCATCACAGGAAAAAATTAGATTTTATAATATATGCCTTGTTACATCTGAAATTGGTTGTTTGTTTTAATGCATTATACTTTCTAAAAGTGTATTATAACTGTATTTACAATTATTAATGAGACCATACAATGCATTGTAGGGCATAATTAATGCATTAAAAATACTTTTATAATGCATTATACATAAAGGTTATAACATCTTACAATATTAAGTTGTAACTGTATTTTTTATCAAATAAATGTGGCCTTGGTGAGCATAAGTGACTCCTTTAAAAAACATTACAAAATCTTACCGACTCAACTTTTGGATGGTAGTCTATATTCAATTTCACTGTATTTGCATAAATGGCTTTAAACCATCTCCTTTTTTCACTGCCTTTCTGTTTTAATACGATTTTACAATCAGGAATAATTGTCTTTTAATGTGTTCGATAGGTGTGACCCCTGGGTGCAAGGGCCCTTAGGATGCCTGGTCTTCCTTCTTCCTCTCCACTGTTTATTTTTATGCTCTACACTCTTTATCTGTTTAAAGTGTTTTCTAATCAGTCCTTGAGGATGTAATATCTTTGTTCTGTGCCTCGGTGAGAAGATTGAATTGCATTATGATTTGATTGTTTTTCTTTCTAAGTAGGCAGGATTTTGTTATTGAATAACCCTTATGCCAGCATATCAATGGAACAGAGAAAGACTGCACTGAAATAGTATTATTTGTCTCTCTGTCTTTTCTCTCTCTGACTGTTTGTATCTCTATTTGTTCCTTTCACTTTAGTGTGCAAAGGCTTTTCCCAAAAGGATAACTTGGAAACTTTGAGGTCCGTTGAGCGGCCAGCGTTAGATAATCAATCAGTGCAGCCCCCGTCCCCCAAATGAGCATACTGATGTTACTGATGTGGAACGACATGGTCTGAATTCACCATTGAGATTCCAGGGAGAAATGAGGTCATCTTCACAGGGGCTCATGCACACGAGAGCACAGCAATCCATAATCACACCCGGATATGATGCTTAAAACATAACACACGGATATTAATGAAACGTTCACGGCTCCTTTAAAGTGATAAAGATCTAAAGAATTATGCAAAATTTATGCTTTAAACCCAGACATAATCTGCTGAATTTTATTGCATTTTATCACACTGATTTTAGGTAAAACATGTTAAATTGATATCATTTTTGAAGAATAATTAAGCACTTAGAGTGAAGGTCTTTTCAGTTTTGTTGAAATCTGCAGGGCACATATTTCATCTCATTATCAAGGTACTTGTGGACAGAAAATAAGATCCAGATATCTACATTATTTCCTGTCCACAAGCGCAGAAACACATGCTATCAGGAGAATTCCTTTGTTTCTGGTTTAAATGTTGCCTTTCCCCATCCTGGCTTTTGAATGTCTGTCTGTACAAGGCAGCTGGTCGTTCAGCTGGTGTCAATTACTCAGTGAAAATGGTATTTGTATTGTCTGCAAAAGAGAATATGGTGTCTCAGTGGTTTGATGAAAATCATTTTATAAACCGAGTTCAAGTTTCATTTTAGATGATATGCATGCTGAGAAAGTAATAATTTTCAAGCAGATTTATTTTGTAACCCAATGTTTGAAATATTCAGCTGTGCGCCAACAGACAAGAAACCACAATCCACATTTGTTTTCTTAGCATGGCAGATGCAGACCGATTTTAGTCAGTGTTGCCATGTCCTCTACTTGTTTGGTAGTTATGATTGTTGAGGGTTTTTTTTCCAGAATACAGTCTCGCGTTATCCCCACTTTGCACAATAGATTGTGACCAACTGCTAATTGCAGCTGTCAAATATTCCCACCTGATATATTTTGTCATTATTAATCACTGTAATTTGTTTCACACTTTTATCTCCCATGTTCCCTTTCCTTATAGGTCTATGCACAAGTTCTCTTGCAGAGATTTAGGTTCAAAGACGCGTTTTGAAACCGCCCGTGTTTCCTACTGTCACAAACATGTAACTAGTCCTGTCAACATGTGGGGACATACAGTCAAACCAAAAATTATTCAGACACCAGATATAATTTTTTACTAGTGGGTGCAGGACACAATAGTTCATTTATGTAAGTGAGGATAGCAAAATAAAGTAAACTGTGACATATTATACCCACAAATTCTTCATACAGTGACTACCAGTAAAATTGATAAAAATATGGGACCAAAATTATTCAGACACTTTGACCTGATCATGTTCTGCTTAAGTGTTTTTTCTTTAATTGCTAATGCGACCTTTTACACCACAGACTGAACAAAATTAAGCATTGCTTGGTAATTGGTTGACCTAAATCTAATTGTGTACTTAAATTTAACAGCTGACAGCTGATTGGTTGATTGTAATCAATTACATACCTTTCTATCAAAGTTATCTGACATTATCAAGATGAATTTGTTCTGACACAGTTTAACTCTGAGTTCTTGTCATATTTTATTACCATTTTCTAAACTATAGCGAATAAACTGTGATAATGTGAGAAATGTTGAAGGTGTCTGAATACATTTTGGTTTGACTGTATATGTCTGAAGTAAACCAATATTTCCACTTGCCATTGCGCAGCATTTACTACAGTTGACTGAGTGGATCAGGGAATCCAAACTGGTGTTATTGAATGGAGGTGGGGACTAATTTGCATATTCATAAATCCGTGTGTACAAAATGAGTGTCGAGTTACATTCCAGCTATTTTAAGACATGGAGAAATTATTTTCACAGGAAAAACGTTTAAATATGTCATTTTGATTATCAAAGATGAGTTTTAAGGGATAAAATTATTGACTGCAGGGGGACTTTAAATGAATGTATTTACTAACTATAATTTTTTATTGAATAAATCAGATCAAATAAATGAAGCAATTTTCCTTTTTTTTCAATAATCCAAACCTAGTGGACTTATTTCGCACTTCTTTTTTTCAGATCCGGTTGCTCATTTTTCTTGTGAGATCTGGCAACGCTGATTTTAGTGGCTGTGAAGGAGAGACAATGCAGAAGTCATGTCCTGTCCCTGAGAGGGACGTGTTTGTGCTGTCTCTGCATCCCATAGAGAGTTCCCTGCTCTGAATTATTGAGAGGAAGAACTGGACAATCCATCACAAGAGAGGATACATGAAGACGCCTGTCATAGTTGCTGGAAGGGGGTGTGGGACGTGTGAAGAGTCACCTCACAGCTCATCAACACATTGAGAAGCATCTACACGCCCTTGTTTCAGAAACCATCAAAATCGACCCCTCTGATTGAAATGACTCGATCTATAGTAGACTGCCTATTGCCTATTGCTCACTATGTGGGACAGTTTTCACTGTGAAAAATGCAAAATGCCATACAGGAACGTCTCAGTAATGATTTGAACAAATATTTCTGGTAACACTTTACAATAAGGTTCATTAGTTAACATTAGTTAACTACTGTACATTAGTTAACATGAACTAATAATGAACTGCACTTATAAAGCATTAATTTATCTTTGTTAATGTTAATTTCAACATTTACTAATACATTATTAAAATCTTGTTAACATTAGTTAATGCACTGTGAACTAACATGAACAAACCATTATGTCGGTGTGAAATAAACAGTTATGGAAATGTAGAAACTAAAGCTAAAGCTCCAATCTCCTCCCGAAAATCCCCCAAAAAGTCAGTTGGTGCCTCAGTGACAACTTCGCTCAGAGAAGCTGTCAATCTCAGCTGTCAATCATGATGTCACACCCCTGTTTTTATAGCATCAAATAACTAACTAAAACCAAACTTATTTTAAAAAACAAACACTTGAACTTACATCAGCGTGATAAAAACTACCTAAAATGACAGAAACCATCTTTGGAAAAAAATTCTTTGAAGTGTAATTTGATTGTTTAGTTTGTTTCACGTTCCATTAGAATACATGGAGGGGGCGGGGTTTATGAGCTATACTGGGACCAACCACCTGGCAACCAGCTGAGCAATAAGATCGCAGCACATCTCAATTTTCACAAGGATGCGTTCTGTGTCCTCGCGTCTTTGCGAGTTCGTTCTTTCAAGGTCACCTGGCAAGACCGGTCTCCACAAGAACGCAAGTCCGTTCTTTGTGTTCTTGGAATTGAGAAACAGCCCAAGTTCTGGCATGAAACTCTAGATGGCGCAGGCTGATATGTCCTTAACTCATTTGGTAGCAATCGCATCGTCAACTACATAGCACAGCTGATGGGTTGCTGTCACATCAGTGGCCAATGAGCTGCAGCTCAACATTCAAATACCGGTCTGGTAGTGTTGCTGTTAGAAGTCTGCAGTGTGCTTTCAGAAACCCTCCACCTTACCCAGCTCCACCTGTATATATCTGCTACAGGGGGTTAATTCATGTATGTTACATGTGCAGCATATCTAACATGCTCACAGCAATGTCTGTGAATGTATTGGCAGTAGCAAGTCTTGGTACCTGCTCTGCAGCTGTGTAGCAGATCTATTCCACCAAGACCAAATACATTAACATTGCCATATCCATTACCATGCCAATCTCTCAGAGAGTTGTCATGACAGAAATTAATTTATGAAACCACTGTAAACATTTACTATTGTTACATATTAAATTGTTATATTACAATGCTATCATATTTTGTTCAGGCAATTATCTTATTTTGTTGCAAATTAAAAAAAAACAATGTGACAATGTAACTGCTAAATACCTATAAGTATTCCGCCATGTTTCTCACTGATATGCCCCCGACATGTAAACTTGGGGCTTAAAGAAAATTCCGAGCTTCCCACTGGTATTTATGACTTCATGTGCGTTCAACTCGTGAATAAGATCTTTCCGACGTGACTTGAGCACACCATTAGGCAAATTAATCTGTAAATTCAAATCAGACTTTCCATGGAAAAGATGCACTCACCCTTTCTGAAAGTATTGTTTTCATATATCCTAATCTTTCCCAGATGATATTTCCTGAGAATTGAGGATGAAGATTAATCTGAGCATTTCGTTTATTTGTGCATTGCATGCATCATTTAATTGCACTCATCCGTCCTGGCAGAGCCGGCTCTGGACACAGTAATGGAAAAGGTGTGTTATAAGAGGAAGTTTTTGGCACAGCTTTGTAAAAGCGTGGACAGTACATAAAATGACAGTGCATCATAAATAATGTGCCCATTTCTTAATTTGTTGTCTTTCCATGTCTGCTTACTCCATAAGATTTCAATTTAAAATAAATTGGGATGCTGGGTCTAGAGCCATCAGCGTTCCATTATGGCACCAACCAGTCCATCATCCCATTATTGGTCCATTATGCCATCAAACAGGATAATAAATAATAAAAATCCACATACACATTGCTACTGTCAGTGTATGGCAGACAGATCCCACAGTGTTCCTAAACTACATAGGCGGATTCCTTCTAAAGTGATTTGGAACTTTCTATAGGAAACAGCTTCATGTGTCATATAAAATAGGGCTCTGAATGTGAAGAATCATAATTTTATTACAGCAGAGTTTGATGTTAGCATGTCGCTAAGTTAATGAAGCAAATAGGTACATTTTGAAAAAGAGCCACCATATGCTCACAATGGACTTATCTTTTCCTTCGTAACCTTTTGTCCTGCTGCAGATGAACTATGCAGACTTAATGGGAGAAGTTGAAATGTGCAAATCAGTATGTCATTGCACCTTGGCCTTATTTGTCCTAATTACCTCAGGCTAATTCACAGTGTCCAATGCACAAAAGGTTTTAAAAAAGGCTTTAAATTGTTTCCGAATGAAGTCCTGGAGGAATCTTGTGGCACTAACAATATGCTCGCGATAGAAGATTCACGGTGAATTACCTCACTGCTTGCTGCTTCCGATTGCTGCTGAGAGATATAACTGCTCCTTAATTGCTGGTTTAGGATCAGCTTCTCGTACACAGACTCAAATCTAATATGTGCTATAAGTAATGTTTTCTAATCCACAGAATTAGACCTCTTTTCCCAAATTCCCACCCTCCAACGACATATTAGCAAGTTCATAAAAATAATAAGATTCCTAAAAGAACCTTTCATCAATCATTTTTCTTGTCTGAAGAACATTTTAATAATCTAAAGAACCTTTTAGCACTATAAAAAACCTTTTGTGCATTGGAAAATTTCTATGGATGTTTAAAGGTTCTTCATGGAACTATAAATACTAAATGCCTTTATTTTTAGCAAACAGTGTTATCTTGATATTTCAATGTCTACACTGTAAAAAATGCTATTTACTTAAAAAAATTATGGTAACAATATTACACATAATATTTTTGAGTAGTTTTTAAGGGTTGATTTCTTTAATGCAGTCTACCTGAATAAATCATGTAAAATCTCCTAAATTATTTAGTCTATGAAACAATTAACTTAATATTTTTAGTGAAATGTGCTTTTTTATTTTAAGTTGACTTTAAAAAAGGGTATAAATTAGAGTGAATGGAAATGACCTGTTTATATTTGACTTTGAGTTACGTTATACAATTAATAGCCTATGCTACTAGCACAGCACAAGTAGAAACAAACTTGTTACTTCACTGGCATTAACAAAGTTAATGCTCATTGAACAAAGCAACATGCTTCATAATATTAGAATATGCAGATAATCACATCACAACCTAACCATAAGCTCTGCTCTTCTCCACAATGGTATCGGTCAAAACTTCAACATAACAGAAACTCTTTCAAATGTCAAACATTAAACATTGTAAACATTAACAGATGTTTCCCTTCACTCAAAAATACATAAAATAACACTTAATTTCAATATTAACTCTCCATTTCCAGCCATATGCAAAGCATGCTGGGAACTAACAATGGTGTCTCTAAATAAAACTGCATAATTGAGCTAATTCTCTTAAAATAAATAGGTAGCCTTTTCCCCTTAATTTTATCATCTTAATCGGTTCCTCAATTCAAGCCTCAAAATTGCTTTAATTTCCTTAAAAAAATTAGGAAAATGTATCTCTTGTTTTTATTAGTGAAATGTTCTCAATATTTTCTATACAACACTGAACCACAATTTTCTTAAGAAAACATACACACTATTTTTAATTGTCACCTTAATTTATTTTGTGAAAATTACAAGACCCATGATTCATTTTTTACAGTGTATCTTTTGTTCCTAACCCAACCGAGGCTGTTCGAAAAGCAGAAAATCCAGCAAGTAAACTCTTTTTTCCCTCCAGTACATCATCTTTTGATTCAACTGTGTTGTTGCCAACCTTGTTGCTAACTGCACAGATTAACATCTGCCGATATGTGAGCCAGTGCTGGTGTAACATGTAAGACATGTTGCTGGCAATGCCATTGAAAGCTAATGAGTAGCCTACAGTATCTGCTCATCTTGAAGTCATAATTAGGCTGTGAATGTGATGGAAGCTGAGCCCACTTGGAGGTGCTGGCATGCTAGTGTCCACACAGCTCGGTTTCTCTACAGCTCACGGAGCCAGACGTCCTGCATTGCCCTCGCTACGCCAAAGGACAGATTGCAGCCAGTGACGACAGATGCCTCTCAGTATGTGTGTGATAGAGTTAGAGTGCTTACACACTAGAGAAAGGCTATGTTGCACTTGTGTATATGGTGTATAGAGACAGTAAAGGCATTTTATCAGATTTTTTAGAATAAAAAAGTAGTTTACAACTTGATGAAATAAGTAGATAAAATAAATGTTTCAAACAGTATGCTTCATTGTCAAGTGAATGTTATCCAATTATTAAAATTGTGTCACGAGCGTTACTCGTATGTTACTTTACTTACAAAGCACTAAATGGTTTAGCTCCCCAGCACTTGAGCGAGCTCTTAACGCATTAAAGTCTATTGCGATCTCAAAATACTGACCAGCTGATAATACCTAGAATATCAAAATCAACTGCAGGTGGTAGATCCTTTTCCTGTTTTGCACCTTAACTCTGGAATAGTCTTGCTAACCTTGTTCGGGAAGCAGACACACTCTTTCATTGTAAATCTAGTCTAAAAACACATCTCTTTAACCTGGCATACACATAATACATTATCAATTCAAGTAAGTTAAATGATTGTTAGGCTGCATCAATTAGGTCAACCGGAAACACTTCCTAAAACACCTGATGTACTTGTTACATCGTAAGAAGAATGGCATCCATGCTAATATTAGTCTGTCAGTCTTATCCTTATCCTAAGGCTATCGCAGTCAGCCGGATCTGGTTCATATTCAAATCAGATGGTGGACCATTTGTGCTTATATATATACACTCACCTAAAGGATTATTAGGAACACCTGTTCAATTTCTCATTAATGCAATTATCTAATCAACCAATCACATGGCAGTTGCTTCAATGCATTTAGGGGTGTGGTCCTGGTCAAGACAATCTCCTGAACTCCAAACTGAATGTCAGAATGGGAAAGGAAGGTGATTTAAGCAATTTTGAGCGTGGCACGGTTGTTGGTGCCAGACGGGCCGGTCTGAGTATTTCACAATCTGCTCAGTTACTGGGATTTTCACGCACAACCATTTCTAGAGTTTACAAAGAATGGTGTGAAAAGGGAAAAACATCCAGTATGCGGCAGTCCTGTGGGCGAAAATGCCTTGTTGATGCTAGAGGTCAGAGGAGAATGGGCCGACTGATTCAAGCTGATAGAAGAGCAACTTTGACTGAAATAACCACTCGTTACAACCGAGGTATGCAGCAAAGCATTTGTGAAGCCACAACACGCACAACCTTGAGGCGGATGGGCTACAACAGCAGAAGACCCCACCGGGTACCACTCATCTCAACTACAAATAGGAAAAAGAGGCTACAATTTGCACGAGCTCACCAAAATTGGACAGTTGAAGACTGGAAAAATGTTGCCTGGTCTGATAAGTCTCGATTTCTGTTGAGACATTCAGATGGTAGAGTCAGAATTTGGCGTAAACAGAATGAGAACATGGATCCATCATGCCTTGTTACCACTGTGCAGGCTGGTGGTGGTGGTGTAATGGTGTGGGGGATGTTTTCTTGGCACACTTTAGGCCCCTTAGTGCCAATTGGGCATCGTTTAAATGCCACGGCCTACCTGAGCATTGTTTCTGACCATGTCCATCCCTTTATGACCACCATGTACCCATCCTCTGATGGCTACTTCCAGCAGGATAATGCACCATGTCACAAAGCTCCAATCATTTCAAATTGGTTTCTTGAACATGACAATGAGTTCACTGTACTAAAATGGCCCCCACAGTCACCAGATCTCAACCCAATAGAGCATCTTTGGGATGTGGTGGAACGGGAGCTTCGTGCCCTGGATGTGCATCCCACAAATCTCCATCAACTGCAAGATGCTATCCTATCAATATGGGCCAACATTTCTAAAGAATGCTTTCAGCACCTTGTTGAATCAATGCCACGTAGAATTAAGGCAGTTCTGAAGGCGAAAGGGGGTCAAACACAGTATTAGTATGGTGTTCCTAATAATCCTTTAGGTGAGTGTATGTTTATTTTTAAATTTATGAAAGAATTTGGAATGAGTTAAACAAAGAATAGCAATTTGATAGAAACTGTGTTCTCTCGCAAAACAATTGCATTCCTCCAAGAAACTTTGCATTTGCTTGCAAAAGCACTGAAATAGTTTTCCTCACACCTCATAATGCAAAGCTTCTCAGGGAAATGCAAAAGTTTTGTGAGCAAACGCAAAGTTTCTCTGGGGAAAGCAAAAGTTTTGTAAGAACGCAAAAGCATTGAAATGTAATATTTCCTCCCATCTAATTTTTTTTTTTACCATCACAATGTCCCTTTCGGGCTCTGTAGAAATCAGATCAAATAATGCATAATGCAAAATAACAGCTGATATTACTTCCAGTAATATTACTTCCACTACCAGTAATATCCGGTCAAGGCAGAGTCATTGCATTATGGGATACAGCAGCTACCTAGCAACACCCTGGCAACCACTCATAACACCTTAGCATTTGTGGGGTCATTCACTTTTTCACAATTGTATTTATTAAAATTGTTGCAAAGTATTCAATTATTAAAACCTTAAAGGAACACGCTGACTTATTTTAGCTTATTCACCGTATCCCCCAGAGTTAGATAAGTCTATACATACCATTCTCATCTCCGTGCGTGCCATAACTTTGTCTGACGCACCCACCGCTAGCCTAGCTTAGCACAGGGGCGATTGTAGGATTTTCATTTTAGGGGGGCTCAGCCCTCAGTGAGGGTATGAAAAAAATGGTAACACTTTAGTTTAGGGTCCAATTCTCACTATTAACTAGTAGCTTATTAGCATGCTTATTACTAGGATATCGGCTGTTTATTATTACTTATAAAGCAAATATTAATGCCTTAATGCATGACCATATTGTACATCCCTTAATCGTACACAGGAATGTAGGCAGGGTTTTATAATCACTGAGATCCCAAATGTGAGGTAGTTAGGGGGATTCTGGGGCATGGTCCCTCGAGAAAATTTTGATTTCTATGATCTACATATGTGCATTTTAAGATGTTCTGAAGGCCAAAAAATTAGATAACAATAGCTTGAAAACCATGTCAGTGGGCAGTAGATTATTTGTCTTTCTTCTTATCTCCACATCTCTCTTTTTCTCTTTGTTTTTATCTTGCCCTGTCTCTTCCCCTCCTAAAGCTGAGCTTTGACTGATATAGTTTTTCCATTTTCGTCAGTGAAGAAAGTAAACATATGGTTAACTGATATTTATATGTTTTATGAATCATTTTCTTAGACACATTAATTTACTGAAGGCTGCTAGGAAAGCTAGGTAACTAAGTTTATTAAATTAATTCACAATATGCACACATTCATTACTAATCTTATGCCAATACAGGCTGAAGAAGATGAGTTTTTTATTTACTGAAGGCTACAAATGGAATTATATTAATTTACAATATGTACACATTCAATATTATTTCATGCCTAATCTGATGAAAACGGCTTTGTTAATATTTCTTGTTCGTTAATTACATTATGAATCACATAGGCCTATTTTCAATTCAAAATGACGAAATTAGACAAAAGTTTATTAATTTGCCTAAATAAATTTGCCATTTGTTTAAAATTTCTGACTTAAAGAAGCAGCTGTCAAATATGAAACGTTTAGTTTAGCTACTTACATATCTCTCACTTCATATCGCACACGTCGAGTTGCGCTGCTAAAATTGGCGCTCAGCCTCAGCAGTTTCTGTGAACATAAAGCCCGCCTACTCTGATTTGATTGGTTTTCTCAAATATTTTGACATTGACGAGCGGTGACAGACCAATGAGGCTCAAATGAACGCACACACCACTGCTTCTGACGTGCTCTCTGCTCGGCGCCGCTGCGGATTGAAGAACATGCAGACTAAAAGACGGGACAAAGCCGAAGCCTCCCGACAGTTTCATATATGTTTTAAAGGTTAATCACGTATTTTTTACGGGGGGCTGGGCAGAAGTTTTAGGGCTGAAGCCCCCCCTAAAAAGGGCCTAGTGACGCCCATGGCTTAGCACAAAGATTGGAGGTAAATGGCTCCATCTAGCCTACTGCTCAATAAGTGACAAAATAACGCCAGCATTTTCCTATTTACATGTTGTGATGTGTATAGTTACATCGTGTACTAAGACGACGGAAAAATGAAAAGTTGCGATTTTCTAGACCGATATGGCTAGGAACTATACTCTCATTCCTGCTAGTAATAAAGGTCGGTCTTAGTACACGATGTAACTATACACATCACAACATGTAAATAGGAAAATGTTGGTGTTATTTTGTCACTAATTGAGCAGTAGGCTAGATGGAGTCGATTACCTCCAGTCTTTGTGCTAAGCTAGGCTAGCGGTGGGTACGTCAGACAGAGTTATGGCACGCACAGAGATGAGAATGGTATGTATGGACTTATCTAACTCTGGGGGATACGGTGAATAAGCTAAAGTCCCAAAAAGTCGGCGTGTTCCTTTAAGACCTTAAGTTACAATTAAAAGACAATACATTATGAAATAATGTATAAATAATAACATTATCAAGGCCAAACAAAATATTTAAAATGGACAATCTTCATGATTACATAAGAGTATGGCAGACAACAAAACATGTTCTCTCACATAAGTTTTTTTACAAATTGGCATCTTGAATCCATTGTGTAAAAAGTTGGAGGCCTATCCTTTCATCTCAGCAAAGTCAATTGTTTTAGAGCATAATAAAAGCAATACAATCAGATTGCAGGTTTGTCAAGTTAGCTATATGACTCATTAGTGATATACTTTTAATTTTATTTGGTTTATTAGCTCATAATCTGTTACTTATTTGAAAGGATAATATAAAGCAAAATCTGCTTTTTACTATTCTGATCACATTGTGTCAGATAGAACAGCAATGATGTCATATCCTCAGGTGTTGAGCCTCTTTTCTTCACAGGGCATTAGTATTCCTGCAGCAGCGAGCTGTGATTGTGATCTCTGTCAGGGTTTTTCTGTTTGTCTCAATAAGAGAGTCGCACAGCGAAAGTGACTTCACCGAACGAGCGGAGAGGAATGAAAATGCCATAAGGATCCTTGAGCATGACTCTCAGCCACCCACACAGCCAGGCGTGGGAGGCAGAGGTAATTCTCCTGTGCCAGCCACAAGCTAATGGCAGTAATGCTGCACAACACCAAATGCCAGTGCTTTCCATTTTTGGCTGTTCCCTCTGTCTCTCTCCAGTGTATTCGGAGATAATGTGCCCCTTGGTGCGACTATCCTCTGGATTCCTTTTGATTGTGTAATGTATTTCTGCCACATGTCAGTTTTGTGTTTTTGTAACACAGCTCTGGAATGAAGTGTTAAACCCTTATAAAATATATTGGTTTAGTAAAACTTAGACTAATTTCCAGAGGGAAATAATGATGTTTAATTGCAGCTTGTGTTATAAAGAGATTTTTTCCCAAGAATCTATTAAAGTATAGTTTATTGTTCAGTAAACAGCTGACACTTTTTTGCAACGCATTGATAAATCCAAAGGGACACTTAAAGTCACTATGAAATTAAAATCAGCAATTTCCGTCCTACGTTTTTTCTTGTTCGAGAAGCCGTTTCACTCAAATAAATGTCACAATAGAGAAGAAAAGATATAACTTCTGTTTCATGTCGACTTCAAATAACAGTGGAACAGACATCTTCTTGTCCAGAGGTCTCATGTGTACAGTAAAAAACGTATTCATATTTGCAAATTTGTAAAATAGAAATCAATACCTTTGTGATTATATATATATTTGTAAATTTATGAAATTTGGAATGAGTTAAACAGAGAATGTTTATTTTTTAATATAGGCCTAAAATAATATGAAACAATGTATTTTTTATAGCATGGTCTGTATGAATACTCAATTCTGATGGAAGGTGTGCAATAAAACCGTTTATTCAAAGACTTTATATATAGGAAGACGTGTACTCCGATTACTTATGAATGGGAGAAAGTGCAACGCCCAATATGGCGAATAAGCCCCGCCTTCTAGATGAAAGAGCGCGTAACTGCAGCTGCCATTAGAAGCTCCAGTTGCTATATGACACGCGTTTAGGAATGTACATGCGCATTAGCTTTGCAGTTTTATTGTCATGATTCGAGCGTTTAGAAATAAAATGTATGAGACAGTTGTCAGATTTCACTGGTGATTTCAAATATGAAATGTAATCGTAAGCTTGGTGAACAGTTTTGGAGAAATTGATGTTTCCCCAATTAAAGAAATAGTAGCTGTAGTAGCTGTAGACTTTTAGTTATAAAATTGATTCGCTACTGAATCGCTACATTATATTTCTCAGCAATGGGGGTTACATCGCTATTTTGAAGTAATTAAACTCGCAGCTTCGTTGTTATGGAGAGAGAGGCGCTGAACAGACTCTCTCTCTCTCTCTCTCTCTCTCTCGATAATGAATTCAAATAAATGCTATAATTCATTCATTCAAATAAATGTATTATGCACTACTTTATCTCTGTGTCTGATTCAAAGCGGGCAGGATGCTAGATCTAACAAGCCGTAACTGACGAGAATAACCGTCAATTTTACCCTTCCGGTCAAATATTGTGCTGCAAACATCAATAACAGCTACAAGTTGTCAATGTTGGCAAACGACCATGGTATAAGTGGGATAATCCATGACTAGCTGTGCATTAAATGATTTTATGATTTTATTAAATTATACTATTGATAAAAATATTAATAGAATAATATGAAACAAAATCATATTTGTAATAGCTCGATATATGTGTAGCCTATAGTCTATGCCTGTGTAAATGTGTTTGTTTTAACTGGTTTGCAAATGACAAGAGCGATTGTTTTGGAGGTCCTTATATGGAGACGGTATGGTAATTACTAATGGCAGACTCGTATTCCCTCATTTAGAATAAACTGGATTCATTAACACGAGAACAAATGTGCAGACACACCTGTTGTGAATCTGGTGGAAGTTTTCCATGAGAGGTAAGAACGCTTGTAGCACTCTGCAAAAAAGTAATAGTTGTTTAGATTGTCTTGTTACATTAACAAGCCCATGAATATCAACATGATGGCTGAATTCTTCTTTCCCCCTTATTATCTGTCATTGTTTAATACTCCGCTGATTTTCACATGACACAAGCATAAATCATTATCAGCATTCCTCAACATATTGCCCATAGTTAATCTAAAAAGGCAATTTGGCAATGTATTCAAGCGTATCTCACTCTTATAGGATTATTCAAACCAGCCCCAACATTTGGTCAATATCCACATAACAAATATCATCTTCCTTCTGCAGCCTTAATTTATGCCTTTTTTCATCTCATATGAACATTTCCTTTAGTGTTCTACTGGCCTGTTGAGGAGAAGCCTACAAATTCCAGCCATGCTGGTGCCGGACGGCTTCTACGGGATAGATATTACTGTGTGTGTCACAATCTGTAATTACTCGTGGACAGGAAATGAATTGATCTCCTAGTTTAATTCCCGAGGGCTGTGGCCGTGGTGTCGCTTGGGTAGGGTTCAGTGCTATCTCTCAGAAATTCACTGGCTTTTGTCTAGACATGCATGTTCCAGTGAGAATGAAAAGGGCAGAGGATGAGTAAAAAGAAAATCTGATTGACTAGTTAAACCGTTTTCTACAAATCCACAGGGGAAAATGAGGATAGAAGAGGGAGTCAAAGAGGAAGGGGGGGGGGCTAATGTGAGTCCACTAAAGGAGCAGACAGATGACTTTGATAAACTGTTAGCCTGTGGTGATCTTTTGAAATGAGGAAGCAAAATCCCGTCTTTGGGTTTGGATTTATTTGCTCCAATATAAATGTTTCGATTGAACACGATTGAATTTAGGCTTACTTTCATCAGCGCACACATCAGATCTGGTAAACGGAAGATCAAGCATGTTCGCTTGACGCGAGAGAACCAATGAGGTTCATTCTTGTGTGTTACGCAGCACGTTTGAGCTTCCTCAAGAACCAGTGAGGTTCATTCGTGTGTTACGCAGCACATTTGAGATTCAGCAAGAACCAATGAGGTTCATTCTCGTGTTACGCAGCACGTTTGAGCTTTGACAAGAACCAATGAGGTTCATTCTCATGTTGCGCAGCACGTTTGAGCTTCCTCAAGAAACAATGAGGTTCATTCTCATGTTGCAAAGCACGTTTGAGCTTCCTCAAGAACCAATGAAGTTCATTCTCATGTTGCGCAGCACGTTTGAGCTTCCTCAAGAACCAATGAGGTTCATTCTCGTGTTACGCAGCATGTTTGAGCTTCCTCAAGAACCAATGAGGTTCATTCTCGTGTTACGCAGCACGTTTGAGCTTCTGCAAGAACCAATGAAGTTCATTCTCATGTTGCGCAGCACGTTTGAGCTTCCTCAAGAACCAATGAGGTTCATTCTCGTGTTACGCAGCACATTTGAGCTTCTGAAAGAACCAAAGAGGTTCATCCTTGTGTTGCGCAGCACGTTTGAGCTTCCTAAAGAACCAATGAGGTTCATTCTCGTGTTATGCAGCACGTTTGAGCTTCCTAAAGAACCAATGAGGTTCATCCTCGTGTTATGCAGCACGTTTGAGCTTCTGCAAGAACCAATGAGGTTCATCCTTGTGTTACGCAGCACGTTTGAGCTTCCTCAAGAACCAATGAGGTTCACTCTTGTGTTACGCAGCACGTTTGAGCTTCCTCAAGAACCAATGAGGTTCATTCTTGTTACGCAGCACGTTTGAGCTTCCTCAAGAACCAATGAGGTTCATTCTCGTGTTACGCAGCACGTTTGAGCCTCCTCAAGAACCAATGAGGTTCGTTCTTGTGTGTTACGCAGCACGTTTGAGCTTCCTCAAGAACCAATGAGGTTCATCCTCGTGTTATGCAGCACATTTGAGCTTCCTCAAGAACCAGTGAGGTTTGTTCTCGCACGTCAAGCAGGTTCGGTTTGATCTTCTGTTTATATTTGCTGATCAATTTTTATATGTGAATAAAAATTCTAAATTCAATCTGTTCGTCATATAAAGTGATTGTGTCTCTTTAGAAAATTTTAACTAAACCTCAATTCATATGGATTAGTTTTACAATCTCTTTATGAACTTTTTGAAGCATCAAAGTGGTAGTTGTCTGTCATTGGAGGGACAGAAATCGCTCAGATTGTATTAAAAATATCTTCATTTGTGTTCCGAAGATTGGGGTTCAGAACGACATGAGGGTGAGTAATTGATGATTGAGTAATTTTCATTTTTGAGTGAACTATCCCTTTAAAAGCACATGAAACATTTTACCTTACGGTATGTGACCTGCTTCAACATTTTAAGCCACTTGACCCATTTGGATTTTTGTGCACTATAAAGTAAAAAAGTAATAAATAAAAAAAAGGCCAGACATCAACAAGTACTATTTTGTCTAATCATTTATATTAATATTTAATTTTAAAAGGAGGATTTTAAACATTTTACATTGCTTTTAAAACATAAGCATATCTTATTTTACTGAGAGTTGGTCAACAAATCTTCAGTAAACACAGCAAATATAATATAATGATATGTTTAATTTAAATTTAGCTGAGTGGTCACTAAAATCTGGTTCAAGATTATTTCAAGTGGGTGAGTTGTTTACTCTCTATAAGTCCTCCTGGGACTCACTGGACAATTTCACATTTCTCTGTCTTTTTTATTGACAAGACAAGAACAAGACATGATGAGCAAAGCATGCATAATGGATGTGTTACTGTTACTGGATGTGTTGTCATTCTTGTGCTGCCACAGAGAATTATGGGAAATGTAGTTTGGTCATACAAGATATTCTTCATCAACAAAATGCATGCAAACTAAATAACTTATTCTGATCAATTACTTAACTGACATATTTCCAACTTACAGAGCCCCTAAGGGATGAGATGGGAGGGAAAATAATAAGTCAATGCTTTTGCATTCCCTTGTTTTGTACTGTCAGTTATTTCCTCATCCAAATTTTTTGAGGATGCACTTCCTTCCCACCTCGAGAGAAAATGCCCCGACATACACTCTTAAAAATAAAGGTTCCAAAGGTTTCCCATCTCAAAGCACTTTTGAGGCCTGATTTTTTTTTTATCAACCACGTGCAATCTCTTCTCTTCCTTGACGTTATGTTCTTTGCTATGCTGTCTGTTAAAAATAGCATGCGCATCAATTATGCATTATGTAGGCTAGCATCTCTCCATTACATCCATCAGTTTGTTGCTTTATGGCTTTTATCTGTGGCATCTTCTGATAAACACACTTTTCATTTTATCTTCTGTTGCACCCCTTAAAAGCCCTGTGTGGTGTTATTTTTGAGGGATTTTGAGAAAAGTAGAGTGTGGGTTTAAGTGCTTCCTGCTTTGCAAATGCAAAATCTGTTGTTATACAACATGTTCTCAAACAGCTAGTGCAAAGTAATATCCAGAGACATCCTGACTCTATTTATAACCACTTTCGTTATGTCATCATGGACAGAACGTGTGCATCATGACATTTTGCATCCCTGATTTAATTCCATTCCAAAATCAAGCAAATCTATTGATTAATTCTACCTCTAAAAGAACTCATGGCAGTCTGGTATCTTGTAAACCAACTTTGTTTTCAGGTGGACAAGTAACCCTTTGGCCCGTGATAAAGTGTGTCTGGCATTGAATATTTCCTTGTTTGTTTGTTTGTTTGTTTGTTTGTTTGTAACAGCTGCTGTTGTTGTTATTTTGTTATTTTGCTGTTGTCACTTACCCATGGAGTCAGTCTAGGTCTGTTAATTGCAATAATTACAGCCACTGTTCATTTGTCTGTGATTACATGTTACAGGGTTCCCGCTCCTTTAGTCCTGTAATTTGTGAATCAGTGTTAGTTAACCTTCAATCTAGTAGGATTTCAGCATTTTTATATTTAGGTGAATGTCATGAGAAAATATTCAAGCCATTTTTTAATTTAATCAAATTAATTTGTTCTTTTGTTCATTCATTCAAATTTTATTTTGCATGAAGGAAATCACTTAGAACATTGGATTTATGACATTATTTTTCAAATTCTTTCTCATTACTGTAATGCATGGTTTTAATTTTAATTTAATAATTCCCATTATTGTTAATTGGGATCTTCATGAGATTCTCCAAAGTAGAATGTGGCCAGTAGGTGGCGACAAGTGACTGTATTCATGAGTGAACTCATTCTATCAACTGATTCATTCAGAAACGAAACAAGTAGATATGATCAAATGAGTCATTGAATCATTCACTCATCCGCTCCATTCAAAAGATGAATGTCCACGCACACTCTAATGGATAATATTGCCCACAACCCGTTGCACATTGGACAAAGATTCGATTTGAACTACAAACACAAATAAAAAGTGTTACAAACTACAAACATGGCCGATGTGCAAAACTGACGGAGAAGTAGAGTGGTTTAGATAAACGGGTTTGAGTGATGGATAATTATATCTAACCTGACGAAAAGATATTCATTCAATGTTTTCCACATTATATTTAATCTGCAACAGCATTGTGAACTTTTGTAAAGATGCGTTTGGTGATTAACTTTTAAATGCATCATTATGCAAACACATGAGACACCACATGAAAGACCCACGACTAGCAGATCAACATATCTCTGATATGTTAGGAAAGTAATTAAATGATTGTAACTGTGACAAGATGATTGACAGGGCAGTTTAAACGGTGACAGGATGCACGTAAGCGACAGAGCCCTACATTAAAGACGCAGTTATGACGTAGTATGTCCCAAAGCTTGCCTACTATTCTGCTACACACTCAAATTATGTACATTTCCTCACAAAAATAGTACTTTTAGGGCATAGTATAAGTTGGTGAATTGGGACACAGCATTCATTCAAGAACTAAAAAAGTGACTGTGATCAAATGAGTCACTGAATCATTCACTCATCTGATTTCTTTCAAAAACACAGATTCATTCAGAAACGAAACAAGTGACTTGCTATCCTTATATGGAAGAAATAGTAATGCTATTTCGTATTCAGCCATGGTCTTTAAATGATTTAATCAACCGATCCATTCAAAATCACTAAATTAACACCACTATTGTTGGTTGGAGACAAAGCTATTAATCTGCTGTGGCTTACTTTGTTTTCGTTGACGAATCAATAATAGACAAAGTAACTTAGACACAACATTGTGTCTGAAATGTAGGCTAGGTTTTGTGTTAACTGAAGTTTAAATAATTTTTCAATGATAATCTCATCCTTACTGAAAGATTTAGGCTATGGTCTGCGATCCAAAACCAAAAAACTGCTTTAACATCATAATAATGAATATCCCCATCAGAAAAGGGCAGACCATTTCAGGAATCAGACGAATAACTTAGTTTTTGGTTTTTTATTTATTTATTTTCATCCAGTAATTATAATACTAACAAGATTCCATTACCACTTCATAATTTAGCCAGAGCCTATAGAAGACTAATTCCGAAGTACCGTAGTTCTACTTTAAACCAGTTCTTAATTACTGACAGTGTTTTCCCGGTAAACGCTCAAAAACTGCCCATAGCAGGTGCTCTTCAGAATGACTCTAAATAGAATTTTCGCACCAAGGAGTGGAAATTGCATTAACACATTATAGTAGACGATATCCAAATATATTTAGAGCGTGTGATGGTGTGGCTCACGGGAGGGTGTGTGCACAGGGAACATAGATTTCCAAAGCTGAGTGTGACTTTGACACATTCATCCTCTGTGAATCTCATTAAACAGGCTGGAAAGGGTGTAAGGGGCATGTTCCGTGATGCAGCTGAACTCTGCCTGAATGAGAATGTTGCCTCACTGTTTCCCAGCCCAGATGCCTACCTGGGACTAGGGGCGCTATCGCATCTCATTCCATAAATCTGCGAACTTCAAGCAATTAAAGCTGTTCATTCGATTCCACCCCTCCCCTGCAGATTTTTTCACTTTTGGGTCCAAAAAGTGCAGTATATTTTTCATTATAAATGTAGTGATGAATGAGGCTACTAACTGTATTGGTAAAGATTCAGAAGAAAACACAAGTTTGTACCTTCAGTTCAATTTCTATCTTCAAAACTTTACATTATACTTGCGTTTGTGATGTACGTATTTATTTCACAACCAAAATAACGAAAAATGCTGTGCAATGAGCGGGAAATTAATTGAATTATTCAAATGAATTTGATGAATCGTTTTGGAACCAGTTCATTGAAATGAGCCATTCCAACGAACTGACTCGCTAAAATGAATCAAACTCTGTTTGAGACAGAATCCAAGTATTTTACTGTTTTATACATTCGGATTGTTTATCCGAATTCGGACACAATTTTACGTAGGCCTTCTGCTTTTCATGCGTGAAGTATATTCGGATGTAAGGATAGACATTGTATTAAAAAAAGAAAGAAAAAGCCTTCCTTGAAGTTTGAAGGTTTATTGGGATTAAGGATGGATGGATGGATGGATGGATAGATATCTTTTGTGGACCAGGGTGGAAGAACACTAATTCCCATTCAGTAAATTCCTCTTTGTGTCATTCCAATTTAACTTCTGTCATGCTACTGAAACATTTAGTTAAGTTATAGTGTTGCTAGTTGCTAGCTTAGTTTCCAGCACTGCCACTTCAAGTTGACTCGCTGGTGCACATTTTCACACCAACTAAATGAACTGAAAACACCTAAAGCCCTAGTGTGAGGATTAGGTGACCAAAGCAGCCGGTAGGCACTTTTTACTAAAAAAAAATAATGAAGTCAGGAGCACAGGAGAGCTGTGTTGCATTAAAAAAAGCCTTAAAAAAGGCCTCACAGTCCCTGAGGATGAACAGAGTGCAGTAATTAAAAAAGAAGAATTAAGGGAGTGCTTGCTGTTCTAATTGCTTCACTGTTTTATCCATGACAAGGGGAGAGTTGGCACCAAACGACCAGTCAGTATTCATTACTTCAATGGTTTGATAGTTTGCCCACCATTTTAGAAACCCCAGAGGCTTGCATAAGACCTGCACCTGGTCTACTTGATCTCATTAAAGGGGTTTGCTCTAAAATCTCATTTCATGCTGGTAAAACTGATGGTAAACCTAATTTCATCCCGATACATCCTTGGCTTACCACATCTATGATTTCCTCATATGCTTTGTCTTTTAGATTACCATCACCTCTGTAATGGCAATATCCTTCCTGCTTTCATATCTAATAGCTGTAATTTCACTACTTCTCAGTTTGAGTCCCACCATGCCACCACTTCCAGAGTCCGGCTTGTTTTTGTTTCGTATCGGTTTGTTGTGCTTGGTTTCTATCCAGCTCACTGGTGGCATCTGCCCAGCCCGTCCGCTGCATTGCGCAGCGACAGATGGTACACCCAGCTGGTGTTCACTCTCAGCCCCTCTTTTCATGGGTCATTCAGCTGTGACCCAGGAAATACAGTATAAAACTTGACCCAAACTGCCTTCCTGCATTGCCTCCAATGCTTAGAGCAATTCAGTTGAGAATGTCTGTATATGAATTGAATTCAAGTAGAAACAGGATGAAGATTTGTAATTTAAATGTGAAGAAATAGAATTAAAAAAAGAAATAATATTCAGATTTTTTTTCTATCTATTAGGGGTAAGAAACATTACTTTTTTTTTATTTTTTAGATTTTAATAACCAATGATTGAAATGCCACCTATATAATGTTTTTATATTTTAATTTCTATAAAAATATGCATTTATGTATGATTATATTATATTTAAAGGGGCTATGTAGAATTCAGAATCCCTTGTTATTAGCGCCACCGGTGGTCGTTAAGTGAACTGCCAGCAACTTACTGCTCGTGCTCGCACTCGTGCACATGATGTGGATATGTTTGCACCAGCTCTGCAATTCACCGGCCTCATGTCGCCAGATAAGGTAATTAAAAATTACAGTGTTATGAAAGTTTGAATACAAAGTATGTTTGAGACTATAGATCTGGATTTGTGAGACTATATTTTGAATTAATCTATTTTCTTTGTATGACACATAGACTTTAAAATACAGAATAGCTCGGCATTATCCTGAACATTGTATAAGTAACGGAAGAGAGCGCGCGTAAAAACGTCCCGAGTCCTTCACATAAAAAAAGAGTCTACAGGTTTTCGTAGACAACCTAGGAGGTCGGGGAAGGTCTCGTTTTTTTATGTTTCGTTACGAGTGGTTCACACGTTGGCAATAAAAAGCAATTAATATATGAAAATTCATATAGCCCCTTTTATGTAATATATATGTTATATTTATATTTAATTTATCATATTCAATGATTCCCAATCATAGCTAGGGCTATGGGGGTACATAAAACCAAAAAGGTTGGGAAATACTGCTTTTATTGACTCCAAAGTCAAACAACACGAAACGGGCTTGCAAGACTCACAAAGTTGTTTATTCTTACCTGTTTTGTTAAACCGACAAAATGTGTTGAATTGTATTTCAGTAAATTCCTCTTTCTGTCATTCAGCTTCTGAAATGAAAAGGAGTCCATTCTTATTTTGAATTTTCCCCAACCTCATTCTTAGCACAATCTAGAAAGGCACCAACAGGGAAAACAGACATCTTCAACAAAATGAAAGATTTCCCCACCTGGAAAACAGACAGAAAATCTTCCCAGCATGAAGCTGCTTCCATGTGTGTTTCTGCACTCCTGCCGAGCAGAGCTGCTGAGCATTCATCCGAAGCCACTGAGTTTCAACAAACACATCTGAATTTACCAAGTGGTCCATCTAAATAAACACTGCACACCATGTTGACCTATAATATGTATTATTTTCATGTTTAATGAATAATAAATAACTTGCGCTATTGATATTGCACTTTACATCAAAATTTATGGATGTACATATTCATAAAACTGACTTGTCAATGGGTTGTTTAGTCAGTCTTAAGGTATTATTATTATTCCCGACCAGTAAATATGGTTAGTTAAACCTATAAATTTTTTTACTTTGAATAAGAATTAGGATTAAAATTTTAAAGATTAAACAATTTTTAAGAATTAGCTGCTTCTTGTGGAATTGCATTTGTTTTTCAGGCTTGATAACACGTTTTTAAATATATTTTTATACTTTTTCATAAAACAAAATTAACACATGCAAACAGCACCACAAATTGTCATGGAAATGGTAAGTAATCTAACTAGAGGCAAATGTTCTAGGCAATAATAAAAAATAAATAAAAAATAATTATTAATAATATATAGCATGTTCTATATAGTATGAATGTGTGTAGTATGAATGTAATGGACATACTGTACTATATTCGCCATGCATGTCGCTTCACCACCATTCACAAATCCACTCCCGTGGCTTCATGGGATAGTATAGTGTCCATCCTGTGCACACTTTAGAATCTCAGCGGAAGTAGTGGGTCATCTGGGTACTTTTGCGTACACTTTTATGAGTACTGTGAATTCAGACATCTTTTGACACTAATTTTCACTTGGCATTACATCCATGCTATGGCCTTTCTGGTGTGATTTCCACTGTCCACGGCATGAAAGCTGTCCTGGAGGTGCCACTGAATTCAGCAGTACTGGAGCACACACACCTCAGGACACTGTGTATGAGACCAGACCCTTCAGGTGCACAGGCTGCCTTGAGATAGAGAACAGATTGCTAACCAGTGGGGTGACATTTAGACATTTAGAGTCTCATTAGGTGGAGGAAGGGTTATCTTCTATCTGTATGCCAAAGACATTTATTATAATAAAATTGCAGAAAGCAAGTATATGATTTAATACCATGAACGTAGTAATGTGCTAATGAATATTCCATAGTACTTCAATATGTATCATCATTATACACTGTCCGGCCAAAAAAAATAATAATTTAATTTAATTTAAATAGGCAAATGCTTACAAATAGTCACAAATTATAATTTTACAATTTGAGCCTAACGAATCTTGACATTTTCATCCTGGAATATGGCCATGATGTGTCTTCCTACATAGTTGTTTAAGAAATGAAAAGCTACACTATTTAAAAGCTATCAATTACGAAGGACTGTTGCCAAACATATAACATGGTAGAAACATAATAATCACTGCAATAATGATCCAATCATAGACTCTTAAGCATTTGTCTATTTAAATCCGAACTTCTTTTTTTTTTGGCTGGGCAGTGTATATCACTGTCAGTTTGTGCATTGGTGTTTTTAGTGACTCTGTATGTTATATAGTTACACCAGTAGGTGGTGGCAAGTGACTGTCTTTATGAGTGAGTCATGTGTCCAATAATAATCATTCATTCAACCGATTCGTTCAAAAACACTGATTCATTTGGGAATGAATCAAGCGAGTGGCTCGTTTGAGATTAGGGATGGGACGATTACCGGTTGCACGATAAACCACAATAAAATGTACTGAACGGTTAGTATTATCGTTTAAAATATAATTATCATTAAAACTGTGTTTGATTATCGCGATTTTGAACTCGTGGTAAATCCTGTCCAGCCAGCATCAGTCTGGCGCAGGCGCGGCGCGCAAAGTTGTTTTTTTGAACGAGAAGAAATTTAGCCTTCTAATAGGACCAAATCTGAGGTGTGGTCATATTTTGGCTTTTACAAAAGTCCTGAGGGAAACTTAATCGAGGATGGTCACCCTTTCTGCAGAACATGCAAAAAGAAAGTCAAATCTGCCGAGTCGTCTTTGTGACCATCACCCACTGTTGTATAGCGAACGCAAGGCAAGTTAACTTTGACCTCAATACCAAAACGACGTCTGGGAAATAATTGGACACAAAATGTTTTTTTGAGTTGAAATATTTGATCTCACTCACTTGAAATTAACGTGAAGCTTCCGTGAGGAAAAGTTCGTAGCAAGTGGCTTTGATCCAAAGCTGAACAAACAAGTTCAGACAAGACTATTATGGGTGACATTTAAGGGATAATAATGCATATTCATTGTACACTTATTACACAGATTTTTATTTTTACCACATAAATAATTTCAGGGACATATTGAATTGAGATTAATGTTTTAAATCTTATCTGTTTATAAATCCATTTTGTACAGTGTACAAAACAATCGTCCAGACAAGATGATCACAAGTTCACAACAATATTATAGCTGTATTAATAGTAAAGTCCTCTGATTTCATTTTCAATACAATCAAAAACGGAGACGCAAGACGGCGAGTTGTGATGCATGGATGTGTGCTGTCTTATAATGCGTTGCTATTGACGATGGTCATTATAAGGAAGGAAATGCCACAGAATAGAATCTTGCTTAAAAAGTGCATAGAGTTGCTTGTTTTATTTGTTGTTTGTTGATTTTCAAATATAAAATTTGTTGAAATGTTTTCAGTGTGTGCATCAGTTTCAACACTTTCATCTCATTTTAACAAAACCGTGATAATATTGATAATCGTGATAATTTTGGTCACTTTAATCGTGATATGAAATTTTCATACCGTCCCATCCCTATTTGAGATGCACCTCGCCAATCAAAAAACATGATGTAATTTAAGTTCTATTGCTTTTATATGAAAATAAATATAATGAACAAGACATCCAAAGTACTTATCTAACTCCATTCAAAAGACGTGTTTACACAATATGTAAGAGTTTTGGATTGAAATATTAATATTACTACTATATAGTAGGTAAGTATGCGATTTTGGACGCAGCCCAACTGTGCCCGACTATGCAATCCCACAGCCTCCTCACCATCGCGGGAGGTTTTTTTAAATATACATCAGTATGACATCAGAGCAAGTCGGACCACACTTGGACACATTTCTAACCGCCATGATTGCCTGTGATCGGTTCTGCGCAGATTTTGCCCATATCAAACGAGCCTACTGTCTTTGCGACTGAGTGAAAAATCTATGTTTATCAAACTGTTGTGTAAAAAATATCACACTTGTAATTTAATTCATCACAGTATTCATCATGCATGTCAAAAATACAGCTTTTTTCCCTTAGTTTTCCTTAGTTTAAATATTTTACATTTAAATTATGTTTAAAAGTTATTTATGTATTTTTTTATATACTTTGTTAAAAATGTTTTTGTTGTTTTCTGTTTGCAAAATTAGTATGTGAGCTGCACACACCCTCTGTGGCTTCCAGCTGAGGCCCAAGAAATGATTCGAACTGAAATAGTCCTTTTCTGCCTGACTGTAATGATATGCTTTAGAAAACCAACATACTACAGGCGTCCAAAAACCCAAATAAACACCAGACTTCCCCAAACTCAGGCCAAGATGAATAAAAGGATTCTTATTGGGCTCAATATTTTATATTAGTTTAGGAAAATAACCGGAGGCCATGGCATTTTCTGAGGTTTACCGTGAATATATACGACCAGTAATTACCATCAGGTGGTAAACATATCTGTCATATTATCTGTAATGTACTGCATTTTCCAGACATTCCTGGATATGTGGGATAATTGTGTGGAACCTTGATCCCATTTTGTGCTGTGCACCCACATCAACAAACAGTTCACATAGTGTATCCTGTCTTTTCTTTCCAACATATAAACTGGAAATACTAAAATCTTTTCTGGATTTTCAACAGCTCCTTCAGTTTCTTCTTCTCAGGTTGTGTAATTTCTCTTTTCTTAAAGTCCCTCTGTAGTCAATAATTGTATCCCTTAAAACTCATCTTTGATCACCAAAATGACATATTTAAAGTTTTTTTCCTGTGAAAAATAAAAAAGATTTATGCCTTAAAATAGCTTGAATGTAACTCGACACCCTTGCTTAATTTAGTGGAATCATGAATATGCAAATTATCCCCGCCTCCACTCACTCACACCAGCTCAGAGACCCACTCACTCAACTTTACTGTAGTAAACACTGCACGATGGTATCACTCTTTACAACGTCGGACACATAACAATAATTAATATGATTATCCTTTGGCTTGACTATGTTATCAAACAGCTAATAATGTGTTGCTAATGTTACACAAACCATGTTCCTGTTCGCTGTCTCAGTCTGCCTTCTAAAAATCAGCATCCTTAGAAACGCTTTGAACATGATAGAACATCAGTGGAGAAATGCATATAGTTCATCATAACATCGTAATATACACCATATACATAATTCACCTATATTGCTAAATGTACCCTATTTTTCATATCAACAGGCTTCTCTTGAGACTCGCCTGCTTCAGAAAATAGTTAATGATATGCTAAAGCCCGCCCGCATGTTGATGTGATTGGTTGCAAGGTAGTTTGCGACCATATATATTGCGACCACTGTATAAAACTATAGACGTAGTGTCCGTGACGTCACCCGTAGGTTTCTGAAGAGCATTTCTGAAGCCCAAAGTGGGCGGAGCCGGCCCTCACCATCTTGGCAGCGTGTCACTCCCGGATAACCGAAAATGGGCAAAGAGGCAGGATGTGGGTGGAGCTGAGGTGACGTGATGGCTAACAGACAGCAGACATCCACCTGTCACTCAAGTTGCCACGCCCTTAATTATGCAGAACTTTAAAGCTTAATATAATTTAAACGGATGAGTTATAAAACAATTCACCAGTCGATGAATTGCAGTTTAAGTCACTTCCGTGTTGGCTTCAAGAGAGACTGCGGGAGGTTGCCGCTTGTTTGTGAAACACTGGCGATTTCTGGTAAACACTGGCGATTTCAAACTGCGTTTTTGAGACTGTCTTTGGTTCACTGCAGTTTTAAGGAGAAAATACTCATCAATGCTGTTGACTTATGAATTTGCACATGGTTTGTCTTAAAGCATATTATAATAGACATATAAACAACATTCAAAACTTGATTTTCACCACAGGGGGTCTTTAGGGTGAAGCATATTATTTCTCCACTAGTGGCAGCCAAGTGAATTACAATCTCTTTGTATATTTTGATTCATTTTGGATGCTTGCAAAAACATGGCCAATATTGATGGCAATAGTACAATTTTTGCCCATTATAGTGATGTAGTACCACCAGCAGGGGCTAACTAGATCATGCTAACCAGCCAAATCCCTGATTTGTGCAGCCTGACTGGGACTATGGCTGCATCCAAAAACTGGAAAATGCTGCCTTCGGAGGACACATTTCAAGGTAGGAAGGCATCAAGGCACGTCCGAATCCAATGTTAGCTTCACTTCCTGTCTCCTGAGAGACCTTCATCTGATCGATTTTTGAAGGCAGCATAAATGTATCCTTCGCTGCCTTTGATATCCCACAATCCTATGCTTTCCATTCGGTGACAGTTGAGCTAGAAAAAGAAAGATGGCGTCTGAAAGTTGCGGTTGCTGGTCAGTTTGTGTGTAAATGTATGTTTTTGACCAGCATTTTCCACTTCTGATGTCATTTCTAGCGAGAAATTACTACTGTAGTAATTAAATATTTGCTTAGTTCTCACCAAAGCTTGCTTTTATTTTGCTGTAGGTTACACTGTTACGCTGCCTCAGAAGTGTGTTCATTCCGTGAGTTGCCTTTGTGCTCTTACGCTGCCTTACAAGTCATTGCCTCATAAGGCAGCGAGGCAACAAGTCAGCTGCCTAAGTTTTTGGATGTAGCCAGAATCATTGGTTCAACCAATGGCATGAGTTGGGGGCGGGACTACCTGTTTGGTCTGACAGGAGGTGGTAGGGTTTGAAATTTATTTTTGTATTTCTGTTTGGTGCTGATATTATGTCCTAAATAATTAAGATATCAATACCAGGTTAAGCACAATGTGATTCATTTAGTATAGTGCATATATTTATTTATTTATTGCATTTTTAGAAAACTTCCAGTAAATCTACACACTGTTCTTCATTACCATATGAAACATTTGCTGCTAATTTTTTCCAGTCTCCTTTAAAGCTAAAAACCAAACTCTGCTAGAAGCATTTTGTTGCGGTAAAGCTGTGATTGTTGTTGATGCATTGAAATTTACAGTGCTGACGGGCTTAGATGCTGGAGCATAATCAGAATTCCTGCTGTGTAAATGGGAAAACAGTTTTCTGAGTTTGTTTTTCAGGATGCTTTTTACTTACTCCAGAACGATGGCTCTCCTCCACTTCAGCTTGACCTCAGGCCCAAAATCACACTTAAGCTGATGTGCATTATCATGCGTAACATGCAGCATACCGTGCCAACATCAACAGAACAACACATTTAAAACACCACACAGGGTGGTCCTCCATAAAACACCTCATGAAACGTCTTTAGATTTTATCTAAACCTTATGTCTGAGCAGGGAGATCATGCTGAGAGAGGCTTGTAAAATCTCAAGTATTAAGACATATCTTTTGTAGCCGTGTTGATCCCTGCTCAAGCCTGAACAGTTGCAAAGAGGAAGTATCACTTCATCTCTCAGTCATTTGAAACCTGAGGATTTTGCCTAGACAGATGTGTCAGTATCTTAACGCTATATGGAGGATATTTGGAATTAATTGAGGAGGTAAAATGCAGGGCAGAGGATTCAGTGTCCGATCTGTCATTTAAGCACAGTGAAATATGCAGGGATTTGAGAATCTAGCATGAAGCTCCTTGTATTTCCTTGCTTTCAAAGGCAGATTTCAGCTTCTTCAGATCATTTTGTTGACATCTGGAGCAATTTAAGCCAGAAACATTCATGTACAAGTATGCTTGGTCAAGACATTGTGGTTCTGTTGGAGAGTTTTGCATGCATTCCTGCATTACTGTGGCAATGACAAACCTCATTATACTCAAGGAGGTGATAGAGTTACTTTCAAATGTACACTCACCTAAAGGATTATTAGGAACACCATACTAATACTGTGTTTGACCCCTTTCGCCTTCAGAACTGCCTTAATTCTACGTGGCATTGATTCAACAAGGTGCTGAAAGCATTCTTTAGAAATGTTGGCCCATATTGATAGGATAGCATCTTGCAGTTGATGGAGATTTGTGGGATGCACATCCAGGGCACGAAGCTCCCGTTCCACCACATCCCAAAGATGCTCTATTGGGTTGAGATCTGGTGACTGTGGGGGCCATTTTAGTACAGTGAACTCATTGTCATGTTCAAGAAACCAATTTGAAATGATTCGAGCTTTGTGACATGGTGCATTATCCTGCTGGAAGTAGCCATCAGAGGATGGGTACATGGTGGTCATAAAGGGATGGACATGGTCAGAAACAATGCTCAGGTAGGCCGTGGCATTTAAACGATGCCCAATTGGCACTAAGGGGCCTAAAGTGTGCCAAGAAAACATCCCCCACACCATTACACCACCACCACCAGCCTGCACAGTGGTAACAAGGCATGATGGATCCATGTTCTCATTCTGTTTACGCCAAATTCTGACTCTACCATCTGAATGTCTCAACAGAAATGGAGACTCATCAGACCAGGCAACATTTTTCCAGTCTTCAACTGTCCAATTTTGGTGAGCTCGTGCAAATTGTAGCCTCTTTTTCCTATTTGTAGTGGAGATGAGTGGTACCCGGTGGGGTCTTCTGCTGTTGTAGCCCATCCGCCTCAAGGTTGTGCGTGTTGTGGCTTCACAAATGCTTTGCTGCATACCTCGGTTGTAACGAGTGGTTATTTCAGTCAAAGTTGCTCTTCTATCAGCTTGAATCAGTCGGCCCATTCTCCTCTGACCTCTAGCATCAACAAGGCATTTTCGCCCACAGGACTGCCGCATACTGGATGTTTTTCCCTTTTCACACCATTCTTTGTAAACTCTAGAAATGGTTGTGCGTGAAAATCGCAGTAACTGAGCAGATTGTGAAATACTCAGACCGGCCCGTCTGGCACCAACAACCATGCCACGCTCAAAATTGCTTAAATCACCTTTCTTTCCCATTCTGACATTCAGTTTGGAGTTCAGGAGATTGTCTTGACCAGGACCACACCCCTAAATGCATTGAAGCAACTGCCATGTGATTGGTTGATTAGATAATTGCATTAATGAGAAATTGAACAGGTGTTCCTAATAATCCTTTAGGTGAGTGTATGTCATTTAACCAGATATGATTCAGGTAGCTTATTTAGCTAAATATACTCGGCAAGATGCTTCTCAAACTGTTGCTCCACCTTGACAGTAGTCTACTCAAAGAAAGAACACCCTGAGACATTTCTATATGCTTTTTATAGGCAGATTTGCATAACGTGTCCTGTATCCCAGAACTGCTGTCATTTGAAGACTGAGGTTGATGACCTTGCGTGTCATATCCGTTGCACCAGGTTTTATGTCATAGATGTCATACATTGGTTCTGCATGTAACATATCGGAACACAACATGCCTGCCGCGGAATGAAAATGAGATTTGAGAGCTATGGCGGAGAGTGAGTAAATAATGGAAGAAGATTTCTTGTTTCACTTTTAGTTAGAAATCTATTATTGTGCCAGTACATTAAAAATTGTTTAAAACCACATTCTTGTCTTACCTAAGATCATTATGGTTAGCTTACTATCATGATTTATTTTCAGAGTTGTTTGGTTTGACTGCCATTCTTCTTTCAACCATAAGTGTCAGTAGAGAGCCTAGAATTTTGCAGTGTTTACCTCTGTAACAGGTACAGAAAGTATACTGGTAAATATATGTATCATTATGTAGAATTCATACAAAATTGTTCAATAACTTATACCTGATATAGCTGCCTGATTGTAATGCAAGTGCTTTCCCCTTTAATTGTCAACATCATTTCCTGTTCTGTTTCCTCCTCTTCCCTTTTTCATTGAATCTGAATGGAAGAGGGGGCATATTTCTGACTCCTGATAATCCTTCTGAAGCGAATCGATGGGTTTGTGTAGTTAAATATGGATATTTTTTATGTTATAAAGTAAAATATAGCAGACCACCTTCCGTATTGCCGTATGGATTACTTTTTATAATTGATGGATGCACTTTTTTGGGCTTCAAATTTTGGGCTGCCATTCACTGCCATTATAAAGCTTGGAAGAGCCAGGACATTTTTTAATATAACTCAGATTGTATTCATCTGAAAGAAGAATGTCATATACATCTAGGATGGCTTGAGGGTGAGTAAATCATGGGCTAATTTAGATTTTTGGGTGAACTATTCCTTTAATCTTTATTGTAATTATTGCTTTTTATGTCTATATTTTCACTCTAATTCTTGTGTATAACATTATTTTAATTACCCGTGTGGTTATTTTTGTCATTTTGCCCTTTTTGAGTTATATTTTTATCTTTGGCCTAAATATGTGGAAATGAGAGAGCACATGGTGATGACATGGTGAAAAGTGTACATCACATTTATTTTATTAGAGAACATCAAGGGCGATTCACTCAAAGAGCCTGATTATTTGTGTTCTTTTATATCAGAGAGAGGGAGAAATAAAAGATTCAGCGAAACTGCTGCCTGCTGTCCCGTTCCTACACAACGTACACAAAACACAACGCAGACAACAAACCAGTTACACCTCTACGCATATTATTGCAGTTATTGCTATTATAACTATTACGAACACCTAAACCTGGAAAAAAGTTAGCACTTGTGGTTCCACCATCAATGGGTTTTTTGTTAAAGGGGACCTATTATGCAAAATTAACTTTTAATTAACTGTGTACACATCCACCCTATTGTGGTTATGTCACAAACGCCGGTGAAGATCCCACCGTCGGCCACCAGAGGTCTCACTCACCAGAGTACTGACTTTCATTCGGACTCCATTTCCCATGCACCTTCACTCTGGGACTGATTACTGCACACCTGATCATCATCACTCTGCCTATTTATACCCTGAACACACTCACACTCATTGCAAAGTCTTGTTTGCCATGGCTACATTTCTGAGCGGTTATCCCCTGTTATTGATCTGCCTGTGTTTTGACTCTGCCTTGGACTACCGTTTCTGATTCTGTGCTGCCTGCCCTTTGATCTGTGTTTGCCTGGACTTTGTACATTCGACTGTTTGCTGCCTGCCCTGACCTTTGCCTGTTATGACCAAGTTTTCTGCTCTGCCTCTGATATTGCTGTTCGCCCTGGTTCACCGATCCATGCCTGTTTATACTGTGAGTTTGAGTCATCTTAATAAACTGCAAATGGATCCTAATCCACCTGAGTCCTTGTTACAGAAGACTTCGCCACATACCGATCCAGCAGTTTTCACGCAGTTCACCAACGAACTCTCAGCACAAGCTAATCAGCTAATGATGCATCAACAGCAGCTCAGTCGTTTGACCAGCATGATGGAGGAACTGGTTAAGGCGGTACAGAGCCTTCATCTCCCACCGTCAGCAGCAAGTGCACCAGTGCTTCAACCAAGCCGGGAATTGCAACCCACACCTTTCACCGCGCTTACAAGCAACCCACGCTTGCCGTTTGACGGCACTCCGGCCAAGTGCAAGGGTTTTCTTATGCAGTGTTCCATCTTTCTGGCTCAACAACCTACCCTGTACTCGACTGACACTGGTAAGATCTCCCTGGTCTGTTCTCTTCTCACTGGCAAGGCACTCGAATGGGCAACGGCGGTCTGGGACAACCAAACCCTTGAGAGGACCACTTATACGAACTTTATCCAATGTCTACGCACAGTGTTCGATCATGCTGAAGGAGGGCGGAATGCTGGTGAATGACTGCTCGCGCTTCGGCAGGGGAAGAGCACGGCTGCTGAATTCGCTCTCACTTTCCGCACCCTGGCAGCACAAACAGTGTGGGTGGATGACACCTTAAAAACTCCTCCGTCAAGCCCTCAACGACGATCTACAATCTGAACTCGCCTGCTGAGACGAAGATAAGGATCTAGACCAATTTATTGACCTGGCTGTTCGCATCGACAATCTCATCTGCTCTCGAAGATGTCAGAGAAACAATAGTAACCTTCCACTCCCCTATTCACTCAACAGTAGCGAAGAACCCATGCAAATTGGACGTACACACATCTCCTCGGAGGAACGGGAGCGTCGTGTAAAGAACCATCTGTGTCTCTACTGTGGTCTCGCTGGACATCTTAGAGCCGAGTGCTCGATCCGACCTCCGCAAACACAGCCACGCAGGGTGAGTTTACTAGTTTCAACTATCACTCACAACAACTGCCTTGATTTACCTGTCACGTTAACTCACCAATCCAAAGTAATCAGGACCAAGGCATTAATTGATTCTGGGGCCGCAGGCAACTTCATTGATGAAGGACTGGTCCGGCAATATGAAATAGCACTAATCCAATGCAACTCTCCTTTGGCAGTGGCCGCGCTAGACGGACGCCCCCTGGGGACCGGAAAAGTGCAATGAATTGACCACCGAACTTAACCTGCAAGTGGGCATTCTGCACACCGAGTCTATCCGTCTGTACGTCATTCATTCCCCTAATAATCCAGTCATTCTGGGTTTTCCCTGGCTGCAGAACCACAACCCACAAATTTCCTGGCAGGACAAACAGATTACTCAATGGGGCTCCACGTGCCATTCCCAATGCCTCCGCTCAACCAAACTTCTGCCCATTAGAACCACCTTCATGAACAGCACCATCAACACCACACCTGGGGTACCTCTTGAGTATTCAGACCTCATTGAAGTGTTCAGTAAAACCAAGGCATCACAATTACCACCACATCGCAGCAACGACTGTGCCATAGACCTCCTACCAGGTACCACGCCACCTAGAGGCCGCATCTTCCCACTGTCTGAACCCGAAGATCAAGCTATGAAAGCATACATCAAAGAGGAGCTGACTAAGGGGTTTATTCGACCATCCACTTCGCCTGCAGCAGTGGGGTTTTTCTTCGTAGGGAAGAAAGATGGAGGTCTTTTTCCTTGCATTGATTATCGTGGTCTAAACAACATCCCCGTTAAGTTCAGGTATCCACTACCTCTGGTTCCTGCTGCCCTAGAACAACTTCGGACTGCTAAGATGTTTACCAAGCTCGACCTCCGATCTGCCTATAACCTCATTCGCATTCGGGAAGGGGATGAATGGAAGACTGCTTTCTCCACAAACAACGGGCACTATGAATATCTTGGCATGCCCTTCGGGCTGTCCAACAGTCCATCCGTATTCCAATCATTCATCAATGACATCTTCAGAGACCTGCTAAATCAATGTCTGGTGGTATACATCGACGATATCCTTATTTATTCAGACACCATGGAAGAACATATCCAACAGGTCTGCACGGTCTTGCAACGGCTCATTGACCACCAATTATACGCCAAAGCAGAAAAATGTGAGTTTCATCAACCATCAGTTTCATTTCTTGGATATGTCATCAGTCCCGAGGGAGTGGCTATGGACGAAAAGAAGGTCCTGGCGGTTTTGGATTGGCTTCAACCTACCACCTTAAAAGAGCTGCAAAGATTCTTGGGGTTCGCCAACTTCTACAGGAGATTCATTAGAAACTTAAGTTCGGTCGCTGCACCACTCACCGCTATGACAAGGGGAGGAAACAGCAAGCCACGGTGGTCCGCCGATGCCATACAAGCATTCACCGACCTGAAAAACCGATTCACGTCCACTCCCATCCTGCATCACCCTGACCCTCAAGTGCCTTCTGTGGTGGAAGTGGATGCCTCCAACACAGGGATTGATGCCATCCTTTCTCAACGGCAAGGTAACCCGCCTAAATTATTTCCTTGTGCCTTCTATTCCAGAAAGCTCTCTGCAACTGAGCAGAACTATGACGTGGGTAATCGCGAACTGCTAACGATGAAGGCGGCATTCGAAGAGTGGCAACACTGGCTAGAGGGAGCGAGACATCCGTTCATGGTTCTGACCGATCATCGCAACCTCGAGTATCTACGCTCAGCCAAGAGATTGAACTCCAGGCAAGCCAGATGGGCATTATTTTTCACTCGGTTTAACTTTTCTATCACATACATTCCAGGCTCGAAGAACATCAAAGCAGATGCGTTGTCACGACAATACGACACCACACCACAGAATTCCCATCAAGATCCTGGCTCCGGTTCAATGGGACATCATGTCAGAAATCACACAGGCACACATCCAAAACCCACCTCCTGCAGCATGTTCAATCGACTGAACATTTGTTCCTCCAGAGCTCAGAGAGAAGGTAATTCGTTGGGTACACTCTGCCACAAGCTCCGGTCACCCGGGAATCACAACCACAACTCGGCTGATAAGAAACCGATTCTGGTGGGACACATTAAAGGCTGACATCACCGACTTCGTGAACGCATGCCACACATGTGCTGCAGCAAAGACTCTGAAGCAGCTTCCAGAAGGACTGTTACAACCACTACCCATTCCACAACGTCCATGGTCCCACATAGCCATCGACTTCGTCACTGATCTGCCAGTATCACAAGGTAACACCACCATATTAACTGTGATTGATCGATTCTCTAAAGGATGTCGACTAATTCCTCTACCTAAGCTTCTCACAGCCTTCGAAACCGCCCAACACCTGCTTCACTACGTATTCCGATATTATGGGCTACCGGAGGACATCGTCTCTGATCGAGGATCTCAGTTCACGTCGAGGGTATGGTCAGCTTTCTTCCAATTATTAAATGTGAAGATAAGCCTCACCTCTGGTTATCATCCACAGTCTAATGGACAAACCGAACGCTTAAATCAAGAAATATCTAAGTTCCTCAGGATGTACTGCCAGCAGAATCAAGCGGACTGGAGTCGCTTTCTTCCCTGGGCAGAGTATGCACAGAACTCCATTCTCAAACCATCCACCAAATTGACTCCCTTCCAGTGTATACTGGGCTTTCATCCTCCTGTCACAAACGCCGGTCAAGATCCCACCGTCGGCCACCAGAGGTCTCACTCACCAGAGTACTGACTTTCATTCGGACTCCATTTCCCATGCACCTTCACTCTGGGACTGATTACTGCACACCTGATCATCACTCTGCCTATTTATACCCTGAACACACTCACAATCATTGCGTAGTCTTGTTTGCCACGGCTACATTTCTGAGCGTTTATCCCCTGTTATTGATCTGCCTGTGTTTTGACACTGCCCTGGACTACCGTTTCTGATTCTGTGCTGCCTGCCCTTTGATCTGTGTTTGCCTGGACTTTGTACGTTCGACTGTTTGCTGCCTGCCCCGACCTTTGCCTGTTATGTCCAAGTTTTCTGCTCTGCCTCTGATATTGCTGTTCGCCCTGGTTCACCGATCCATGCCTGTTTATACTGTGAGTTTGAGTCATCTTAATAAACTGCAAAAGTCCTTGTTACAGGTTAAAATCCATCCACCCTGTTTGTTATTTTCCCCATGAATCTGAAATGGTGTCTCATTGAGCTGTTCAGGAATGTGATCCAATGTGACGTCACATGGGAACAGGCCCCGCCCATGACTGGCACAGAATCTGCCCTATTAGCTAAGCTCCTCCCCTGAGTGAGCTGTACACAGTCCGCCATGTTTATCTCCTCGCCAGAGCATTTAACAGCAGCATTCAAGTAAGAAATGTATTCTTATTAAAGCTACTAAAGTTAATCAATCAAGAGCAATAAGTTATTTTTTGTTTTCCTTTTGTTATTTGAGTCATATTAACAGCATAGACAGCTGTAGGTACTGTATATTACGCTGCTTTCACTTTAATACACAGATCTGTATTCATATTTATTTTATTTTTTTCTTTCCCTGCTGTTTACGTTCACAGACATAACTGTGTTTGTGAACTTTTTGTTTTTGACATAACCTTATGTGTATTTGACAGTTTAAATGCAATAAGATGTCATAGAGAAATTAGTTCACAGGACGTGCTGTCTGACAGCCAGCTTTCTGTGCGCGTGATTCGGATGTGTGCACTCAGAAAACCATATATCAGAAATTCAAGCTGATATGGATTTAAAATGCATGCAAATAAAAAACGTCATGATGAGAAAGAACTGCAATGTCACGTGAGGGTGGCCGCAATATAATCAAAACCAAACCAATGTCTTAGTTTTTGGCAGAGTATCCGAGGCACGAGCTGTAAGGCTTCGCCCCTCTTCTGGAAAGCGGGGTGGGGAGCAGCAACTCATTTGCATTTAAAGATATATGCACAAAAACAGCATATTTTTACTTCCACTCAAAAATGGGCATTTACAACATGGCATAATAAATGATCCGTGGGGTATTTTGAGCTGAAACTTCAGACACATCCTGTTGACACCTGAGACTTATATTACATCTTGTGAAAAAGGGGCATAATTGCTCCCCTTTAAATGCCTGAAATAAGGTATGTGGTTAACACAAGCTCAAGATATTTTTATATTTTATTCTATAACATAAAATACATCAGTAATACCCCTTTGTGAATATTTATTTATTTATTTTTTCTTGAAAGGCAGTTGCTAACAAGTGGTTAAATGGGATTACAAAGGTTATCTGGGACATTAAACGTCATCACATCAAACAGGTAAACTCATCTACACACAAGTTCACTTTTATAGCCTCTTGTTTATAATTGCACTACTGCAAACTAATCAAACTCAAACTTTGAGGGAAAAGATTTTGTAAATAAATACTGGAAAAGTTTCTGTGGTGTAGTTTGTTTGTAGTCTACGTTTAGATTTTATTTAGGCTTCAAAATTCATAAAGGTGTGTTAATTTGTGAAGATTATCATGATGAACAAAACGTGTAGGAATCATAAACTTTAGTTGGTCACTGTAACAAGGCCTCAAAAGTCAAGCAAGAGTTTGGATCTAAATGCAGATAAAAAAGTGTTTAATGGTTCAAAACGTGACATCCGTGACTTGACCGTGGAACACATGACATGAAACGTAGCTCTTGACATTGACCCGTACCACCATTAACCATTAAAGGCACATACACACAAACAATAATTTACCAAGGGCAAGACTGAGCACATGGTTACATAACTGAGAAAACAATAGGATAGAAACACCTGAAACTAATTAGCATAAACAAAATAACTACAAAGGCCATAAAAAGAGCTACAAAAGAACATGGATTCATGAATGGCCAATTTCAAAATAAGAAACATGAGATAAAGCACAGGATGTTGACAGTTACAGAGCTTATTTTCTGCAATAATACAAAATAGAAATGGAAAAATTCTATTGTTGACTTCCGGGTTGGCCAACAAAAATACATCATCCCTGCAGCAAGCTATGAAACTTGTTAATTTTTTTATTGGCAAACTAATTTAGCCAACACTGAAATGTTACCCTGTTATTAATCAGCACAATGTCCTCAAAAAAGCATCCGCCTCCACAACATGCGTGAGTAACCTTTCTCTTTAATTATATCTCCAGTAACCTGACTAGATGTATAAGAATGATATGTCCCAACCTTGGAGGGAACATTCACAAATTTATTGTTTTTAATCTTTTTAGCACACAACCGTGAGCGAAAATGAGTCCCCCTCAGAAGCCATCAATCAACTTAATGGATATGAGTTAGGACACCTCTAGAGATGCGGCAGTGAAACTCTGCCCCTCTTATTCCATCACCGCCGCTCTGAACAGCAGATTAGGGAGACCAGGAGCAGGACAATACCAGCTTTTCACTCGAGCAAGGTGAATACTAACAGACCTTTTGGTAAAGCACAGGCTTTTGATAAAGCAAATAAGAGTTGACTGGTCTTAGCTGCTCTGTTTTTGAACAGAGAAGTGACGTGGGGGAACAGGGTATCGTCCTTCAGCTGATGAGGTTTCATTCACCCTGAATACCCAGACGTGGCTGTCAAGGACTCTGGCGTGGCTAATTACAAAAGCAATCCCATCAACATCCCAAAATAGGCTCACTGGAGCCCTGACACTTCATTTTACAAAGTCATGGAAATGCTGAGGTATTGATTCCATTCGTCTCTCTCCAGCCGAATGCGGACAGGTCGATGCTAGTCCCAGCAGGATCCTCTTTTGGCCACATCTTTCACCATTTTATTTATTAATTTATTGTTTTCAGATTGAAAATGATCAGGCATATAATGTATGCTTTATATAATTATTTTTCACAAAACACTTAAGCATGCCTGAGCAGAGATCTGACAAGACTTTGATGGCAATAGTGTTTACTACACAATTTTCTCCACTATTTGCAGTCTTGATAAGTCAACTCCAGTTGCCGAAAGCCAGCCAGTCTGCAGATTTTCAGCAGTCAGAGTTCATTTTGCACATTATTTCATTAATTTTGCGTAGTATGTTGGCCGTTATTTAAAATAACTAATAACAATTTAAAACCCCTTGTTTTGTCATTTTTGTCAGAGAAAAAAAATATATAAATTATGTAATGTATTAGTTAACTCTTTGTTTTGTTTTTTTGTTCTATTTTTCAAGGCAGCTTCTCCAACACTGCTCAACACCGCTGAGATATGTATAGATGTGCTACTGTTGTGCAATGTCTGAGTATATAATGTTGATTTTTTTTTTTATATATATATATATACAGTGGGGAGAACAAGTATTTGATACACTGCCGATTTTGCAGGTTTGCCCACTTACAAAGCATGTAGAAGTCTGTAATTTTTATCATAGGTACACTTCAACTGTGAGTGACGGAATCTAAAACAAAAATCCAGAAAATCACATTGTATGATTTTTAAGTAATTAATTTGCATTTTATTGCATGACATAAGTATTTGATACATCAGAAAAGCAGAACTTAATATTTGGTACAGAAACCTTTGTTTGCAATTACAGAGATCATACATTTCCTGTAGTTCTTGACCAGGTTTGCACACACTGCAGCAGGGATTTTGGCCCACTCCTCCATACAGACCTTCTCCAGATCCTTCAGGTTTCGGGGCTGTCGCTGGGCAATATGGACTTTCAGCTCCCTCCAAAGATTTTCTATTGGGTTCAGGTCTGGAGACTGGCTAGGCCACTCCAGGACCTTGAGATGCTTCTTACGGAGCCACTCCTTAGTTGCCCTGGCTGTGTGTTTCGGGTCGTTGTCATGCTGGAAGACCCAGCCACGACCCATCTTCAATGCTCTTACTGAGGGAAGGAGGTTGTTGGCCAAGATCTCGCGATACATGGCCCCATCCATCCTCCCCTCAATACGTTGCAGTTGTCCTGTCCCCTTTGCAGAAAAGCATCCCCAAATAATGATGTTTCCACCTCCATGCTTCACGGTTGGTATGATGTTCTTGGGGTTGTACTCATCCTTCTTCTTCCTCCAAACACGGCGAGTGGAGTTTAGACCAAAAAGCTCTATTTTTGTCTCATCAGACCACATGACCTTCTCCCATTCCTCCTCTGGATCATCCAGATGGTCACTGGCAAACTTCAGACGGGCCTGGACATGCGCTGGCTTGAGCAGGGAGACCTTGCGTGCAGGATTTTAATCCATGACGGCGTAGTGTGTTACTAATGGTTTTCTTTGAGACTGTGGTCCCAGCTCTCTTCAGGTCATTGACCAGGTCCTGCCGTGTAGTTCTGGGCTGATCCCTCACCTTCCTCATGATCATTGATGCCCCACGAGGTGAGATCTTGCATGGTGCCCCAGACCGAGGGAGATTGACCGTCATCTTGAACTTCTTCCATTTTCTAATAATTGCGCCAACAGTTGTTGCCTTCTCACCAAGCTGCTTGCCTATTGTCCTGTAGCCCATCCCAGCCTTGTGCAGGTCTACAATTTTATCCCTGATGTCCTTACACAGCTCTCTGGTCTTGGCCATTGTGGAGAGGTTGGAGTCTGTTTGATTGAGTGTGTGGACAGGTGTCTTTTATACAGGTAACGAGTTCAAACAGGTGCAGTTAATACAGGTAATGAGTGGAGAACAGGAGGGCTTCTTAAAGAAAAACTAACAGGTCTGTGAGAGCCGGAATTCTTACTGGTTGGTAGGTGATCAAATACTTATGTCATGCAATAAAATGCAAATTAATTATTTAAAAATCATACAATGTGATTTTCTGGATTTTTGTTTTAGATTCCGTCTCTCACAGTTGAAGTGTACCTATGATAAAAATTACAGACCTCTACATGCTTTGTAAGTAGGAAAACCTGCAAAATCGGCATTGTATCAAATACTTGTTCTCCCCACTGTATATATATAATAAATAAATAAGCTGCTTTCCATTGATGTATGGTTTATTAGGATAGGACAATATTTGGCCGAGATACAACTATTTAAAAATCTGGAATCTGAGGGTGCAAAACAATCTAAATATTGAGAAAATCGCCTTTAAAGTTGTCCAAATTAAGTCCTTAGCAATGCATATTACTACTAATAATACATTTTTAATATATTTACGGTAGGAAATTTACAAAATATCTTCATGGAACATGATCTTTACTTAATATCCTAATGATTTTTGGCATAAAAGAAAAATCGATAATTTTGACCCATACAGTGTATTGTTGGCTATTGCCACAAATATACCCGTGCGACTTATGATTGGTTTTGTGGTCCAGGGTCACAAAGATGACCTATGGCGCAGGCTAATAAGTCCTTTAACTACCTGCTCGTAATCACATCGTCATCTTTATGCTATGGGTAATTCATGTATGCTATATTGTATAGCAGCAGCATGTCTTACTTGCTCACAGCAGCGTGTCGTGTATGTATTGGCAGTAGCAAGTCTCGTACTTGCTCTGCAGCAGCAATAACCAACAGCAGCAGCAATAAAAGCAGCAGCAACAGCGTAGCAGATCTATTCCGCCAAGACCAAACATATTAATATTGTCATACCCATTACCATGCCAAACACTCAGCGAGTTGTCATGACAGGTACATGATTTTCCCAAGTATGACCGATGTGCTGTAAAGAAATTAATCTAAATGACAGATATAAAATATATACCATTGGGGACAGGAATATCCTACTGAACTTTGATCAGAGTAATGCCAATTTTCTTCTCTGCTTTCCTGCATGAGAGGTGTCATCCTGCCAAGAAGCAGGATCAATGAAAGGATCGAGATGAAGCGGTAAAGGGGGGTTGTGGCTTTAGAGAGAGAAACAGTATATAAGGAATAAAACCTTTAGTCCCAGCCTAATCCTGGCCATGAGTGACACAGTCTGTGTGCACAATGTGAATGAGCCACACATAACCTGTGTCAGAAGACTTTATTAAGAATATTTCAGGTTTTAATCAAAAGCCTTGTTAAAGCCTTATAGTCATCCTCATGATGTTCCAACCCTGTATGCATAACTTTTGAAGAGTGCTGGCGTCCAGACAACGTTGGACCCCATTGACTTTTACTGTATGGACAAAAAAAAAAAACACTGAGATATTTTTATAAATTTTGTATTTCTCTACAGATGGTTGCCACAAATCATGTATATAGTCTCCCCAAGCTGCGCATGTTTGATCCATACTTAATAAATCTGCCCAGTGAGTCTCATCCATTTCTATCATAGCTACATTGCATGTTTTTGCACATCAGTTCAAAGGTCCACTTATAGTGTGAGTAAAGTGTTTTTTTTCTTCAAAATTAGGCATCAATTTGTTTCTCTTTATCATTTTTCACCTTTTTTCTAACACTTAGGCTACGTTTACACTGTCAGTTTTTGGGATTGACAACCTCATTTAAATCTGTGTGGATAGTGGAGCATTTGAGTCACGTGCAGAACACAAAACTGACAGGAACAGCTCCGGTCAATGGTGTAAAATATTTAAGTAAATGTAATTAGTTACTGTACTTAAGTATATTTTTGGTTACTTTGTAGAGTATCAAAGATATTAGCAACTTTTACTCTCTACTACATTTTTGAATAAGTACTCTTTATTCCAATAGAGGGTATGCATTGGCATCACTTTCCCGCCAGAACACGCCCCCTCAGCCGGGACCGAGTGGCAAAAGAGCTGCTGGATGACTGGATTTAATAGGGGAAACTAAAAAACGTGAGTAAAACAAATGATTATCAGTTTAAACTAAAGGTTGGACTCGATAGTGTTCACTTACCAAAGATCCATTGATCCAGGAATCATGTTTCCTGACATTTATATGTGCCTGATTTCGACGCCGGGGAAATACATAAAGCAAATTTGCCTGTGAACGCTTTATATAAATACAATATAGGTAGGTCTAAATCCGGGTAATCACTTGCTATCAATGTTATATATAGTTTCATATCATCCAGCCCTATAGTTTTTGTCTGTTTATTTAAAAACTTCCAATTATTGAGAATATAAGATGGTAAATATTTAATTGCAGTATGAGCTGTCAATACAATATATAACTACAATATATAGGATATGATTTTACCCTAAAATTCAACATATTGACACAAAATGATAACTGCAAATCCATGTTTTGCTGCCTGGATTCCAGTTGTTTCTATGAATTGCAGCGATTCATTTGCTTCTGTTTTCTGTAGCTTTCGGCAGTCTGTAAAAATATACCTCAGATTTCTTGTCAAATCTATCTGCACCATCAAAACTTTCTTTTCTTTGTTTTGTATGTTTTTTGCAGCATTCACGCTGAAAACCAATGCTGCCACTCAGTCTTTTTGATGAAGCCGAAACCAGCATGTCCAGTGCAAGTAGGCTTTGACTATTTAATTTTACTTAACATTATTTTATTTATCCGTTATATTGAAGATACCTTTTTAAATGATATTAATTTACTTATGCGCTTTTTGAGCACTTGAGCTTAACTGAGACTTGAGCGTTTATAGACGTCTGTTGTAGTGACCTTGATTTATTGCAATATTGAGGTGTTCAGTTTTATCAGAATAAGAATCAGAATGAGCTTTATTCCCAAGTATGCTAATGCTTACACATACAAGGAATTTGTCTTGGTGACAGAAGCTTGCAGTGCACAGACAGAATGACAGCGACAAGACAGTGAATAAAATAAATATATAAAAAAATAAACAACATACCAAATAGACAATAGACAATATACACTCACCTAAAGGATTATTAGGAACACCTGTTCAATTTCTCATTAATGCAATTATCTAATCAACCAATCACATGGCAGTTGCTTCAATGCATTTAGGGGTGTGGTCCTGGTCAAGACAATCTCCTGAACTCCAAACTGAATGTCAGAATGGGAAAGAAAGGTGATTTAAGCAATTTTGAGCGTGGCATGGTTGTTGGTGCCAGACGGGCCGGTCTGAGTATTTCACAATCTGCTCAGTTACTGGGATTTTCACGCACAACCATTTCTAGAGTTTACAAAGAATGGTGTGAAAAGGGAAAAACATCCAGTATGCGGCAGTCCTGTGGGCGAAAATGCCTTGTTGATGCTAGAGGTCAGAGGAGAATGAGCCGACTGATTCAAGCTGATAGAAGAGCAACTTTGACTGAAATAACCACTCGTTACAACCGAGGTATGCAGCAAAGCATTTGTGAAGCCACAACACGCACAACCTTGAGGCGGATGGGCTACAACAGCAGAAGACCCCACCGGGTACCACTCATCTCCACTACAAATAGGAAAAAGAGGCTACAATTTGCACAAGCTCACCAAAATTGGACAGTTGAAGACTGGAAAAATGTTGCCTGGTCTGATGAGTCTCGATTTCTGTTGAGACATTCAGATGGTAGAGTCAGAATTTGGCGTAAACAGAATGAGAACATGGATCCATCATGCCTTGTTACCACTGTGCAGGCTGGTGGTGGTGGTGTAATGGTGTGGGGGATGTTTTCTTGGCACACTTTAGGCCCCTTAGTGCCAATTGGGCATCGTTTAAATGCCACGGCCTACCTGAGCATTGTTTCTGACCATGTCCATCCCTTTATGACCACCATGTACCCATCCTCTGATGGCTACTTCCAGCAGGATAATGCACCATGTCACAAAGCTCCAATCATTTCAAATTGGTTTCTTGAACATGACAATGAGTTCACTGTACTAAAATGGCCCCCACAGTCACCAGATCTCAACCCAATAGAGCATCTTTGGGATGTGGTGGAACGGGAGCTTCGTGCCCTGGATGTGCATCTCACAAATCTCCATCAACTGCAAGATGCTATCCTATCAATATGGGCCAACATTTCTAAAGAATGCTTTCAGCACCTTGTTGAATCAATGCCACGTAGAATTAAGGCAGTTCTGAAGGCGAAAGGGGGTCAAACACAGTATTAGTATGGTGTTCCTAATAATCCTTTAGGTGAGTGTATGTACAGATTTGTTATACAATGCAAGAGAAGGTGAATAAAAGGTATTTATTTTGATTTTAGAAAATAAATGTGATTGCTCTCTTCACAAATCAACTGTTTCTTGTTTTTCACTGGCATGTCTATTAGGTGTTAAGGACTAGTGCATCTTTGAGCCTGCAATCAGTATGAGTAAAATACTTTAAAAAAAAAACTCTAAGACTTTTACTCAAGTCATATTGGAATTGGTGTCTTTACACCTCTGGCTCTGGTGGAGAACAGTGACTGTAGGCTATCTAAAACCTTCAGATGACACAGCTCATGGCTCTGTCGCTGTAAGAATTTCCAAGAATGCAGTTGTGAGTCCTGAATATTTACAGGTGTGAGTTCGGTTATACAGTAGAATGCAGTTGTCACTCCCGAAAACAACCATGTGTGAACGGAACCATATTGTAGAACTCAGATACAGGACTGACATCCGTATCCTGCTGCTGTGTGAACGTGGCTTTAGAAATAAAATCCTAGACAAATTCGTGCCTCTACTTTTTTTTTGCAAAACTCCAAAAATACCTACACATACAATTCACTGCAGTTTCCAGTTGAAATGAACACTAGAGGAAGTAAAACACAACAACATTGTGACGGGATCACAAAACAATCTGTGCTGAAATGTGCCACCCAGACTGTGAAGGACAGACTGAAACGACCAGGGCCCTTGTTAAAAGAAAGAATCACTGACTAGCTAAATGTAAAGCTTTCCTCCAGGAAGATCTTCCCACAGAGACTCGAAATAGAGGCACAGATTGCAGATGTTTTTTAGTGTGCCTCAGAATATACGACAAAGGGTGCCAAGTCAACTGTGAGGGAGTTGTTAAAAGTGATTGTTTGTTTCTTATGTAAGTGTTTCTTCAACTACAGGTGCTTCTATGCCACAAACACCAAAAACTTTAATTCGTGTTCACACAGATAATGAAAACGGGGGCAGATCGATTAATAAAGACTTATTTTTGTACAGTTACTTGCTCAATACTATGTTTTGACCTCAAAACTGTTTTACCATAGTGCATTACTTGTAAACTAATACAGTTTGATGTTTGCATCACATAACCAGTTCCATATGTATGGTTTTTCTGAGGTAAACATGCTCAGTAGCTCACCTGATACAGCACTGCACTTGTGATGTGGAGCATTTGGGTACGAGTGAAAAACGAGTCATGATAAAAGAGCTCAAAGACTTGTAGAAGCAAGCTAAAATGGCATGGTTGCTTCAGCAAATGCGTTTTTTTCTCTCCTGGTTGCTTTTGTTAACACTATGGGTGTTGCTATTTTGAGGCAACTGAAAACGACTGCGCCATTGACCAAAAAAAAAACCTGGTCTAAAGTCAATATTGCAGTATTTTTTTGTGTTATTTAAAGGGCGCGTTAGTAATATGCGCCTATAGGCGGGTGCACAATGCGCATATACTCTGCTTATTACACACACAGCACACAAACATTTTTAAATATTAAAAATAAAAGGATTCCTCTCTGGAGAAGCGTTCAGTCTTTCCGCTCGCAAATTCCGCCATGTAAATAGCAAATCCGTCATGGTGCAAGTGATTTTAAGGGAATGAGGAGATGAGACTCTGATTGGTTTATTGCACGTTACGCCCAAAACACACCCATGACTCATTAAGAGACTAGGTACAACCCTTTTGGACCATGTGCCTGGCGCGCTGACCATTTTTTACGTCGTTAAACTAGCAAAAGTGGATTCGGACACGCCCTAAGTGCACCTGCGCCATGCGCTTCAGACCATGCGCTCAGAATAGGGCCCTAAATGTTTATTTACATAGAACATTAACCTTTTAGTGCCACTCACTGGAAATGTAATTTTCTGAACTGCTGCGATACACACAACAACCAACATAATAAAACATTGCCAGATTCACATTCATCTGTTTTGGATAAAACTGAACGTGCTTTTAGCATCACTCACTGCACATTTGACTTTGAAAGTGCCACGAAACGAGCAAGAATCAGTGTAATATCATTTTGTGTAAATGTCGCCACAGGCACGTATTTCCAATGAGGTTGAGAATTTAAATGGCTGTGTTCACTCCCTTTGCATGCGAAAACACTACAGCGTTGGATGTTTTCTCCAGTTTTGCTCACATTGGCTTGTGTGTTTGATGTTGTGTCAAATATAGTTAGTTAACATGCCCCATCTTCAAAAACAGTCTCTTTGCAAAACCTGCATTCACAAAACAATCCAGGCTGCATCTGTAACACAAAGTTTTTCTGTATAGCTCAGTTTCAATAAAAGGCCTTTTTGGAGAGGAAGTTTTGATTTCTGCCGTTTACAGTATGTTTTCATGGTACATCAAGCTCTTTTATCTCAAAAGATCAAGGGGAATTTGATTCGTCATGATATGACCCCTGTAACTGGCCAATCCATCAATAACAGGTTCTTTTTAAAGCCTGTATTACATTGTGACGGGATCACAAAACAATCTGTGCTGAAATGTGTCACCCAGACTGTGAAGGTCAGACTGACATGATCTGGGCCCTTGTTAAAAGAAAGAATCACTGACTAGCTATGTCCACATGATGAACATTGATAGTGTTGATTATGAGTAGTATGATAGAGTTTTTCTTTATATTATGTGTGTGTGTGTGTGTATATATACACTCACCTAAAGGATTATTAGGAACACCATACTAATACTGTGTTTGACCCCCTTTCGCCTTCAGAACTGCCTTAATTCTACGTGGCATTGATTCAACAAGGTGCTGAAAGCATTCTTTAGAAATGTTGGCCCATATTGATAGGATAGCATCTTGCAGTTGATGGAGATTTGTGGGATGCACATCCAGGGCACGAAGCTCCCGTTCCACCACATCCCAAAGATGCTCTATTGGGTTGAGATCTGGTGACTGTGGGGGCCATTTTAGTACAGTGAACTCATTGTCATGTTCAAGAAACCAATTTGAAATGATTCGAGCTTTGTGACATGGTGCATTATCCTGCTGGAAGTAGCCATCAGAGGATGGGTACATGGTGGTCATAAAGGGATGGACATGGTCAGAAACAATGCTCAGGTAGGCCGTGGCATTTAAACGATGCCCAGTTGGCACTAAGGGGCCTAAAGTGTGCCAAGAAAACATCCCCCACACCATTACACCACCACCACCAGCCTGCACAGTGGTAACAAGGCATGATGGATCCATGTTCTCATTCTGTTTACGCCAAATTCTGACTCTACCATCTGAATGTCTCAACAGAAATGGAGACTCATCAGACCAGGCAACATTTTTCCAGCCTTCAACTGTCCAATTTTGGTGAGCTCGTGCAAATTGTAGCCTCTTTTTCCTATTTGTAGTTGAGATGAGTGGTACCCGGTGGGGTCTTCTGCTGTTGTAGCCCATCCGCCTCAAGGTTGTGCGTGTTGTGGCTTCACAAATGCTTTGCTGCATACCTCCGTTGTAACGAGTGGTTATTTCAGTCAAAGTTGCTCTTCTATCAGCTTGAATCAGTCGGCCCATTCTCCTCTGACCTCTAGCATCAACAAGGCATTTTCGCCCACAGGACTGCCGCATACTGGATGTTTTTCCCTTTTCACACCATTCTTTGTAAACTCTAGAAATGGTTGTGCGTGAGAATCCCAGTAACTGAGCAGATTGTGAAATACTCAGACCGGCCCGTCTGGCACCAACAACCATGCCACGCTCAAAATTGCTTAAATCACCTTTCTTTCCCATTCTGACATTCAGTTTGGAGTTCAGGAGATTGTCTTGACCAGGACCACACCCCTAAATGCGTTGAAGCAACTGCCATGTGATTGGTTGATTAGATAATTGCATTAATGAGAAATTGAACAGGTGTTCCTAATAATCCTTTAGGTGAGTGTATGTATGTATGTATGTATGTGTATATATATATATCAGGCCCAGAATTCAGAGGCCCCTGGGTACATTTTCTTCATTTTTATTAAAAATAAATACCTGTGATGGGAAAAGGTAGAAGAGCGAGTTCGGCAAAAGGCGTATCTAACGCGTCAAAAACTACTTTCAGGCGCCACACTCCCTACAGCCTACGCCACTGCAGACATTAAGTGCAAATAGACACTCTGTTATCGGAAATGTAAAAAAAAAAAAAGATTTTTTTTTTTTTTCTTCCCCTCTCTTGGGCCCCAAGGGCCAGATTTACTAAACGGGGCAAATTAGAATGAGCTCGCAATTCCAAAAAAAAAAGCGTAGATGGGAGTGGAAAGTTCTGTGTGTCATCTACTGACGACGCGCAAATTAAAGAACACTGATTTCCATAATGACCAACGCAGTCTACTAGTTAACATCTGGTTTAAGACATGCTTTTTTGGGGCGGTAAATAATGGCGCAAACGTCAGTAAATTGACAAGCGCAAACCTTAGTAAATCACCTTGCATGATTCATTTAAATATTCTCCTCCCATAAATTTTGCGTCTGAAAGGGAAACTCCTACAAATGCATATGCAATAAGGTCAGCTGCAAAAATAACTGTCCACACCTTTTCAACGCCAATTTTTCACAGCGTGTCTTTAGTAAATCCTGACAGTTGTTTTTTAACACCAAAAGAGGGTTTGCATTGGCGCAAGCTGTTAATAAATCTGGCCCTAAGTGTTCATGAGCCCCTGGGCCCGTGCCCATAATGCCCATTGGATAATCCTGCCCAGCCTAATACATATATATATATATATATATATATATATATATATATATATATATACACAGTGGGGAGAACAAGTATTTGATACACTGCCGATTTTGCAGGTTTGCCCACTTACAAAGCATGTAGAAGTCTTTCATTTTTATCATAGGTACACTTCAACTGTGAGTGACGGAATCTAAAACAAAAATCCAGAAAATCACATTGTATGATTTTTAAGTAATTAATTTGCATTTTATTGCATGACATAAGTATTTGATACATCAGAAAAGCAGAACTTAATATTTGGTACAGAAACCTTACGTTTCCTGTAGTTCTTGACCAGGTTTGCACACACTGCAGCAGGGATTTTGGCCCAATCCTCCATACAGACCTTCTCCAGATCCTTCAGGTTTCGGGGCTGTCGCTGGGCAGTACGGACTTTCAGTTCCCTCCAAAGATTTTCTATTGGGTTCAGGTCTGGAGACTGGCTAGGCCACTCCAGGACCTTGAGATGCTTCTTACGGAGCCACTCCTTAGTTGCCCTGGCTGTGTGTTTTGTGTCGTTGTCATGCTGGAAGACCCAGCCACGACCCATCTTCAATACCGAGGGAGATTGACCGTCATCTTGAACTTCTTCCATTTTCTAATAATTGCGCCAACAGTTGTTAACTTCTCACCAAGCTGCTTGCCTATTGTCCTGTAGCCCATCCCAGCCTTGTGCAGGTCTACAATTTTATCCCTGATGTCCTTACACAGCTCTCTGGTCTTGGCCATTGTGGAGAGGTTGGAGTCTGTTTGGTTGAGTGTGTGGACAGGTGTCTTTTATACAGGTAACGAGTTCAAACAGGTGCAGTTAATACAGGTAATGAGTGGAGAACAGGAGGGCTTCTTTAAGAAAAACTAACAGGTCTGTGAGAGACGGATTTCTTACTGGTTGCTAGGTGATCAAATATGTCATGCAATAAAATGCTAATTAATTATTTAAAATTTTTGTTTTAGATTCCGTCTCTCACAGTTGAAGTGTACCTATGATAAAAATTACAGACCTCTACATGCTTTGTAAGTAGGAAAACCTGCAAAATCGGCAGTGTATCAAATACTTGTTCTCCTCACTGTATATATATATATATATATTTATCCAGACCTCGAATAATGCAAAGAAAACAAGTTTATATTCATTCTTAAACCACAATATTAATGTTTTAACCTAGGAAGAGTTCAGAAATCAATATTTGGTGGAATAACCCTGATTTCCAATTACAGCTTTCATGCGTCTTGGCATGCTCCCTATCAGTCGGTCACATTGCTGTTGGACGACTTTATGCCACTCCTGGCGAAAAAATTCAAGCAGCTTGGCTTTATTTAATGGCTGATGACCCTCTTGATCACATTCCAGAGGTTTTCAGTGGGGTTCAGGTCTGGAGATTGTGATGGCCATGGCAGGGTCTTGATCTGGTGGTCCTCCATCCACACATTGGCCTGGCAGTGTGGATTGGAGCATTGTCCTGCAGGGAAAAAACAATCCTTTGAGTTGGGGAACATTGTCAGAGCAGAAGGAAGCATGTTTTCTTCCAGGGAAACCTTGGACGTGGCTTGAGTCACGCGTTCTTAACAAAGACAGATCTGCCTGATTCTGATCTTCATTGATGAATCCAGCTTTCAGCTTTGCCCAACACCTGATCCTCTAATGGTTAGACAGAGGCCTACAACCCACAGTCTCTCACACCCACTGTGTAATTTGGTGGAGGATTGGTGATGATCTGGTGGTTCTTCAGTGAGAATCGGGCAGACACGTCTTTTGAGAAGGATATGAAACTCAAGCCACGTACAAGATTATCCTGAAAGAAAAATTGCTTCTGCTCTGACAATGTTCGTGGCATCTTTTTTCATTCATTTTCTGCAAATAAATACTCTAAACGACAATATTTTTATTTGAAATTTGAAAGAAATGTTGTCAGTAGTTTGTAGAATAAATAAAAACATTTAATTTTACTCAAACAGATACATATAAATAATAAATCCAAAGAAAACTGCTAATTTTGCAGTGGTCTCCTAATTTTATATCCAAATATCTCTTAAAAAAAAAAAAAAAAAAAAATATATATATATATATATATATATATATGTATGTATATATATATGTATGTATGTATATATATATATGTATGTATATATATATATGTATGTGTATGTATATATATGTATGTATGTATATGTATGTATATATATGTATGTATGTATATATATATATATATATATATATATGTATGTATATATATATATATATATATATATATATATATATATACTGTATATACACACCGATCAGGCATAACATTATGACCACTGACAGGTGAAGTGAATAACACTGATTATCTCTTCATCACGGCACCTGTTAGTGGGTGGGATATATTAGGCAGCAAGTGAACATTTTGTCCTCAAAGTTGATGTGTTAGAAGCAGGAAAAATGGGCAAGCGTAAGGATTTGAGTGAGTTTGACAAGGGCAAAATTGTGATGGCTAGACGACTGGGTCAGAGCATCTCCAAAACTACAGCTCTTGTGGGGTGTTTCCGGTCTGCAGTGGTCAGTATCTATCAAAAGAGGTCCAAGGAAGGAACCGTGGTGAACCAGCGACAGGGTCATGGGCAGCCAAGGCTCATTGATGCACGTGGGGAGTGAAGGCTGGCCTGTGTGGTCCGATCAAACAGACGAGCTACTGTAGCTCTAATTGCTCAAGAAGTTAATGCTGGTTCTGATAGAAAGGTGTCAGAATACACAGTGCATCGCTGTTTGTTGCGTATGGGGCTGCATAGCCGCAGACCAGTCAGGGTGCCCATGCTGACTCCTGTCCACCGCCGAAAGCGCCAACAGTGGGCACGTGAGCATCAGAACTGGACCATGGAGCAATGGAAGAAGGTGGCCTGGTCTGATGAATCACGTTTTCTTTTACATCCCGTGGATGGCCGGGTGCGTTTGCGTCGCTTACCTGGGGAACACATGGCACCAGGATGCACTATGGGAAGAAGGCAAGCCGGTGGAGGCAGTGTGATGCTTTGGGCAAGGTTCTGCTGGGAAACCTTGGGTCCTGCCATCCATGTGGATGTTACTTTGACACGTACCACCTACCTAAGCATTGGTGCAGACCATGTACACCCTTTCATGGAAACGGTATTCCCTGGTGGCTGTGGCCTCTTTCAGCAGGATAATGTGCCCTGCCACAAAGCAAAAATGGTTCAGGAATGGTTTGAGGAGCACAACAACGAGTTTGAGGTGTTGACTTGGCCTCCAAATTCCCCAGATCTTAATCCAATCAAGCATCTGTCGGATGTGCTGAACAAACAAGTCCAATCCATGGAGGCCCCACCTCGCAACTTACAGGACTTAAAGGATCTGCTGCTAACATCTTGGTGCCAGATACGACAGCACACCTTCAGGGGTCTAGTGGAGTCCATGCCTTGATGGGTCAGGGCTGTTTTGGCAGCAAAAGGGGGACCAACACAATATTAGGATATTGGTCATAATGTTATGCCTGACCGGTGTGTGTATATATATATATATATATATATCTCCAAAGAGCCTACAGTGCCTATAGTTGGTAAAACACCAATATGGGCTTCTTCTCAGAGTATGTTGCTTCAGTATGTAGTCTGATCAATATTTGCAATATTTTCGACAGTTATTCTATCTTTTGATTCTTTAAATATGTTGAGAAAACACATAACAGCTGATATAATTTGAAATACAGCATTTATACATGCTGTTTGATCATAAATAGTCAGAGACTAGCATGTTGCCCTGAACAATGTGTACAATCTTTTGAATGAATTCTGCATTTCTAAACATACTGCTCTCACACTGGCATCTCATGTTCCCAGCTGTCTCTGTGCTCCTCTTTTCAACAGATTTTTCTGCCTGAGGAATTATTTAAAATAAAAGTTATAAATAAATAAACAGTGATGGGGAACATCTTCTCTGTGGCAGTGTAGTTTAAAAGGAATTGGAATGAAGATCCTATATGGTTTTAATTGGTTTATTCATTTATGGTAAAAGCACTATGATTCTTTTCATAATATTTGTAATGCCATTCATATATAATGAAATAGCCTATTTCTTTGAAATAACAATGGTTTTGAAAATCCTTCTCCGTATAACCTACTGGGACCCAGCAAAAGAGCTTTTGGTATTTAGTTTTTCTTTGTGCATCATTGTAAAGTTTATGTAAAGTTAATGAAAACATATGTTAATATAAAAAATAAAATAAGTAAATGCATACAAATATAATACTTATTTGTTTTTTATCATAGTGTAATATACATGTAAAATGTTAACACACACACACATATATATATATATATATACACTCACCTAAAGGATTATTAGGAACACCATACTAATACTGTGTTTGACCCCCTTTCGCCTTCAGAACTGCCTTAATTCTACGTGGCATTGATTCAACAAAGTGCTGAAAGCATTCTTTAGAAATGTTGGCCCATATTGATAGGATAGCATCTTGCAGTTGATGGAGATTTGTGGGATGCACATCCAGGGCACGAAGCTCCCGTTCCACCACATCCCAAAGATGCTCTATTGGGTTGAGATCTGGTGACTGTGGGGGCCATTTTAGTACAGTGAACTCATTGTCATGTTCAAGAAACCAATTTGAAATGATTCGAGCTTTGTGACATGGTGCATTATCCTGCTGGAAGTAGCCATCAGAGGATGGGTACATGGTGGTCATAAAGGGATGGACATGGTCAGAAACAATGCTCAGGTAGGCCGTGGCATTTAAACGATGCCCAATTGGCACTAAGGGGCCTAAAGTGTGCCAAGAAAACATCCCCCACACCATTACACCACCACCACCAGCCTGCACAGTGGTAACAAGGCATGATGGATCCATGTTCTCATTCTGTTTACGCCAAATTCTGACTCTACCATCTGAATGTCTCAACAGAAATCGAGACTCATCAGACCAGGCAACATTTTTCCAGTCTTCAACTGTCCAATTTTGGTGAGCTTGTGCAAATTGTAGCCTCTTTTTCCTATTTGTAGTGGAGATGAGTGGTACCCGGTGGGGTCTTCTGCTGTTGTAGCCCATCCGCCTCAAGGTTGTGCGTGTTGTGGCTTCACAAATGCTTTGCTGCATACCTCGATTGTAACGAGTGGTTATTTCAGTCAAAGTTGCTCTTCTATCAGCTTGAATCAGTCGGCACATTCTCCTCTGACCTCTAGCATCAACAAGGCATTTTCGCCCACAGGACTGCCGCATACTGGATGTTTTTCCCTTTTCACACCATTCTTTGTAAACTCTAGAAATGGTTGTGCGTGAAAATCCCAGTAACTGAGCAGATTGTGAAATACTCAGACCGGCCCGTCTGGCACCAACAACCATGCCATGCTCAAAATTGCTTAAATCACCTTTCTTTCCCATTCTGACATTCAGTTTGGAGTTCAGGAGATTGTCTTGACCAGGACCACACCCCTAAATGCATTGAAGCAACTGCCATGTGATTGGTTGATTAGATAATTGCATTAATGAGAAATTGAACAGGTGTTCCTAATAATCCTTTAGGTGAGTGTATATATATATATATATATATTTATGTATTTATTTATTGTTTTTCTGTACATGTATTTACTGTTTTTTTTACATGCATGAAATATGTTTTCTTATGCTCTAAACTCTATAGTGATATATTCTATGAAAAACTGTAAAAATCAATGTAAAATACCTAGGCCCTGTCCCATCTGGTGCACTTAAAGGTGAACAATCGTATGACAGTAGACTGGAAGCATTGATTTGTAGTTAAAAAGTTACAAATATTAGTATTTTTCTTACACACCTATAGTTTCGCTACAGCAGACATTGATTCCTTCACCGGGGTCGTATGGATTACCATCACGATCGCTGTGTGCAGTTTTTAAGCATCAAACGAGCATCAGTCATTCATCTGCATTATATGACCTCACAAAGATGGATTATTTTCTTAAAAATCTTTGTTTGTGTTTATCTGAAGAAAGAAACTCATATACATCAGGGACATTATGAAGGTGAGGAAATGGTGACAGAATTTTAATTTTTGGGTGAATTAATGTGGATTTGCAGTCTTGTAGCCTTCGCTTGCATGCATCTGTAAATTCGACTGGGGCCTGTAGGGTTTCCATTTTATGATTCAGAGGGTGTGCTTTCAATGTGCCCTTTGCTGAATTGTCATGTCAGACATTTAAAACAAAGCAGAGGAAGTTGTCATGGCCTAACCTCTTTAAGATACACCCAGGACTATTGCATGTGTAGAAATAAAAAATAATAATAAAATAATAATAATAATGCTCTCTACTAGAGAACAAAAATGAATTGCTGGGTCCCTGGAGGTTATCACTGCTGTAATGAGATGATCTTTATGACGTTAATATGTAGCCATACTGCCATTTCTCCACCCTCAGCTGCATATTGAACAGGAATTCAATCTGTGCCTGCATGTAAAGTTTTATGAGTCTCATTTGCACCTGTTATAAGGCCGCATTTCTATTCCACAAGCATCTGGTTTGAATATTTCTTTCTGGCTTTGATCACTGCATTTATTCAAAGCCTTGATTTGAAGCCCAGCCCAACTTCTTGAAGCCTGTGGCAGTCAAAACCCATGTGTTGACAACTGAGTTGCTGTAGTTTAAACTTGTTAGACGGAATTGCTATTATTCACTAAAAGAATGTAATCAAAGACAAACTAGTGGGCTCTAATGGTCTCCGAAGCTACACCGGCAAGCCATAGCTGTCTTGTTCCGTTACCAACAGGTGCATTTAAAATCAAAGCAGATATTAAACACACAATATTAGACAGTGATATCCACCACAGCCGGATAAATAAACCACTAATATTCCATTATGTTGTAGTTGTACGTTTTTAAAGCCTTTTTAGCCTCTAAAAGTGTGAAATGGACTTTGATGCAGGATAGCCGCTAGAGGAGTTTAGGACTATTTATGTTCTTCTGGTTCCATTCACTAATCAGTAGTGTCAATGTTATTTTTCCGCAGCTCCAGAGTGATTAATCACAGGACATTTACGACCGCCCATGATGCAACAACCAGGTCGAGCAACTTCCATTGAGAAGAATGGGAATGCAAACGATATTATCCAGGTATTATAGAGCCCAATGTCAAACCCTGTTGAAATCAATTGTGAGTCTAGTCTCCCGTGCGATTCATGTGAGGAACACAGGGTTGCTAGATTCCAAATAAGCCACTTATGAGATTCCATATTAGATGGGAGCAGACAGCAAAGCAGTTCACTAGGTTTTTGAAAGGTGTGATTTCCTCAGGACACTTATTTCAATGATAGGCTAAATTTAATTTCATATTAGCGCCAGTGAAAAAAACAAAAACAGCAGAAAGACTAAATCACTGAGGGATCATCTTATTCCTAATATCCGCTGAAAACAGAAGGTTGTGCCATAGAGGGTTTTCAACTAAACCATCCATCTTATGATGCATATTCTGTACTCTGTTTGTTGCCATGCTCATTAAGAGTATCTTTTGTCACAATGTTAGCATTGTTGGGCAGGATGCCTCATTTACCATCCCCCCTGCATCCAGCTCCTGCATAGTCCTTGTCATGTGACACATTTTTCTCCTTACTGCAGCAGAAGCATTGCAGGAACAACTGGAGCAGTCAACTGTGGGTGCCGCCGAGGATTCTGGGACCTGAATTAGAGACTGTATTTACATTTGGCCCATGTACACTGTTAGCATTCTTGTGTTCTTGGGAGCCCTGGGATCTAATAATTCTTTCCCGGTAAACTTTGCACGGTGGCTGAAAGAACACAGTGCAATATTTCAAATCCGCAGGCCCTTTTCAGCTGCCAAGGAAACAGGATTCTCAGTGGAATGAAATGTTCTCTTGCATCAGTTTTAAAAAACAGATTTTTCACCTTTTTGACATTGTTGCAGCACCTCTCTTCCCAGTCTGTCAGTAACGCTCTGTTTAGTTCCTGTCTCTATGAAGCCTCTCCTTCCGAACATGGCAATGTGCTCTGGGTAACACTTTTTTTAGGGTTCAATTCTCGCTATTAACTAACTAGTTGCTTATTAGCGTGCATATTACTAGGATATTGGCTGTTTATTAGTACTTATAAAACATATATTAACGCCTTATTCTGCATGACCTTATTCTACATCGATTAATCCTACCCAATACCTACGTGAACTTAAACGCTACAAAAACTACCTTACTAACTATTAATAAGTAAATTAGGAGTTTATTGAGGCATAGTTAATGGTGAATATGTGTTCCCCATACTAAAGTGTTACCGTGGTCTGATTGGTCAGCTGGACCAGTGTGTTGTGATTGGTCAACCTCTTTGAGCATGTTTCAGAAATGCCACGCCCCTTTATCATGATCGTGAGTTTCAACACACTACTAGCACAACTCACACAAGCCTCGCCCCCTCTTTTTTGCATATGCCTTGGGTGGGAATTATTTAAATGAGGAATAGTGTGACGTGTATGTTCCTAGAAGAAAACAGTGCTAACTAATATAGAGTGGAGTGGACTTTGTAACTTTGCACACCCTTTTATGCTCAAACAGCAACATTATACACTAAAGAAATTTTAAAATGTAAAAAAGCATACTAGATCCTCTTTAAACAGGTGCAAATGAACAGTGACTATTTGCAAGTGAGACTTGTTTTAATGAAGTGAACTGCATTTACACAGATGTAGATCATGTGTTTTTCACAGAACAAGCTTCGCTCTGTTTCTAGCATGTGTTAGGTCCCTGTGAGTCAACCTAGCGTAGCCTGACAGATGTACCGGCTGCACTTTTAATTATGATGCAGGCCCGAACCCAAACTCATTAAAACATCTTGAATAACAAAGGCTGGATTGTCTGAGATCATTTGTCCCACAGACAACAAAATGCTGTATTCCAGATGAGCCGATAATTTGGCATAATAAATGGAAAGCCGACTGCCTCACGCGTGGAAGATTTATCTCTGATGAGCTCGGTGGTCATTGTTCTTACTCACTGGCTGTAAATTGATGGGTCGCTTCGGAGTTGTAAGAGCCAGATCTTCTGCCCCAGGTCCCTTTGAACAGAATAGATGGAGAACAATTGCCACCAAGCTTTTACTCTGGTGGTGGTCATAATGAATTTCACACATTATTCACTGCTTCAGACCGTTAATGTGCTGTAAAGGTGAGGTCAGCCTGGATGAGCATAAGAGACTTCTTTCAAAAACATTGAGATTTCTGAGATTTCTGCCAGGGTGTTGCTGAATAGTTGCTAAGGTGTTCTGAGGGTGTTTAGTGTTTTGCTTTGCGGTTTTGGTTGCTAAGTGGTTGTTTACTGACCAATCCGAAAGTGTATGTGCTATTCTGGGGTGCGGTTCCCATACAATGACGTTACTCACTGCTTAACTACCATAGTACGATGCATCGTTGAAGAAATCAACTAGCTAGTCACGACTGTTTCCCGAAACCGTATTGTCGCAAATCTGTCGTTCCAACCACGTTGGTTAATGATGTCACGCAGGTGGTGGAATAATAACTGCTTTTAATGAATTAGTTTGAAATCGAATTCATGCTAGATTTTTTGCTATAAATTATGGACATGGCATCTGAGTACTAATTCTCATTTTTCTCAGTTATTTTGCTTTATTTCCAGATTCAATCATAGGCTCGTTCTTACGTACTAGAGCACGTACGCACATGCGCACTCTTCAAAAATGGTGCTTTAAATCTCTTGACAAACTAAAAGACATAAATTACAGTTGTATGTATTCGAAATAAAAGAAATAGATTGTACTAAATGTCAGCTTGCTTATTTTGCTCAAGATGTGGATTTATTAAGTCCACATCATGCAAACAAGAAACTCTGCTTCCAACCACAGGTCGAGAGCTGTCGTTGCAACCACACAACTCTGCGATGCTGTTTGCGAATGTTCGTTGGAACTGTGGTTTCGGGAACACAGACTCGTTGAACTATGTTGATAAAGACGGAACTTGCGACCATAGTTGGCTAACGATGCTTTTGGGAAACGCACCCCTGGTCTCTAGATATGACTTGGGTTTTTCCTTCAATGTAAGCTTATGCGATTTTTGAATCTGTTTTATTGTTTGCCAGATGAAAATTTTCTGTCCATTTGATTAAAATTGTAATAGCGCGTTGTGATATGATGCAAGATGCACAGTTGTGATATCATTCAAATGTAGCAGGACAAGTTTTGCATGCTGAAATTTACTACTTAGGTTTATTGTTTGGAAAGTACCACTAAAATAGATTATTAGAGGAATATTAATACAGTAATGCCCTGCAAACAATGCATTGAACAAAATGGTTAAATTTTATTTTGATGGTCCACTTTAGACTTTCTACTAACTACCGGTATAAGTAACTTTGCAACTACATGTCTAACTAATTCTCATTAGAGTATTAGTAGACTTTTAGGCCCTATTTACAGCTGGCATTAAGATGCGTTTTGGTCAATTGGCTCACAAGTGGACGACGCTAAATACAGGTGTAAACGGGGTCTAAAACGCTCTGAGCTTGTCCACTTTCGACCACTTCCAGAGGTAGTCGCATTCGAATGGATTGCTTTCGTAGTGTAAACGCTCATGTGGTCGAATGTGTTCGAACAGCCACAAAAGACCGCCTTCTCTCCACCTACTGACCTAATGCGCTAACAGTATGGGAAGAACGCTAGCCAGACGGGATTTAAACTTTGTTGGCTGGAGACCCAAATTTGGTTTGAAGATGAAAAACATACCAAGCACAATATTCTCTCACCATTTCTGATTTCTAATACACACTCACAGCATTCGGCGTGATCTTGCAGCTGTCAGAGAAGAAACGAAAGCTGATGCTCTCCGTATGTTTTTCCGTCATCTCTGGGCACATTCATATGTAAATTGCGTGAGCTTATTTTTTCCATTAGATCGAAAGATCTAAAAAACACATACATTTACCTGCCCATAGACCCTCCCCTCGAAGAAATCAAGACAGAAGAGATTGAAAGTTGACAAAAGAGACGGATTAAAACACCAGGTGTAAACGGGTATGTGTCGCCCCGCATTTACACTACGAAAGCAAACCGGTCGAATGCGTTTTCGACTACCTCTGGAAGTGGTTGAAAGTGGACAAGCTTAAAATGTTTTAGACTCCGTTTACACCTGTGTTTAGTGTCGACCAAAACGCATCTTAATACCAGGTGTAAACAGGGCATTAGTAGGTTACTGTTAGGTGTTAGGGTTCGGGTTAGAATAAGTTGACATGTAGTTACAAAGTTAGGTTACTTATAGTTAGTAGAATGAGTGGACCATCAAAATAAAGTGTTACCAACAAAAGTCTTGTGCCTCAGGTCCCAGTGAGGACCCCAAAACTCCCAAACAAACTCTTTCCCATGAGCTTCCCCCCATATGTTAGTCGTCGGGTCTGTTTGATGTCGTGACTTACTGTGTTTTTACCATGTCTTGGTTGGGCTCACACGGCTGGGTGTGAGTCACTATGGTCGATTAAATTTTTTATTGGCTTGTGCATGTCTGTGCGAGTGTTTATTAAAAGGGCAGAGTAGAATAGCGCTGTGCTTCTATAATTCATTAAGCTGGAGTCCTCAGTGAGCATTCCATTTCCACTTGAGCTGGTCCAGATTAAAGACGTGCATGGGGAGAAGGACTAGAGCCCTGTTCATGTGTCCTTTTCACTCTCTCTCACATACAGTCGCATAAACCCTGCTTTTACAAGTGGTCATACCCCTGTGCTTAGGATGTTCATGATAAGCACTATGACAGGAAGGATAATGAGGAGGGAGCGATGGAATGGAGAAGTAGATGATAGGAGATGGCAAAGGGGGAAAAAGGTGGAGAGAACAAGGACGGGGAGATTATATATTTGTGACTTTTCACTGCAGCCATTAAGAATCGTCTCTCCTTCAGTTCATGAGTGCAGTGAATGTGAATCGAATCATCTGTGCCCTGCAGGATGTTGAAGTAGAATTTCAGTTGGAAGGGTGAGCAATTTACTGAGTTGCAATTCAACACGGTCACATAATAGAGGAATTTCATCAGTCCAAAGCAAACACAAAATGGGCAAGAACAGAAAACTTCTTAGGTGATTTTATTTATTTATTTATTTTTATTTATTCATTTATTTAGGCTATAGAAGTTTCTCTTCCAACATTGTTAATGATAACATGTTTATTCGAAATTCATATGAAAATATATTATATATTATAATATATTATGTATTATAAAATGTATTAAAACTACATTGTCTCTCCATTCATTCATTCATTCAATTAATTTATTTCCAGGTCTGCACATTAATACAACTTAAAATATCGTGAACATTTCTATACTGAATACATTTTTCTAGTTATTTCAGATATATATTGCTGTTGAGAATATGAAGATATTTCTAAATGAATTACTAAAAATAAACTTCTAACATTATTAATGATAACATCTTTATGAGAAATGTATACTGAAAATATAGTTTTTTTATTCGCTTTGGTACTATTTTCACAAGCAAGGTGTACATTTTCAAAACTCTTAGTACAAAAATCCAAACTGATTACACTTGTAACACAGCTAGTCATTCTTTCAAAACCTGATGTAACGCTTTCATTCAGTTGCACATATTTTCAGTCCACATAATCATTGTTTCAAACACAAGATTATTGTAATATGTAATGAGAACATTTGGTTTTATCACAGAAACACAACATTATGATCTTCTTTCAATTTAGTACTTTCAACATTCAGTTCATTCAACAGCAAACAATGTAAGATACATGTTTCAAATCACCCTCGTTGCTGAATTACAATAACACTACAGATGCCAAATAAGAAAATACACTTACATTACCTAACTTATGTAATTGAATCCATAATGTTTGTACAAACCCGATTCCAAAAAAGTTGGGACACTGTACAAATTGTGAATAAAAAAGGAATGCAATAATTTACAAATCTCATAAACTTATATTTTATTCACAATAGAATATAGATAACATATCAAATGTTGAAAGTGAGACATTTTGAAATGTCATGCCAAATATTGGCTCATTTTGGATTTCATGAGAACTACACATTCCAAAAAAGTTGGGACAGGTAGCAATAAGAGGCCGGAAAAGTTAAATGTACATATAAGGAACAGCTGGAGGACCAATTTGCAACTTATTAGGTCAATTGGCAACATGATTGGGTATAAAAAGAGCCTCTCAGAGTGGCAGTGTCTCTCAGAAGTCAAGATGGGCAGAGGATCACCAATTCCCCCAATGCTGCGGCGAAAAATAGTGGAGCAATATCAGAAAGGAGTTTCTCAGAGAAAAATTGCAAAGAGTTTGAAGTTATCATCATCTACAGTGCATAATATCATCCAAAGATTAAGAGAATCTGGAACAATCTCTGTGCGTAAGGGTCAAGGCTGGAAAACCATACTGGATGCCCGTGATCTTCGGGCCCTTAGACGGCACTGCATCACATACAGGAATGCTACTGTAATGGAAATCACAACATAGGCTCAGGAATACTTCCAGAAAACATTGTCAGTGAACACAATCCACCGTGCCATTCGCCGTTGCCGGCTAAAACTCTATAGGTCAAAAAAGAAGCCATATCTAAACATGATCCAGAAGCGCAGGCGTTTTCTCTGGGCCAAGGCTCATTTAAAATGGACTGTGGCAAAGTGGAAAACTGTTCTGTGGTCAGACGAATCAAAATTTGAAGTTCTTTTTGGAAAACTGGGACGCCATGTCATCTGGACTAAAGAGGACAAAGACAACCCAAGTTGTTATCAGCGCTCAGTTCAGAAGCCTGCATCTCTGATGGTATGGGGTTGCATGAGTGTGTGTGGCATGGGCAGCTTACACATCTGGAAAGGCACCATCAATGCTGAAAGGTATATCCAAGTTCTAGAACAACATATGCTCCCATCCAGACGTTGTCTCTTTCAGGGAAGACCTTGCATTTTCCAACATGACAATGCCAGACCACATACTGCATCAATTACAACATCATGGCTGCGTAGAAGAAGGATCCGGGTACTGAAATGGCCAGCCTGCGGTCCAGATCTTTCACCCATAGAAAACATTTGGCGCATTATAAAGAGGAAGATGCGACAAAGAAGACCTAAGACAGTTGAACAACTAGAAGCCTGTATTAGACAAGAATGGGACAACATTCCTATTCCTAAACTTGAGCAACTTGTCTCCTCAGTCCCCAGACGTTTGCAGACTGTTATTAAAAGAAGAGGGGATGCCACACAGTGGTAAACATTGCCTTGTCCCAACTTTTTTGAGATGTGTTGATGCCATGAAATTTAAAATCAACTTATTTTTCCCTTAAAATGATACATTTTTCTCAGTTTAAACATTTGATATGTCATCTATGTTGTATTCTGAATAAAATATTGAAATTTGAAACTTCCACATCATTGCATTCTGTTTTTATTCACAATTTGTACAGTGTCCCAACTTTTTTGGAATCGGGTTTGTAATAGTATCTATTCAGTGTGTTCTCAAAAGGTGTGATGAAGTATGACACAGCCATGAGGTTCTGGGCTACAGAGTTTGCTTGACATTTTGTCCCCATAATGTAGAGTTTACCAGGCCACACACACACACACACACACACACACACACACACACACACACACACACACACACACACACACACACACACACACACACACACACACACACACACACACACACACACACACACACACACACACACACACTCACTCTCACTTTGAACATAGTGGTTATAATCGCTTATAATGTAAAAAATAATTCATTACATATGGTTAACCATATCGGAAATTGCAAACAAAGTAGAAACTATGTCTATAGAATCAATATCTATAGAAATCTATAGGTGTACCAAATGATTCATTGATTAACCATTAAGATCAGTTGGATTAAATAATAGACAAATGTATTAAACTGAGCGATAAGAGATGCAAATCAAAAGTTTGATAGTAAGAGCTTTGTGAAAGGCAATTACTGTGAATGAAACATTTATATAGATGAAACACTTATTTTGTGTAGTGAAAATTATACTTTATGGTTTTGTGTATTCTATTGTACTAACACAATTGAAAATATGCTGAAATGTTTGAAAAAAGTGCACTTTTGATGATCTGTTGTGATATTAGCACTATGAGTTTTGAAAATGTACACCTTGCTTGTGAAAATAGTACCAAAGCGAATAAAAAAAACTGTAATATGTATTCATTAAGGTAACACTTTACTTTACTTACTATAATACATTATGATATATAAAGTATATATTTTGTGTAATGAATTAAAATTCACTTAAAAAAAACTTTATTTTAGGCTCCAATTCTCACTATTAACTTATTGTAACCTATTATAACTTATTGCTTATTAGCTTGCATATTACAAGGATATTGGTTGTTTATTAGTACTTATAAAGCACATTAATTCCTTATTCTGCATCCCTTATTCCTACCCAATTTTTTTAACGCTACAAAAACTACCTTACTAACTATTGTTAACTTACTAATAAGCAGTAAATTAGGAGTTTATTGAGGCAAAAGTCATAGTTCATAGTGAATATGTGTTCCCCATACTAAAGTGTTATCAAATTTCTTTCTTCTGCTGCACAAAAAAAGAAGATATTTTGAAGAATGTCGGTAACCAAACAGTTGATGGTAGCCATTGACTTGCATAATATGGGAAAAAAAATACAATGGAAGTCAATGAGGCCCATCAACTGTTTGGTTTCCGACATTCTTCAAAATACCTTCTTTTGCGTTCAGCAGAAGAAAGAAATTCATACAGGTTTGGAACAACATGAGGGTGAGTAAGTGATGACAGAATTTTCATTTTTGGGTGAACTATCTCTTTAAGTAAAGTGTTACCATTAATTTTAGGTAAAATGTATTTTAAAAACTTCATTTACAGCAGCTATGAATTCCATTGAATAATAATGTCTTTGAATTTGTATTTTGTATATATATTCTGGATTGCTATTCTGCATCCTGTTTGCCACCTCAGTTAAAATGCATTTCACAGAAGAAAGAAAATCATATGGTTTGGATGGGACAACATGAAGGTGAGTAAATGATGGCAGAATTTTCTTAGAACTGTCCCTTTTATTCTTAGGTAATTTACTCTTTATCCCAACTGCAGAAAGCCTATGTAATTGAATATCTCACTTACCAAGACGTGACTCATTCTGTAGAAATGGCACACTGTCCCAGCATCCTCCTCTACTTTTTATATCTAAACTTTCAGAGACTGAGCAAACTAACTTTCAGAGACTGCTAGCAAACTGTCCACATTCAATCCAAGACTGAACCTCAGACAGCCAACAGCAATAATCCATCAAATCAATGTGCATATTCTGGGACAGCTGCCTTCTGAGTGCTGTTTGCATTTTCTTACATCATCACCTGTCTGTAACACACACACACACACACACACAAGCACAAATAATGACTGATTGTGTCCCTCTTTCATCTTTATTTCTGGAAAATATTGTCTATAGCGTTAAAGCAATAGTTCACTCAAAAATGAAAATTCTGTCATCATTTACTCCACCTCATGTCCTTCCAAACCTGTATAACTTTCTTCCTTCTGTAAAAAAACACACACATTAAAAAAATGTTAACATTGTACTGGCCACTGCTTTTCCAATGTGCACTGGAGCTTTCAAGTGTCTTATATTACAGGTCCTCTGAAGTCTTACGGTAGCTTTGTCTGAGGAACAGACCAAAATTTAAGATGTTTTTCCTAATAGTCATGACAATCTTCCTCTCCAGAGAGCAAGAAATGCTGTGAATTGGTCAGATTCATTAAGTTTTGTGAACTGGATCAAATGATTCCTTAAAAAAACAGACTTGCAAGAGTGATTTCTTCTTTCATGAACTTTCAAGAACGAGAAATGGAATCAATATCAGGTTTTCCAGTGAATAACGACTTAAATGTTATATGATACTTTAAAGTCGGCATGAAACGGAAGTTGCGGAAATCTCTTCTTCCCTATTGTGACATATATCTGAGTGAAATGGCTTCTTGAACAAAAAAAAAAATGTAGACTGGGACTGGGAAATGTAGACTTTTGTCCATCAGAAATTGGATGGATGGATGGATGGATGGATGGATGGATGGATGGATGGATGGTTGTGGGTTATGAGAGGGCATGAATTAAAAAAAAATAATGTGCACAGAGAAGTCATTTATAATAAATACTGCAATATTCCATAAAAAAATCAAGAACTGTCAATTTTGATTTAATGGAGATTTCTTGTCATTTTATATTCTTTATTTACTTTTATTATACTGAAAAGTGTGTTGAGGATATTGAAAACTTTTTGTGTTTCACATAACACTTTTGTGTTTCGCATAAGAAAGAAAGTCATACAGGTTTTTGGGAATAATGACATTTTCATTTTTGGGTGAAATATTCATTTAACTAATGTGCTCCCTCAAGCAGAAGAGGTGTAAAATAATGAAATAAGATGAGTGGATGGAAAGAAGGCGTCTCCGTCTATCACTAAGTTGACATGCCCTTACACTCTTCTTTAACTGCATGGAGATTAATGCCACACAGCATCTTGTTGCGTTTCAGTCCTTCACTTTAGCAGCATTCTGTGTGCCTAATTAAAAACAACACGGGAACATTGAACAGACTCAGCTGGGAAAGAAAACGGAATCGTATTGTCAGAGTCTCTCAGGGAATAGCGAACAAATTAGCAGATGGCATGCAGAAATAGTTGTAGTGATGCGCCTGGGAGGGCTGACAGAGAAGGGGGAGAGCCAGAAGACGAAACTGCCAGCATATGTCACATATATAGAGCTCAGACACAGCAGGGCTGTCAAACAGCATGATACATGCGAGAAAGGCCCGATTCCTCATGATGGTGAAGTGCCGTTAGCTTACTTTCTGAGAGACAAAAGACTTTATAACTCAAGCGCCCCTATAATATACACTTGCTGTGGGTGATAGCTCAACGAAATTATATCACATCAGTGACGCCCATATGCTTTAAAATCCAGAGTCTTTGAGAGAGGGACTTCAGTAAACCACAGAGTGAAGGCAGAGTCCAGTATTCACTGTTGGAAAAAAAAACTTCCATTTTGTGAGACTATATTCTGCTTTTTCATTTTAGTGTTTTATTAGGGCAGTTGTGGCCTAATGGTTAGAGAGTCAGACTTGTAAACCTGAATGAACAGCGCTCTCTCCCACCCTCAATACCCACGACTGAGGTGCCCTTGAGCAAGGCACCTAACACCCAGTCGCTCCTTGGGTGCCGCAGCAATGGCTGCCCACTGCTCCGGGTGTGTGTGTTCACTGCTCCTAATTTAACCCATCCACTAACTTGGATGGGTTAAATGCAGAGGACAATTTCCGAGTTAAAAATTTAGTCTTTTCGATTGCGCATTCGATGGACACTTTTTAGGATTTATGAATTGAAGTGAAGCAATGCAACTAACGCTGGTAGGTTGTCACGTGATAATGACAACATTGCAGATGTAGTACATCCGGATTACATTCATACTACACACATTCATTCTATATAGAACATACTCCGTAATGGTCATGAAGTAAGTTCAAATTCAAATGTAGTACCTATTCAGACAGTACGTGATTTCAGACACACTGCGGGTCATTGCTCAAACCATTTCAGACACTGTTAGAAAAGAGGTGATGCTGCAATGTATATTATGAGAAAATTAAAGTGTTTTTTTTTTTACCTTGGATGCATGTAAACCGCAGGAGACCACCAAAACTAAAATAGGAACCTTTAAAATGTCAAAAGGGGCACGCTCTAAAAACTTTTACTATGATTTACTCAGTTTTTTTGGTGAAACATTTTTACACTAAAAAAATTTATTAAATTTACAAGCAGTGAAATCAATTACATACACCGTATGAAATGAGTAAATGTAAGTAAAAAAAATTAAGTAGATCTGAGTAACTGCATTTGGTACATTAACAAATAAAATTGAGTAGAAATAATTGGGGAGAAACATTAAAAAACCAATATTTATGAGTAATATTAACTTTTATAGTATTAATATTAACTTATTTTAATTTCCTCTAAACCTTTGTAAAATACTCCACACAACCACAGGTATACATGACATTGGCCTTTATTGTCGATGAGTACAGCAATACAGCATATATTACTGTTTTAACATGTAGGGGAGAACGGGGATGGTTGTAACACTTTTTGTTTGAGCATCAGTAACTCAGTGGTTGTTTGTTCTAGATGTCTCAAATTTTTATACATGGTAGCCACATTTGTCTGCTACAAATATAACTCACTTGGACATGTACTACACAATCACAGATTATGTGAGTTAATGTCAAATAAAAAGAGTTCTGTTGTTGCAACCTACCCCACTACTGGGGTGAGTTGTAACACTAGTTGGGGATAGATGTAACACTGAGAGATAATTTGCTGAAATAACACCCACACTATCCAATTTTTGCATAAACATCATTGAAGAACAAAGAACAAAGAAAAAACAGGTTTGAACAACATGAACAATTTAAACGTACAAAAAAACATTATATTGTATTTGTTTTAGAATTTTAAATGTAGTGCAAAACAATTGCTGCGCGTTTGTGTGAGTGTGTGTGTGTGTGTGAGTGTGCGTGTAAGTGTACTGTATTCCTGTCACATACGGGTTCAGTCACTAGCTATGTTTCTAAGATCCATCTATTTTTATGTGAATTGAGATATTGCATAAAAAACGCTGGATGGAAACATCAAGATGCGCATAAAATCTAATAATGTGCACAAAAAACTTGTGTGTTCAATTGAGGCAGATCATTTTTAGCTGGTAAGAAGACATGCGCATAAACTATGATGGAAACACATTTACTGAATAAATACGCAACAAAAAAACACTCACGTGGCTTTGCCTCAACAGAGGATGTGATTGATAACTGGACTCATTGGAATCATCATAGGGGTTGGTTGTAACATTTTTAATAAACTGTTACAACTATCCCCACCCCTAACAGCCATAAGTTAGCTAACTGTTTTAGCATGTGGGTTTGAAGTTAGCATAAATACAAAGCATCAAAATAAACTAGAGAAATAGCTACTTTAGGTCATGCAAGTTAAATAATTGTACCTACAATTCAATTATTGCTAGGCAAAGCATAATCTTGATGAAAAATTTTACTTTCTTAGCTGAAAATCATTTTTTTTGGTCATAAAATCAACAAATTTGCTGACAGTCATGCAATTTCTCCTGTGAGCTCAAAAAGAAGATGGGAGTGTATGATATTGATTACGTTACCACAGCTCTTTTCCAAACTGTCAAACTTACAGTGTTACATCTAACCCCGTGTTACAGCCCTCCCCAGTCTCCCCTATACAATATTGCCTACATTTAAACTCATGTAACAAACATATTAGAAGTAAAAATTTAAAAAGTAATTCAGGTGTAACCAACCTGTCTGTTATCCATTTCCACCATATCAGCGCTGGTTCTCGTGCCGGAGTGGGACTCGCGCTCTGCGGGTGAACTTTGAACTTCAGACCGCCGTCCTGCATTTCACTTGTAGCCGAAAGATGCTGCGACGCGCCTGACTCCATAACCTGCCAATAAACAAACAGTGCACAGTTCTAAGAACGTTTTATCATCCAAATTAATTATATTCATTATCTTTAGGAATAAAATCGTGTGTTTTGAGCAAGGCACCAGGCGTTTCAAAGACAGACGCCACATTTGTTTAGCTGACTCACATTGCGTCCCTGTATGTGGTTTTGTATTAAATAAAATAATTTAAAGCACATTCATGATTTTGTAGATAAAATAAAACACACAAACCTGAATTTTACAGAGGAAATGCACCAATTCTGCGACGCTGAGAAGAATGAACTGCTCTGGAGACTGAAGAGAATTCAAACAGCCCGCCCTCACTCAACCGTTGAGTTGTCCTCACGTCAGGGGGTGGGGGAGGGGTGCATTGTTTTAATTGAGTGAACTTAGTTTCTTAAGTGTGTGTTAAAGATTAATAATGTTGATTTGAATTAAGTAATAATTTTTGTTCTTGAAACAGATCAGTTTAATTCTCCATTCTAGAATATTTTGATAGAAATTTCACAAATATATTAAGTATATTTTAAATAAATAATTGGTTAGTCAAATACTAAATTCTTTTAGTGAAAAAAACTTAAATATAACTAAATTTTAGACAAAATTAACTGTTGGATTTTTAGTCAATTATTTTGCTATGTTCAACTCAGTAAATGATATTCATAAATTTTATTAAGTTAATAAAGTTAATTATTACTGTGATATTTACTAAGCCACTGAATTACTTTTTAGAGTGCACTTTGAGAAAAATATTGCGTTTAGTAATTTATTTACTATCATGTCTTATGTAACCATTTACACCCTATAATATAATATGATGTTTTTATGATATTTAGTCAGTTCGCATAGTTAAGTGAAAACAAACAACATTCACAAAATGTTTTTAATTTTTTTTTAAAGGAAAAATACAAAAATTCTTCAGTAAAAACCTAATTGGTTATCTGTAAATTACTTTACCATATACAGTGAAAAATTGTAAATTCGTTAACATTGCATTATATATAATTTTACTGTAAAATAATTTACAATATATGGTTTTTGGATGTAAAAAATGTTAAATATCATATAATTTATGGTCAAAAACAGTAAAAGGACATTCCCAGAAGTCCTTGCATGACACATCACTTATGAATATATTTTATGTAAAATAAATAATTTTATTATCATTTTTGTTATCAGTAATGTACTTTAGGGTGTTTTGTGTTTCATTTTCTGTTGTTGCTGTTATTGCACTATGTCAGTACCAGGTGTTACTCTGATGGTGCTTTGTGTGTATGACCCAGTGCATTTTCTATACATGAGCATTGTAAAATTAATTTCTACTGTAATTTTAACAGGATATTTTTCCTAATCATGTCTATTGGTAATTAGTTAAATCAATCCAAAGTACAGACAACATCAACTTGATTACACAAGTTTGAGAGAAAACAATTTTCTTGGGAGGAGCTATGAGTTTATGGACTGGATTGGAGCCTGGAGCGGGCACATGGACTGGAGCCATCACTGGACTCTGGTCAGGGGCTGGAACCATCACTGGACTCTTGTCAGAGGCTGGAGTGGCTGTTCGTGTGACCACTTCTGGAGCGGATTCGGGGAACTCACTCCCTGGTGCAGACTTAGGAATTTCACACACTGGAACGAACATTACTCACTGGAGTGGACTCGGGAAAAATCACTCACTGGAAGCATTGTTACCATTGGAATTGGCAATTCTGTAGTCCTTGGAGCGGAAATTCTTCTCACTGGAACGGACTCGGGAAGATCACTCACTAATCTTTGGAGCGGGAATTTCTCACTGGAATGGACTCAGGAATTTGTTTCACTGGAGCGGACTCAGGAACATTACTCACTGGAAGAGACTCTGGAGCGGGCTCAGGAGCAGTGGGAGTGGGGCTGGAATCCTCCGCTGGGCAGATGGTGTTGATAGCCTTATAGCACAGGTGTCCAATCCTGCTCCTGAAGGGCCACTGTCCTGCAGACTTTAGCTCCAACCCCAATGAAACACAGCTGAACCAGCTAATCAAGGTCTTACTAGGCATACTAGAAACTTCCAGCAGGTGTGTTGAGGCAAGCTGGAGCTAAACTCTGCAGGACAGCGACCCTCCAGGACCGAGTTTGGACACCCCTGCCTTATGGTTTTCCAGCACCTGCTCCACAAACTCGGTGAAACTCCTTCGAGGACCCACACCGGATAGGTGTGCCTTCATTTCCGCATTCAGGCTGGTCAGGTAGAAAATACGCAGCGATCGGTCTGGGAAGTTAGTGAGGCATGCCAGTTGCCAGTTGAAACCTCCGGGTGTGGGTCTCGAGGGACTGCTGTTCCTGGTCAAACACAGCAATTGGACTGTAGGTAGATCCATCTTAATTGGTCAGTTCTTCTGTCATTGTTGGTTGCAGCAGAGATGAAGCAGGATCTAAGTGCAGCAGTCTTTATTCAAAAACAAATGCAAATACTCAAGAACAAGAACAAAACAACCAACTTAACACAACTTAGAACTGACAATGAACTGAAAGGCATAAATAGAAGGCCAAACAAAGGGGCTGACGAGATAATTAACAAGACACACCTGGGCAGAATACTCAAATCAATATGTAACCATAGAAATAAACAGGCAGGGGACTAGGGTGACAAAACTAATTAGCAAACTGAAACAGAACAATGAAAACTGAATCAAAAACAGAACATACACATGACATTGTGACAACAGTATGAATGTTTTTCAGATGCAGAAGTTACTTTGACAAAAGATTACAAAGGTTACTTTTTTGGAATAATGTGCACAGCACAGATGAATCATGCACAATAAGATGTAAGCATGTATTTAAAAAATAAGGTCGAGTCATTTTGAGAGTGTTTAGTCTAGCTAAAGCTGGAGATGGTTTTACCATTCGATAGAAAGTCAATGAGATTTGAAGTTCTGTGGTTTGTCGATTGTTGAAAGGTGTTTGTTCTCTTTTTGAATCCCCAGTGATGATCCCAGGCTGCTGAAGAATATGTGATGACTGACACTCACCATTCTCTCTGTCTGTTTAAGGTATGATCCGTCATCAGTAGGAGTCAGAGAACTTTAGCCTTTCATAGGTTCTGCCACTTCAACATGAAGCAATGAAAAACTTGAATGTGTGATGGCTCTCACCTGCAAACATGCCTCTCCCGTCTTTGAAGGTAATTGAGTTTTGATCCATATGTCTGTCTTTATTTGGCTCTGTTATACTGTCAGTATCTTTCAAAGAGCTGTCTGTTCCTCCTGCTGTATGCTCTCATCAGCATGATGGGCAAACAGCAGGAAGGGTTGAGCAAATGCACTTTATAAGATGTCTAAAACGACACTACAAAGATATGCTTGTGTAGTGATTTTACTTTGTCCAAGGACGCTAATTAAGGTAGTGATTGGTACTCATGTCACCGCTGACGTTCTGATTTTTGGATCACACGTCACTTAAGATGTGGTTATGAGTACATCAGATGACCACCTTCCCCCTCTCTTAGTTTGGGACACTAGTCAAGGTATTTTACCTTGGCTGTTTTGTAGAGCCTCTTCTGTATTATCAGCACATAGGAGGAGCACAAGGAAGACACAATTGTAATAAAATACATTTTATTAACAAAGATAAACAAGAATAACTAACACAACTACTAAATGAATACAATGAATGATAAAGCAATAAAGTGCATAAGATGCATAAAATACATGTGATTAATGTAGGGACTCTGTATAAGGGAAACAGGTCTATTTAGCTCAAATGAATGAATGAATTAATTCATAGGAAATTTAGAAAGAGTCTGATTTTACGGCCGAGCAAATGACTCGTCCAGCATTCATTTGAATGGGCCATAACTATCAACTCTGCAGCGGATATTAATATCCACACAATAGTGAAACACTATTTTAGCCAGGTAACATAGATCAGCAGTTTAAGACATTAAATTCGTAAGCACATAACACAAGAACACTTATCTTTAAATACAAACAAAACTTTATTGATTACTCTAACACGTAAAACTAATATCTAACACAAACACAAGCACACACACATTCACACGCGTTGCAGAAAGGAAGAAAGTGAGGAAAGAATGAGTTTTAAGAGAGAGAAATGATGAAGTCCCAAGTTTCTAGCAATATATGCATTTAAAACACATGACCTGAATGAACCACTAATCATTAACTTAACCCTCCTATCATTGCTTAGGCGGGGTTATTCAATTTGATATCATTGCACCAGTTCAGTTTAGAATCTGGAGGTATTACTTGCGTTTGTATCTCGTGTCGTCTTGGGGATTCCCTTTTCGGTCCTGGCTGCAGGGTTTTCCCAGGTTCGGTGATTCGCTGACGGTCTTGCCTGTCTTTGATGGACGTCTTGGGAAGCCAATCACGTGGCGTGTTGGCGGCTAGATGGAAAGCCTCGTGGGTGTTTTGGGAGTTGAAGCGCGCTCGCTGTAGAGACTCACGGAAAGAAAATAAACTTAAGTGAAAGAAAGGAAAGTGAGAGGAGAGTTCTAGATGGTCTAAATGAAATCGTTAACCCATTCTCTCAGATCTTGGTCTGCCTCCGTCTTCATCCGATCATCTATTCGTCATGTTGTCTGTCTTTTGTCTTGACTTAACTTGCTCTCACTCTTTATTCGTGTTCTGAGATTATAAAACTAAAAAATCTGCCCATCCTCCTGGATGGATTCTAACCAATTAGGTATCATCTTTGGTTCCGGGGTGACTGTTTCTCCACCCCTCCCATAAGTTATCTTTTATCTCTGGTCTCCTAACTTCCCGCTCTAAACAGAGAGTGCATTTAGACATGATTTCTTATTATAAGAACATGATACATTCTACACAGATTTCACTGAAGCCATCTTCTGAATTATGAACAGAGATTTACACTCATACCAGATAAGGCATACTTTCAATTAACCATTTAATAGTTAACAATTACATTAATTGTGAGTGATATATATGCATAATGGTCACGTGTATTGGTTCTAGACGTGATATAGAGTTATGCAGTAGAAGGCTGTTTGAATGTAAGTGGTTTGAAGCAGTTTATACGTGACAACAGTTTCTGTGCGTTTTTCCTGTGGATTTAACTGTGTCACTCAGAGTTCATCTACAGGTCATTGAGAAAACGGAGATCTGGTTTGTTTCTTTGTCTTGTGATCAAACAAAGTCTGTTGTTATCTTTGGGGTGGCTCAAAGTTTGTCAGGTTTAGGGTTTGTACTTAGTACAAAGTTTGTACTTAGTTGAGGATTTTGTGGCTTGACGCAGACTGACCGGCGTCCACTTCAATTAAGGCCATAAATTGTTGATTTGTTGAGTTGAGTTTTGTGTGGAATTATGCCCGAACAAATCATCTGGAAGATTCATTTGTGTCTGATGCGTCCACAATTCCTACATTAAGTTGAGTGTGGCTATGGAAGAGTTGCGTTATCTTATGGAAAGATAAACTGTTGTTTCTCTGAAACTAAGGTGAAGAACCTTATTATGCATCAAACAAATAAACGAACGATTATTTGTTATTAACTAGCATCAGTTATATTACCTCTAATGTAAATTAGAAAACCATATACTGATAATATACAACAATGCCAGGGTCTCTGAAAAGAGGTTTGGTTAAGTGATATTTACGTTCCACGTGGTTGAGTAAGCAGTCCGATGGCGATGACTTCTTCCACTGGTTGTGCTGGGAAACAATGCAGTGGGGAAAAAGCTGGAATCCATTTCCACAACCTTGAACACGAAGATCTGTGGGATGCTGATCTCCTGGAGCACCAAAGGGTCCTAAAATCTGGAACACGCAGATGAGGCCCTGAAGTAGGTGCAGAAGGTCCTTAATCTGGAACACGCAGACAAAGGAACCTTGAAATGAAGGTTTGCTCTCCTGAGCTTAACCTTGTTGCAAATGTCTCTGTGTCTTCTGCCTCTCTGGGCCACACACTCAGAACTTGGTCAATCCGCTTTGGTCTTTCTGGCATGGAGACTCGGGACGTGCTGTAGTCGTCACTGTCTCGCTGGACTAAAACTCTGAACGTAGTGTTTTTTAATGTCTCTTTCCTCACAGGCTGAAGGCTCAGAACATGGTCGTATCTGTTGCTGCCTCACAAGCTGTAGACTCAGATCCTCAGATCTTTTATTGTCACTCTGGATTAACCAGAGGCTCAGAATGTTACGGTGTATCTGTTATGTATCATCCTTGGTGGACAGACTCAGAACTTTGTGAACTGTTTGTCTCTTTCGAGGGGAGACTCAGAAATTGGTGATCTGTTTCAGTCTCATCCTTGCAGGACAGACTCAGAACTTGGTTGATCTGTCACAGTCTCATCCTTGCCGGACAGACTCAGAACAAGGAGTGTCTGTTGAAAGGGTACCTTTATCCCTTTCCGACGAGGAGGAGATTGCAATTTGGCGCTTCTCCATTCCAGTGCTGTGATTGGCCGCTGGCATCACCCTTCTTTCCCCTGTGGAACTTATTTGCATACTGTACACAGTTAGAAGTCTTTAAAGTGTCTTTAAAGTTTACCAATGCATTTCTCACTTTCCAAACCACCACCAGAATACCCTTGGCAATATTCTAAACAAATAGACACCAAACATGATGGAAAAAGATTGAACTGTCATGCGTTCATTCATTTGTTCATTAACAGCTGAATCTGTGAAAGATGTTGTATTACAAATAGCTGTCACTGAGAATACTCATTTCTCTGAATAAGTATGAAATGGATGTGTGTAGTTTACATCAGTCTTAAGGTTTCCAAACATAGTTATGAATGGATTTGAATGGATCATTGTGGTCTTTCTTTGTTTCATTCACAACTGCTGAGGTCCTGAGGAATTTTTATGGCAGTCACAGACCAGGACATTAGGGATCAGTCTCTAGATGGGTGAAGGGCAGAAACTGCATGTGGACCAATGAGAAGTCCTGTCCTTCCTGGGCTTGGTACCAGAGGTCTTCTTCTTGCCCTCTAAGAGGTGTCTGGCTGTTGTCCTAGCATCTTTATCTGATGGCGTTGGACAGTTTGTTTGTGTTAGTCCACCAAGATCCAATCAAAATGTAGCAAACCTTTGTCCACTGTTATGAGAAGAGAGGGGCCCGGCCATAAACTGGGCCCTGGAATGTGCTGTCCACTACACTTGGGTGACAAATGAGAAGGATTGCACTGTATTTCCCACTGTATGTGCTGTCGTATTTGACTTTTTTTCCCTTTGTATTGACCAACATCAGACACAGTATGATATCAGTACTAAGTGGAAAACTGTTTCTTATTACATCCACACTTATTATTTTAAATTACTACATTTTCTAAGTTATTATGAGTGAATCTCATGACACTTGTATATATATATATTTCTATCATGACAACTCTCTGAAGATTTTTAGCATGGTAATGGATATGACAATGTTATTGTATTTGGTCTTGGCAGAATAGATCTGCTACGTTGCTGCTGATTATTGCTGCTGCTGGTACATTTTATCGTGGTTTATCGTGAAACCAGTAAGCCAGCTATTTAAATGTTGAGCAGCAAGCTCATTGGCTGCAGATGCAACATGAACCAATCGGCTCGTGCCAAGTAGTGAACGCTGTAAATATCATCAGCTTGCGTTAAGGACCCATCAGCCTACGCCATCTAGAGTTTCATGACAGACTTCTGAGTCCAGATCTTAAATTCATTGAAAGTCTTTGGGATGTGCTGGAGGAGACTTTACAGAGTGCTGGACTCTTGCACTGGCAATACAAGATCTTGACCAAAAATTGATACACCTCCTCATATATATATATATATATATATATATATATATTAGAATAATTAGAATATTATATTACGTTTTATAGATAGACCACTAAAATTTTTGTATCAGTAATCTGGTGGATTTTGTAGACAGGTTAAGACTGGATTTAGATTTTTAAAAATGTACTGTAAAGGAATACTAATATTTTTATATGTTTTAAAATCTATTACAATTATGACAATATGACAATATTTTTGGTGAGTTTATAATGTAATACATTTCTCATAATGTAAAAATTATTACATTATGAGCTCAAGATTTTATGTTTTGAGTAAATTACATTTACATTATGAACATTTTAATACAATAATAATTTAATACTTGTTACATTATGTGCAGTTATTACATTATGAGTTGCTACAGAGCCTTTAGACTGCTTTTAATTTATTATTAATTAAAATCATTGTAAGACACTAATAATAATCACCATTGACAATAATGGAATGAGTAAAACTTCAGTAATGAGAATATTTTGCGATAATGTGCTTAATTGTTGTGATAATATCATAATGCAAAAATCTGTAATGTCCTTAAATAGGCTTCTTTTTTTTTTAATACTAAATATAATATATTTTCTTTTTCTTTTCTTTTTTTCTTTTTCTTTTTTGGACCTGGGCAGGTTTTGTGCAATTCAGAAATGCATCTGTTATGAGTCACATTAGATTCTCATTGAGTTCCACCCACCAGGCCAGGAGAAGCCAGGAGTTGTTTTATCAACTTATCAACACACTAATGCTATTAAATGTTATCGAAGCATGACAGTATACCCAGTGGCACTGTCTGCTGTCATCCTGTAGTGCTAACAGGGGACTGAAAATCAGACGTCTGCACTAAATTGCGCTGTTATATAACATCTGAAGCACAATCAAGTAAGCTGCCTCTTGAAAGGCCTCCAACAAACTTCGGTCAAGGACAACCGTGTACTTCAAGGTCAAGTGTTCTGTCAGTATTTGATAGGATCTTAGTGTGAACATCAGCTTGCTGTTCCCTCACACTTTATATTTATCTCTTATGGATTTGAAACTTCGGCTCATCCTGTATCATTTGTGCTACAGACTTGAATTAAACTGCGCAACTTGTTTAGAAAATGTAAGCTACTATTTTTCTGAACAATCAGACTTATGACTGTGGCCTGTGGTCATGTGAATTATTAGGGAACTTTTTTGCATTCAGTTTGTTACTTAGACAACAAACGTCCTTGTAACGAGGTTCAGTATAGTGAAGGAAGGAAGAAGACAGGGTCGGCTTAACGGAGACTCGGGAAAACTTTATTCTAGTTGTTCCAACAACAAATAAATACACCACTGGTGCTCACAATAACTTAAACTTCTCACACAACAGTATTCACGCTCTCCAGAGCTCTCAATCAAAGTCTCCCGTGCTGCCCGAGTCTCCAGCTAGTCTCTCTCCCTCGCATGTCCTTCTCCCGGTGGCTTTATGCAGTCTCCACGCCCATTACTGGAACAAGACACAGGTGTTAATCATTTGAACTTGATCCACTTATGCCACGCTCGTCTCCCAACTCTCTCTCCTGTCACAGACCTCACTAAACCACGCCCCCCCCCCCCCCCCCCCCCCACAGTCCTGTTAACTTACAAGACTGTCAAGACTGTCAGACACTTTGTGATGAGGTTTGCAATAGATATTGTGTATATTTGACACTTGTTTTTTTCTTAAAGCAAGGCATTACTCATCTAAAGAAGCAGCCCAGAAAGTCCCTTTATTTTAAGTTTATTTTAATCTCAGAAACCAATGAAGGGAAAATATATTATATCTGGTCATGCATTTAGTAAACAACTTAAATGATTTTAATGGAATAGTTCACCCAAAAACAAAAATTCCACTGAAGTTTCAAACCCATAGCTGTCCATGAAACACTTAAGAAGATGTTTTTCTTTTCTTTACACCGTCGTTTTGCTTACAATGACAGTTCCCAGCAAGCAATAGCCGTCATTTCACTGTCTCGGTTAGCTATAGACCCGAGCTATAGATATAGTCCGGCTATGGTAACCCACTTCTAGCCAAAATAACCTTGAATTTGGTTACATGTCGTTTTTGCCAAAACAACTTGTGAGATGTATGATATTCCATCATGTAAACAAAGTCAACAGTTATAAGGTGTTTGGTTTCATTTTTTTGACATGTTCATGTTCTAGATGACTAGTCTATTTTTGGGCTATGGTTGGACGTCTATTAAATTTTCACTGACAGCCCAAATTTTACCTTGTTTTAGCCTAGACGTCAGGGCTGTGTTTGGCCGGCTATTAGACGTCTTTTAAATGCAAAATTGCTTGCTGGGTTCATATCACCACAGCTGTCATGCTCCAAAAACATCATAAAAGACTAAATACGCATCATCTTTCTGTGAGGAACAAACTGAAATTCAAGTCATTTTGGTAATTTTGGGATGTATGGAATTTATTGTTGCCTAGCAACTAGTGGTTACATTTGCAATATTCAAAACGTCTAGAGTCTAGAAACAAACAAGAGAGTTCATCTTCTCATGGGGATCCGGTTTGCCTCGAGGAGCAATCAATCTGAGATTTTTCTTTTTACTTTTTACATGTCATGCAAGATGTTTTATTTATAAAGCACTTTTCACAATGCACATTGCTTCTCGGCAGCTTTACAATAAAAATATTGCAGTAATAATGTCTTCCATAAGGTCATCATTTAGTAAAAACAATGTCTTAATATACAGTATTTGTTCTATTTGTATTATTTGTAATGTTATAGATTTGTTAAGTTGGCATGGGCGTCTTGCATAGGCGCTCGAGCACCCACGGAAAAACATGAGATAGTCTCCATAAATCGATTGAGATCTGGGAACCTCTCTGATTTTATACTACAATGAAATATTAACAATAAATGTCTTTTTTTATTTACTCCAAATGTATTTTTTTTTTTTTTTTTTTTTTTTTTGAATGTCTATAGAAAAATACACTGGAAGCAGTATACAGTGGATGAATGTCAACCACATAATATACAGTGGGGAGAACAAGTATTTGATACACTGCCGATTTTGCAGGTTTTCCTACTTACAAAGCATGTAGAGGTCTGTAATTTTTATCATAGGTACACTTCAACTGTGAGAGACGGAATCTAAAACAAAAATCCAGAAAATCACATTGTATGATTTTTAAATAATTAATTTGCATTTTATTGCATGACATAAGTATTTGATCACCTACCAACCAGTAAGAATTCCGGCTCTCACAGACCTGTTAGTTTTTCTTTAAGAAGCCCTCCTGTTCTCCACTCATTACCTGTATTAACTGCACCTGTTTGAACTCGTTACCTGTATAAAAGACACCTGTCCACACACTCAATCAAACAGACTCCAACCTCTCCACAATGGCCAAGACCAGAGAGCTGTGTAAGGACATCAGGGATAAAATTGTAGACCTGCACAAGGCTGGGATGGGCTACAGGACAATAGGCAAGCAGCTTGGTGAGAAGGCAACAACTGTTGGCGCAATTATTAGAAAATGGAAGAAGTTCAAGATGACGGTCAGTCTCCCTCGGTCTGGGGCACCATGCAAGATCTCACCTCGTGGGGCATCAATGATCATGAGGAAGGTGAGGGATCAGCCCAGAACTACACGGCAGGACCTGGTCAATGACCTGAAGAGAGCTGGGACCACAGTCTCAAAGAAAACCATTAGTAACACACTACGCCGTCATGGATTAAAATCCTGCAGCGCATGCAAGGTCCCCCTGCTCAAGCCAGCGCATGTCCAGGCCTGTCTGAAGTTTTCCAATGACCATCTGGATGATCCAGAGGAGGAATGGGAGAAGGTCATGTGGTCTGATGAGACAAAAATAGAGCTTTTTGGTCTAAACTCCACTCGCCGTGTTTGGAGGAAGAAGAAGGATGAGTACAACCCCAAGAACACCATCCCAACCGTGAAGCATGGAGGTGGAAACATCATTCTTTAGGGGATGCTTTTCTGCAAAGGGGACAGGATGACTGCACCGTACTGAGGGGAGGATGGATGGGGCCATGTATCGCAAGATCTTGGCCAACAACCTCCTTCCCTCAGTAAGAGCATTAAAGATGGGTCGTGACTGGGTCTTCCAGCATGACAACGACCCGAAACACACAGCCAGGGCAACTAAGGAGTGGCTCCGTAAGAAGCATCTCAAGGTCCTGGAGTGGCCTAGCCAGTCTCCAGAACTGAACCCAATAGAAAATCTTTGGAGGGAGCTGAAAGTCCGTATTGCCCAGTGACAGCCCCGAAACCTTAAGGATCTGGAGAAGGTCTGTATGGAGGAGTGGGCCAAAATCCCTGCTGCAGTGTGTGCAAACCTGGTCAAGAACTACAGGAAACGTATGATCTCTGTAATTGCAAACAAAGGTTTCTGTACCAAAGATTATGTTCTGCTTTTCTGATGTATCAAATACTTATGTCATGCAATAAAATGCAAATTAATTACTTAAAAATCATACAATGTGATTTTCTGGATTTTTGTTTTAGATTCTGTCTCTCACAGTTGAAGAGTACCTATGATAAAAATTACAGACTTCTACATGCTTTGTAAGTGGGCAAACCTGCAAAATCGGCAGTGTATCAAATACTTGTTCTCCCCACTGTATATCAGGTATTAAATTATTCTGTTATTCTAAGCCCATTTCATCTGCTTCTTTACAACAGTTTTCAATTCCTGCTGAATTGCTGTTTATATATATATATTTATGCTCATTTTAGTTGTAGTTAATTACATATTCAAAGAGGCAAGCAAATTTGCTCCAGGCATGGCATTGTGCCCCAGCGTGCCTTGCACCTGACTTGACGTTTGCTCTTGGTTTTACCATGACCTTCATTTTGTCCTTTGCTTTTGTTGTGCAACTGTGCATTTAAACATCCTTGACTTAGCTGTCAGTGCAGTGGGATTCAGCGCTATCTTAGGAGAACAGGGGTCATTTCTCTCTTGTTTCTTCTCTTTGGCTGTCAGGAAGGGCCCTCTATTATATATGGCTGTATAGAGGGGCGGACAGCATTCGCAGGGGCAGTGTGTTGTTTGTTCAAAAGCTAAGGCAGAGGCTGACCCAGCAGAAAGGAGCTCTTGTATGCCAGAGACACAGGATGCCAAAGCTCACCTTCCTCTTTCCTGCCATTCCCCCTTAGGGGCTCTGCCAATGCAAATGTGCACCTCCAGCCTGGAGCCGAATGAATACACTCGCAATAAATGACTTCAGTTCAGTCCATTTAGCTCTGTTTCAGAACCTGAGCTGCCTTGCCGTTGTCCTTCTAAGGCAGCATGTTAACTGAAATGAACCTTCATAAGTGACTGATCTGGAACATTCACTGTGAAATCTGAATGCAGGCACTTGTTAACATAAAAACTGCTTGATGAGTGCAGTTTTTCTTATGTGTTCACTGTTCATGTATTTCGTATTGAAAGAGGAGGTTTGGATTGGGACGTATCAAAGAATTCATTTTTTAAATAGCCAATAGTGTTGATGTTGCTACAGTTTGTCCAATGTTTTATCTGTGTTCTGGAAGAGATAGACTACAAATTAAAAAAAAAAAAAATCAGTAAGATGTTTCAATATTTTTGAAACAAATCTCTGCTCACCAAGGCTGAAATTCCAGTAATATGGTAAAAATATTTTTACAATTTAAAATAACTGTTTTCTGTTTTAATTCATTTTAAAATGCAATTTATTCCAGTGATGCAAAGCTGAAATTCAGCATCATTCCTCCAGTCTTCAGTGTCACATGATCCTTCAGAAATCATTCTGATATGATGATTTCCCGCTCAAGAAATATCTCAAAATAGAAATCTTTTGTAACATTATAAATGTCTTTACTGTTACTTTTGATCAGTTGAATGCAAATAAAAGTATTCATTTCTTTTCTTTTTTTTTTTTAAATCTTACTGAAATTTTGATAGGTAGTGTATATTTGCAAAAAGTTTATTTTATCAAGTTTGTCTTCATGTGGTCTTGAAAGAGCTATTTCTACATGACTTTGATGTGACTCAATATATTAAAGCTTATTCAGGTATGTTAAACCATATTATAAAATATTTATATTTTATTAAAGCTTATTCAGGTATGTTAAACCATATTATAAAATATAAAATAATACTTTAGGTTAACTGACAAAACATTCTTTACAGTGTATGCAGGAACTTGTCATGCCAGTACTCTTATAAGCATAAAAGATATTGTGCAAAATAAGTTTTTCTATTAGGCTGAACTGTTTTCAATGAGCTTGTTGCAATCCATTCTGGCACTGCCTTATTCATGAAGAATACATATGATGTTGCCTTTGGTAAAAATTATGTATCTCAGAAGGCAGCATAAGCCTACCATTTGAAACCACCTTTGTGATGCCTTAATACCCTGTCTAGGTTGGCAGCTCACAGGTTTCAGAGCAGCTAAGGTCTGCCTACATATGGAAGGTCAAAACAACACGTCTTGCATCTCTGAATTTACATTTTATTTCAACCTTGGCAAATCAATGCTAGATCTGGACGTAATATATTATGTGAGATCAATTATTTCCTTCTCTGGTTTTCTTTGTAGAACCCCGAGGTGTGTTCCCCGCCCAGGCGCAGAGAGAGCGTGCCGGCAAGGTTGATTGATAACCTCCCACTCACCGCAGCACTCATCCCTTGCCTGCCCTGCGGTTTTCTCAGCTCCGTGGACTGGACTTCCTCTGGGTAAGACAGAGATCGTGGAGGCCCATTAGCAGGCCCCTCACGTAGGTGTCGTCAGAGCCTCATGCTGTGCAGCGGGCTGGATTCACCTTGCCTTTGGAGGAGAGTGCACTAGACAGAGAAACAACAAGGTTAGGAAAGATGCGGGGGGAGGTTGAACTGTAAATTAATTTAACCCTGCAAGCACAAATATTACTTCAGTGTACTTCAGTGTAAGTACTTCAGTGTTTTCTACTGGATTAGAAATCCTGTAAATCATTTGGCAAACAATACTATTTCCAACATTTTATTCAACCCCCCTTTTTTGGTCAAAATATTGAAAGGAAAAAAAAAACAGTAATATTGTCAGACTATTACAATTTTAATATATTTAACTATTACTATTTATTTTAAAATGTTACTTATTCTTGTGATGGCAAAGCTGAATTTTCAGCATCATTACTCCAATCTTCAGTACATGATTCATGCAGAAATTATTCTAATATGCTGATTTGGTGCTCAGTTATTATTGGTGCTCAATTATTAATAATGGTTCTTATTTTTGTCAGTATTCTTTGATGAATAGAAAGTTCAAAAGAGCCTCATTTATTTGAAATGTAATACATTTATTTACTGTCACTTTATACACACACATATACGTGTATATACAGAGTATATACACTAGACCCCTGAAGGTGTGCTGTGGTATCTGGTACCAAGATGTTAGCAGCAGATCCTTTAAGTAAGTTGCGTTGTAAGTTGTAAGTTGCGAGTTGGGGCCTCCATGGATCGGACTTGTTTGTTCAGCACATCCCACAGATGCTACAGGGGTCAGCATGGGCTCCCTGACTGGTGTGCGGCTCTGCAGCCCCATACGCAACAAACAGTGTATTCTGACACCTTTCTATCAGAACCAGCATTAACTTTTTGAGCAATCTGAGCTACAGTAGCTCATCTGTTTGATCAGACCACACGGGCCAGCCTTCGCTCCCCAAGTGCATCACTGAGCCTTGGCCGCCCATGACCCTGTCGCTGGTTCACCACTGTTCCTTCCTTGGACCACTTTTGATAGATACTGACCACTGCAGACCGGGAACACCCCACAAGAGCTGTAGTTTTGGAGATCTAGCCATTACAATCTGGCCCTTGTCAAACTCGCTCAAATCCTTATGCTTGCCCATTTTTCCTGCATCTAACACATCAACTTTGAGGACAAAATGTTCACTTGCTGCCTAATATATCCCACCCACTAACAGGTGCCGTGATGAAGAGATAATCAGTGTTATTCACTTCACATGTCAGTGGTCATAATGTTATGCCTGATCGGTGTGTGTGTGTGTATGTATGTGTATATATATATATATATATATATATATATATATACAGTGGGGAGAACAAGTATTTGATACACTGCCGATTTTGCAGGTTTGCCCACTTACAAAGCATGTAGAAGTCTGTAATTTTTATCATAGGTACTCAAAAATCCAGAAAATCACATTGTATGATTTTTAAGTAATTAATTTGCATTTTATTGCATGACATAAGTATTTGATACATCAGAAAAGCAGAACTTGATATTTGGTACAGAAACCTTTGTTTGCAATTACAGAGATCATACGTTTCCTGTAGTTCTTGACCAGGTTTGCACACACTGCAGCAGGGATTTTGGCCCACTCCTCCATACAGACCTTCTCCAGATCCTTCAGGTTTCGGGGCTGTTGCTGGACAATACAGACTTTCAGCTCCCTCCAAAGACTTTCTATTGGGTTCAGGTCTGGAGACTGGCTAGGCCATTCCAGGACCTTGAGATGCTTCTTACGGAGCCACTCCTTAGTTGCCCTGGCTGTGTGTTTCGGGTCGTTGTCATGCTGGAAGACACAGCCATGACCCATCTTCAATGCTCTTACTGAGGGAAGGAGGTTGTTGGCCAAGATCTCGCGATACATGGCCCCATCCATCCTCCCCTCAATACGGTGCAGTCATCCTGTCCCCTTTGCAGAAAAGCATCCCCAAAGAATGATGTTTCCACCTCCATGCTTCACAGTTGGGATGGTGTTCTTGGGGTTGTACTCATCCTTCTTCTTCCTCCAAACACGGCGAGTGGAGTTTAGACCAAAAAGCTCTATTTTTGTCTCGTCTCAGACCACATGACCTTCTCCCATTCCTCCTCTGGATCATCCAGATGGTCATTGGCAAACTTCAGACGGGCCTGGACATGCGCTGGCTTGAGCAGGGGGACCTTGCGTGCGCTGCAGGATTTTAATCCATGACGGCGTAGTGTGTTACTAATGGTTTTCTTTGAGACTGTGGTCCCAGCTCTCTTCAGGTCATTGACCAGGTCCTGCCGTGTAGTTCTGGGCTGATCCCTCACCTTCCTCATGATCATTGATGCCCCACGAGGTGAGATCTTGCATGGTGCCCCAGACCGAGGGAGATTGACCGTCATCTTGAACTTCTTCCATTTTCTAATAATTGCGCCAACAGTTGTTGCCTTCTCACCAAGCTGCTTGCCTATTGTCCTGTAGCCCATCCCAGCCTTGTGCAGGTCTACAATTTTATCCCTGATGTCCTTACACAGCTCTCTGGTCTTGGCCATTGTGGAGAGGTTGGAGTCTGTTTGATTGAGTGTGTGGACAGGTGTCTTTTATACAGGTAACAATTCAAACAGGTGCAGTTAATACAGGTAATGAGTGGAGAACAGGAGGGCTTCTTAAAGAAAAACTAACAGGTCTGTGAGAGCCGGAATTCTTACTGTTTGGTAGGTGATCAAATACTTATGTCATGCAATAAAATGCAAATTAATTATTTAAAAATCATACAATGTGATTTTCTGGATTTTTGTTTTAGATTCCGTCACTCACAGTTGAAGTGTACCTATGATAAAAATTACAGACTTCTACATGCTTTGTAAGTAGGAAAACCTGCAAAATCGGCAGTGTATCAAATACTTGTTCTCCCCACTGTATATATATATGTATATGTATATGTGTTTGTGTGTGTGTGTGTGTGTGTGTGTGTGTGTGTGTACAGATAGATAGATAGATAGATAGATAGATAGATAGATAGATAGATAGATAGATAGATAGATAGATAGATAGATAGATAGATAGATAGATAGATAGATAGATAGATAGATAGATAGATAGATAGATATAGTTTGCCGCAGAATGTCGAGATACTTCTCACTCACTGTGGCTTGTCATTGATTTGTGGCAGCACTGCTAATTAGCACTATTTTATAAAGGATCAAGTTCAGTGTTGTGCAATTTTAGACCTAAATTGGGTTTCTTATAATGTGATATAGCACAATTAAAATATCCATTAAAATTTAATTGCACAAAAGAAGTATTTCAGATCCGTACCCCGTGATATAATGATAAATATAAAGAAAATGGGTAACGCCATGTGGCCTGTGGCTCATATTGAATCTCTAAATAGAAATAAAGCCACATATTTACTCCTGCTGCAATTAAGACCTGTATCGATCTCCTCCCTATTACATTAAAACCATGCAGGGCTATAATTTAATCCATTTCAAGTTAATGTCCCTAAGAACACACCGTACATAATCGTCTACATGACTAATTGTACCATGCATCACAAATAAACCACAGAGGCCCTATCATCGCAGCAGCTGATTACAGCAGGCTGATAGATGAACTGACCTTGTGTAACAGAGATCCGTTTTAAATCTTTTGTTGCAGGACAAAACTCATCATAAAAGAATGATATTTACCTGCATTGACACCCTTTTCTCAGAACGGAAATCTCAAAAAGACTTATCAGAACAGAAGAGGTAAAAATTAAGAGGGCATTATGGGTGCTTAGGTCTTCACTACAGATGGGAAAGCTTTTGACGAGTGCTGTTTTCTGTATTGACAAAATTCAGTATTAAAATTAGCTTGTTTTTGGAATTGATTTTCTACTTTTGTGAGTGAAATAGTTTTATGAACTTTTACGAAGGATTTTTTTTTCTAACCATATAAAAAACCAAGCCACACACTTGTGTTAAATCTCAGCCTGACCATTATGGCTATAAATTTAAAAATTCAATGCACAAGATATTTTTACACTACATTTTAAATATCTAGGGATATTTTTGTGATTTTTGCACCAAACACATGCTTATTTCTAACTCTCTGCTATACACTACTGTTTAAAAAAAACACAAAGGTTTTTTAAAACAAATTAATATTGTTATTCAGCAAGGATGAATTAAATTGAACAATTGAACAAGATTTTTTACATTGTTTCAAATAAATGCTGTTCTTTTGAACTTTCTATTTATCAAAGAATCACGGTTTTCATATAAATATTAAGCAGATCAGATCAAAAAATCTTTTTTTTCTCCTTTTTGCTTGTTTGTATTCTTTGTATTTTTGTAAATTATATTACAGTTTTTATTATTATTACTCTGTTTTTGTAGCACTTTGGGTTTGAGGTGTATGCACAATATAAATAAAAAGTATTATTATTATTATTATTATATTAGTAGTAGTAGTAGTAGCAGCAGTAGCAGTAGTAGTAGTACTGTTGTTATTATTATTATTATTATTATTATTATTTCTTGAGCACCAAATCAGTATATTAGAATGACTACTGAAAATTCAGCTTTGTATCACAGGAATAAATGACTATTTAAAATGTATTCAAATAGAACACAGTTATTTTAACTTGAATCATAGTTAATTTAGCGGTGTAAATTTGATTTCAATTTTGGTTCCTTAACGATTCTATTAATGATTATTTTAGTACTTTTGAGGAGTGTGTAAAAGTACTGTTTTAATGTTTGTTTATTCTCTCTCTCGCTCATATTCTGTCGCATCAGTAGATGGAAGTTGGTTTCGCAGCAAATCTGTGTGAAGCCATTAAAAAAACGCTTTTGTGGTTATCCAAGGCAAATGTATTAATGAAGCAAAACATAATAGGACTGATATTGAAATTCATATCTTGTGTCATGGAACGGATTAAGGAAAACGTCATTGCTTTGATAAGAAAGAATACAAGCTATCAAAGTCACATTCATCTTACCAGAATCCTAACAGGGAGAGTCAACATTGAGGCCAAGCTCTCCAGTAGATAAAAAAACACTCTACATAGAGATAAAAAGTCTTATAAATGGAAAAGTTCTAAGAGACACATGAAAGATAAATGTAATAAATAAATAATATTTATGCAACTAGATTTTAAAAAGAAAATTAGTGGTGCTTTCCCAGTGCAAAACTTGCTATGTTAGGCTGTATATGCTTGCTTTGCCATTGCTAGGGTGTTCTGGGTAGTTGCTGAGTGGTTGCTCTCCAGACCATATTCTGGTCTATGGCTCCGGTCCCTCCTTCAGTGTAAGTTGCTCATGTTATAGTCTGTCAGGCTAAAATCATTCGCTTAGAAAAGTAATCACACCTCCCAACAACAAGCCACATGACTTGAGATGTCATTCATGTCTGTAGTAAATGGTGCAGAATAAGGGGTGCAGCAAGTCAGATATATAAGATAAAACCACATAAATGCTCTTAGAATCCTCCAGACAGATCTGTCAAAGATTCAATGTGCAGCAAGTATGAATGTTGGCTTTAGCTGCATCAAAATATGATCTGAAATGCCATTTCGTGTTTTGGAGCTGCTGTGTTTAGCTTTTAGTACATACAGATCCAAAACAAGCTCTCATGGAGATACAAGAAATGGATCCTCATTTCAAGTCTCAACTTACCAAAGGAGATTCACAGCATCACTGCCTGTGCAGCAAGCTATTGTGATTTGATTTTGTAAAAGAAAAAGAAAATAAAGTGTTATATACATCTTAATTTCTCTAAAATGACTCACCATATAGCCTATATCACATCAATTACATCCAATAGCATGACCAAATTAAAGCATTTAATGAAGAGTTTTACATTTGGCAAAATAAGATAAATATATCTGCTGGGATGAAGCCGCAACACTGTTTAAATGCTCTAACTGTGATGCTTCTTTAAATAGCTAATATCATTTTTGGAAAATGTATCCTGTAAACACAATTAACAAGTTCTGAAAAACAATCTAAGTTAGGTGACATTTACGAACAACATGGCAGTTTGCGAAGAATGAGTTAATCGGAAGAACTGTTCATCAAAACAGTCCATTAAAGAAGAAAATAGCTTGAAATGAAAAATTACTGCTTTATGATCCCGTGTCAGCAACTAAAGTATACAGATTTTATGTGTATATTTATTTTTTTTAAATTGCATAATTATTACATGTCCTCTTAAAAAACATAAATTATCTATCTATCTATCTATCTATCTATCTATCTATCTATCTATCTATCTATCTTATTTATCTTATCTATCTAATCTATCTAATATTGCCAAAAGTATTGGGACACCCCTCCAAATCATTGAATTCAGGTGTTCCAATCACTTCCATGGCCACAGGTGTATAAAATCAAGCACCTAGGCATGCAGACTGCTTCTACAAACATTTGTGAAAGAATGGGTCGCTCTCAGGAGCTCAGTGAATTCAAGTGTGATATCGTGATAGGTTGCCACCTGTGCAATAAGTCCATTCGTGAAATTTCCTCACTACTAAATATTCCACTGTCAACTGTTAGTGGTATTATAACAAAGTGGAAGCAATTGGAAACAACAGCAACTCAGCCACGAAGTGGTAGGCAACGTAAAATCACAGAGCGGGGTCAGCGCATGCTGAGGCGCACAGTGCACAGAAGTCGCCAACTTTCTGCAGTCAATAGCTACAGACCTCCAAACTTCATGTGGCCTTCAGATTAGCTCAAGAACAGTGTGTGGAGAGCTTCATGGAATGGGTTTCCATGGCCGAGCAGCTGCATCCAAGCCTTACATCACTAAGTGCAATGCAAAGCATTGGATGCAGTGGTGTAAAGCACGCCGCCACTGGACTCTAGAGCAGTGGAGACGTGTTCTCTGGAGTGACCAATCACGCTTCTCTGTCTGGCAATCCAATGAACGAATTTGGATTTGGCGGTTGCCAGGAGAACGGTACTTGCCTGACTGCATTGTGCCAAATGTAAAGTTTGGTGGAGGGGGGATTATGGTGTGAGGTTGTTTTTCAGGGGTTGGGCTTGGCCCCTTAGCTCCAGTGAAAGGAACTCTTAATGCTTCAGCATACCAAGACATTTTGGACAATTTCATGCTCCCAACTTTGTGGGAACAGTTTGGGGATGACCCCTTCCTGTTCCAACAGGACCACGCTCCAGTGCACAAAGCACAGTCCATAAAGACATGGATAAGTGAGTTTGGTGTGGAGGAACTTGACTGGCCTGCACAGAGTCCTGACCTCAACCCGATAGAACACCTTTGGGATGAATTATAGCGGAGACTACGAGCCAGGCCTTCTCGTCCAACATCAGTGCCTGACCTCACAAATGCGCTTTTAGAAGAGTGGTCAAAAATTCCCATAAACACACTCCTAAACTTTGTTGAAAGCCTTTCCAGAACAGTTGAAGCTGTTATAGCTGCAAAAAGGGTGGGTCAACTCCATATTAAACCCTACAGATTAAGAATGGGATGTCATTAAAGTTCATGTGCGTGTAAAGGCAGACGTCCCAAAACTTTTGGCAATATAGTCTCTGTCTGTCTGTCTCTGTCAGTCATTCATTCATTCAGCAGAATATATCTGTCTGTCTATCATTCATTCATTCATTTCTTCATTCAGTCCGCAGTCTGTCTGTCTGCCTGCCTGTCTATCATTCATTCAGTCAGTCAGCAGAATCTATCTATCTGTCTGTCTCTCTGTCTATCGATCTTCATATTATTCATTCAGCAGAATCTCTCTATCTATCTGTCTATCTTTGGGCTAAGTGATAGTTTTGATTGATGATAATTCCCAACCATATTCTCATTTAAATCTTTCAGGGGAGTTGATAACTGATGAAACATCACTTTACTCACAGTCAGGCTGAAGCTTCTCATTACTCAGTGAATATGCATTCCGTTAGTTAATTTCTCTCCCTACAGTTACTGACAAAGCCAGTGAGATTTCACTCAGATTTGATGGTGGCACAAGGTGACGCGGGGTCTGTCTCTTTAAAGCACGTATGTGCTCTCCTGTGTGGGTGGTGTGTATTGGTCTCAATATTGAGAACGATTGAGGTTGACGACCGGCGCAATCAGAAAATGTGTCACAGTATAACCATCGACAGATCTCACAAATGATTCTTTTTTAGAGAACAGAATTAAATTGAACGAGGGAATGGCCAAATCTGTTTCAGCCCATTAAATCTTACAAATGATACATACGCTCCGTAATGGAGGTGTTGCTGTGAGAGAGAAATGACCATGAGTCACTCACACCTCCACTGAAGATATTCTGACTCATCTATACAACAGAAATCAAAGTAATGCTTTTGTATAGATTAGATAGATTAGACTTATTTATGCTTTAAATGAGTTGCCCTCTAATGCCTGTGTGTCTGAGCTTAAGCTACTTGCATAATCATATAAGCATTATGAGTGTCTCATAAGGAGCTTATATGTTAATCACAATGTACTGTTTGTGTGTTTTGTTGGGGTGGAAGGTGTTGTATATTTAATTTAAAATCAAATAGTAATGTATTCATTAAAATAAAAGTAATGTTTATAATTCAAATAATAAATAAAGTAATAATGTAATTAGTTCTGTTGTTATTTACTTATTTAATCTTTCAAAATTCTCCTTTTGTGTTCTGCAGAAATAAATGACAGCATACAGGTTTGGGATAACATGAGGGTGAGTAAATGATAACAATTTAATTTTTGAGTGAACTGTCCTTTTGCTTGATTTAAAGCAGGGGTCTCAAGCTCAAATTACCTGAGGACCATTAGCCAGTTGTTGGTGAACAGTTTCACCAATTACAAGGGTTTTTACCACCACAGTTATACATTTATTGTACAACTTAGTATGTGCTCACTGTAACTTTTTTTCTTGTTGCTGTCAGCACTCAGGTCGTTCCAAACCTAAAGGACTTTCTTTTCTTCTATGGAGCACTAAAAGTGAATTTTTAAGAATATTCTCGTCATTCTTGTAAATATAATGAAAGTGAATGAGGCCTAGTGTTGCCAAGCCCCAAATTTCCAAAAAGCACCATAAAAGTAAACATTGTCCATATCATAAAATTTGTTCATCCTCTATATTATAGTGCTTATAAAATCATATGATATAGCTTTGTTTGTCGTACAGATCAGGGTTATTATCGTTAACTAAAATTACTTGAAATAAACTATATGGCTCAGTGGACTTTAAATACAGTGCTAAATATCTTTTATGATACTTTTGTGGTCCTTTCTGAAGCTTGAAAGCTCATTCGTTCATTGCAGAGAAAAAAATCTTCACCTTTTTCTTTTGCATCTACATGAGATCGAGTAAATGATGACAGAGCTTTCATATGTGGGTGAACTATCTTTTTAAGTAGTTAAAAGGTTATTTCAGCAGCTGATATAGACAAATCTGAGAGATTAATGCTTATAGGACCTCCACCCTCTCCACTGCAGATCCTCAGTACAGGCACTGCAGATGAAGATGATGTGTGTTCATACAGAGGCACTGGAGACAAATTGAGGACATTGTGGAGACCGTTTTTCCCTTTGTGCTGGAACTGAATTAATCACTTGTCTCCAAATGAGCAGTGTTGCAGCCCAATACTCAGGGCGCTTTGTCGTCACTATCTGGGGCAGCAGCCACCACACGCTTCGCTGCTTCTCCGACGCTTCCCGCGTGCCCCGCTGTGACTCACACAGGGGTGAGACATTCAGCAGCAGAAGCATGCGTGTGTGTGAACATGCCAGAGAAAAACAAATCTTGCACAATGCCTGTTTGTCACTTGGGGAGAAAGGAACAGACCAGCCAAAAGGTGTGTGCTTGTGTTGGTGTGTGTGAGACTGAGAGTGACTTTTATAGAAGACTTCTGCATCACAATAACAGGATGCAGCATTCTCGGCAGATGAAAGATCTTTTATGAGCTTGTTTTTCAGCATGCATCTTTGATTGCACAGTGACTGAGGGTCATTTAGACAGACATGCTGCTCTGTTTGATTCGACTGGAATATGCATTGCTTTTCTTTTACTGGAGTGTTTTCCAAGTGCAACGACAGAAACTTCTTTATGAGGAATTCATAGCAATGAACCAGCAGCAATGCACCTTTTTCTTATCAACACCTATTTCCACTACATATGTTGCTTATGTTGCTCTATGGGTCTTTGGGGATTCAAAGGTTACTGAGAAGTTATATTAAAAGTTCTTTAGATCAGAGAACATGTATTGGTTTTCTAAAGAACTAGAGAATTAAAAATGATGGCTCATTCTCAAAATATGTCCCTTGACTTTTCAGACATAAAAAAGGGTTAGAATTTTCAAAAAATTCTATAACTTTTTTATTTTATTAAATATTAAATAGTTTGACTTTGTATTTATTTATTTATTTACTTACTTATTTTTGTTTCTTTGTTTAACCATTTTTTTTTACCTACCTACTTACTAATACAAATAATACAATTCTATAACCTTATATTTGATCAAATATGAAATATTTGACTATTGATTTAGACATTTTTATTTATTTATTGTCATGTTTTTTATGTTAAGTATTAATGGAGTTTAAAAAGTGTGCAAAAAAGCAGAACAAAATAATAATACAAATAATTTAAAAACAATGTTTGTCCTTTTATTTCAAGCCATTGGTCTTGTCAACTTTAAAAACTAGAATTTAAAATATTAGTTGTCCCTAAAGATGTCAATAAATCTGCGTTTATGGGAAAACTGAACTGAACTAAATTAAAAAAGTCAGCATGTTTTGAGAATAACTGGATTATACATATATTGTGTGTGGTCATGTATCTTACTGTATGTCCATTGCCCAGTATGAGTTTATTAAACAGAAACCAGAGGAATCGTCACACACAGCTCTGTAAGACTTTCCCATTACACGCTCAAAGGCAACGGTTCATTAGGTAAAAAACAGAAATGGCTATCCACTTTTTCCATCCATTTCTTCAATTATTTTTGTACTTCTGTCAGGATTGATTGGCAGGTCTGGCTCAAAGTGGATGATAAACACAATATAAAACGTGTCTCAATATAAAATCCAATTTTTTGAGACGCACTTTCTCCATTGCATAAAGGACATCATAACCACATTTTTGACTCTACTATTTTCCACAGAAGAAAAGGTGGTACAGTGCTGGATAATTTGGCTCTGCACCGGCAGAAACTTGTGCTGGTTTTGAGAGAGGTTTATAAATTTCCCGGCCAGAGTGCATTTTGGCCAAAAGCGGTTTCTATGTGCTGCGAAAAGGAGCTTCTTCCCTGACTGTAGGGTGCCAGACCTGGAGGGGAAGGGCCTGCTGTGAGAAGATTAGTGCTTTCACTTTGGCCCCTATTTCAAAGCCCCGTCACTCCCAGCTACAGATTCACTGCCAGTTCAGCGCTGATCCACATGTCCCAGAGCTTTACAGCACCAAGATTAATCAATACCGGGATTCTATGATTCTGAACTCTCCCTCTTCTACAGAATCACAAGAGAGCTGCTCTTGGAGTGCACTTCGGCACTTGTGTTTAGGTTGGTGGTGGTATAGTACACAAAGACTTTTTGCGATTTTACACTAATTTCAGGTGCTGGCAAGTATTTAGAAATGCATCGTATTTGTAGTGTACTTTAAATGCTAATTATATCTATAAGGGCCATAGCCTTACTTTTCAGAGAAAACAAGGTCAAAATGACTTCACAGAACATCTTCAGTATTCTGCATGCAGTGACATAAATTGGATTAAAGCGTCTGAAGTCAGTTTAATACAGGTACTTGAATAAAATAAAATTTAGCTTAAAAAAAAAATCAAGCAAGTTCACATTCAAGTAGGCTATATTTGATAGCGCTGTGATTACTTTTTTTTCTTTATTGCACTTAATCAGCATTAAGTGATTCAGTGGGGTTTTTCATTCACATATTTTTATGGATGCTAGATGGAAACACCAAGATGCAAATAAAATTTGCCAAAATGTGCATATAATACACTGCCTATCAAAAGTTTGGGATCAGTATGATTTTTTTTTCTTTTGTTTAAAGAATTAATACTTTTATTCAGAAAGGATGCCTTAAATTGATCAAACAAACACAATAAAAACATTTATAATGTTACCAAAGATTTCTAATTCAAATAAATGCTGTTCATTTGAACTTTATTCATCAAATAACGCAGAACGTTTTTTGAAAATCAGTTTCCACAAAAATATTATATTATATATAAAAATATATAGTTTTCAACATTGATAATACTAAGACATGTTTCTTGAGCAGCAAATCAGCATATTAGAATGATTTCTGAAGGATCATGTGACACTGACTGGACTAATGGCTGCTTAAAATTCAGCTTTGTCATCAGAGAAATAAATTACATATTAAAAAATATTAAAATGTTTAATTGTAATATTATTTCACAATATTACTGTTTTCAAAGTATTTTGATCAAAATAATGCAGCCTTGGTGAGACTTATTTCAAAAACTCACTTGTGGTGAATAGCCTATACATGTGTTTTCATCTCAAACTATGACAGAAACACAGTTACTAAATAAATTGTTTCTTTTTTTCAAGACGTCATGTGACTGAATCATTGACTCAAATGATTGGCTATTTTGCACCAATTTCCCTTGAAGTGATGGTTTTACAATATTCTTGCATGAATTAAGTCCTCCACTCAACAAAATCCGATCATTAGCAGTCACAGGAGATGCATTTGAGACACGGTAATACCAAGTTTAAACAGTAATGTGTCTCAGCTGACCACTTGTGATCAAATCACCAGAGACAGATGTAAACAGCTAGAACCTCGCTGTCCCGATGTGAATTCAGCAGATGAAAACCAAAGTAATCTGCAACCCCTAAATCAGGACTAACATGCTGTTTTGCCTTCTGGCATCCAAGCTTTGGCATTCAGTGCAACGGCCTGGAAATTCAGCGAGGAGACACACAGAGGATTCCATCTTGTTCGTGTCTGTGGTGGTTGGTGCAGAGATGGCTGGTGTTCTTGCTCTGTTTGCTGCAGTGAGGTTGACACTGATAAAGTGGACTTAGATCTCATCTCTCCAGGGAAACGGGAGGGCACAGAAAGAAATGCTGTCTGGGTAGCTAACACAGATCTCTGTTGTGTTGAGACTGCAAGCCTCTTGTAAAACAAAGAGTTCTAAAGATCATGTGCTGCAGTTTTGCATAGGCATGGATGTTAGTGACTTTTAAAGGGATAGTTCACCCAAAAAATCTTCATAGAAATCAGAGCGTTTCAGATGGACTGGAATAATGCAATGATATACAGTATGTGAAAAATAATGTTTTTTGAACATTAAAGCATGTTATAGTACACCCAATAAACTAAATAATGAACTTTTAAATAGCATCATATAGCCTCTTTAATAGTAATAGCAATTTCATTGAAAAAAACAAACCATATTGTCAAGTCTTGTAATATAGTCATGTTTATAGACTATTTTTATGAGACTTATGGTGTATTTTTCCCTTTTATGTTGTTTAATAGAGAAGAGCTGCATGAAGTTTCTTCAGAATTTCTCCTTTGGTGTTCCAAGAAAAAATAACAGCCTGCAAATTTGGAACGACATGACGGTGAGTAAATAATGACAGAAATCAAGCGTAGCGTCAGTTCTGGCAGGTCGCGTTAGTCAAGCTCGCAGCAGGTGACTGTCAGCTGATCACGTCTACCTATAGGAATACGATGCCTATCACAGCATGCATATATAAACTCCTTCAGTATTATCAGCTGCTATCGCGTTTCTCCGGAGCTAATTACCCTCCTCCATCCCCAGCTCCTCCTCTCATCAGTCAGGATTTGGCATTCTGATTCCCTCTGAATCAGACTAAATTCCCGAATTAGGTTGTACATTTTAATACTGACATAAATGCTATCTGCAATACATTGTTGGTTCTGTTCCGTTTACCCTAGGGGGGTTTATCACTGCTCTCCCTGCTCTTATCCATGCTAGGCTGCATGGATGCGCAGGGAGTTCTTGCCCAGAACAGAACCATACCGCCAATCCAAACTGTATGCTAATTGTCTATCATCTTTGACGATAGTGGTTCTGACAGAATTTTCATTTTTGGGTGAACTGTTCCATTAAACAATTCATTAGGCTGAATTATTGTACCTAATTGCCTGTGTATCTGGGAAACAACTGAGAAATTATGCGGCTGTGATATTTTACACCTCTGTTTGTAGCCCCTTCCTGGTGATCCATAGAAGATGGTTATATGAGACAGGACTAGTTTAGATTCAGTTCCGCTGTGGCCACCGCACTATGATTAATCAGTCAACATAAATACACTCTCAAGCTGGTTTACGTCTGTCTCCAAGGATACAGCAGAAAACACTGTAATACAGACAGCACCTTTTGTTGTTGGCAGAGAATGAGCACAGATGTTGAAAGCTTTCTTCATGACCTTTTTTAAAGACAGGTCATGAGGTGATTACATATTTCAAATTTTGTTCCATGACCATTACCATAGAACCAAGCGACCAACTTAACTTCCTCTAATGGTAACTTTACATAATCATGCCGTGGTTTCCCACGTACACGTAATTAGAATAATATTACAATAATCAGGAGTGGAGGCTCACCCTATTTAGAGTAGTCTAACAACTTTTTGTTGCTCTAAACGGAAGACCCATTTGGTCTACTAGCCTCTACAGTCTAAGTATACGTAACTAATGCCAATGTGTTAGTCGGAGCTGGTGCGCCCCTCTGCTTCACTCAGAACTGTGCTCTAGTCCGTTGCTAACCTGAGCGTAGATTTGCGGTGTTATTGACTTAACGTAATCTACTAGAGTTAATAATTCCAGAGTAAGTCAGAATAAATCAATGTAAAAATGTATTATTAGTCAGGTAAATGTATCATGCCAATTACATTTCAATTCAAAGATAATCAATACATAACATCAAATGCTCTGAAGTAAAGAGTAAAAGATAGATACCTGACATCTGAAAATGACATAACTAGAAGACACTCAGCGTTACGGGCTGACCTGTGTAAAGGATCGCGCCCTGACCCTTCTGCAACATCCCTTAAATACTCAGACCAAGACAGAAACCTCTTTCAAATGTAAACATGAGTTCACAATGGGAATTTGCATTAATCAAGTCCTGTAGACCTGTAATTTACACCTTATTGAGGACAGGAGGTAAAGACCAATTGGCAGAGGACACATCCACCACAATAAGCAAAATATCTCTAAACTCTTAAAACCTTTGTTACCTTTTGCTTTACTTCTGTGGGAATGAGACCTTTGTACCAGTCGCACTGAGACGTTTCAAATGATTCCAAACATGTATAATACTGTATAGTACTTTTTCACAATAACCCATGTAGATTTTGGGTGAATTATAGAGGAGAGATGGGATGAAAAGGCAGTGAAGGGAAAGAAATGTAAATTAAGGCAACACATGGGTGATCAACTCAGTGTGATGTCGTCTCGGATGGGGACGCTAAATGCACAAGAGTGAGTTCAGATGTTAATTTCCTTTGTTTTCTCAGAGAGTCGCCATCTCTTATAGTTCTTCCAGTTTTCACAGTCTTACACATGCATATTGATTAACCTTACCGTTTGATAAAAAAAAATAAAAATAAATAAGGACACATTAAATTGATAAGACTTTTACATTGTTACAAAAAAATCTATTTCAAATAAATGCTTTTTTTAGCTTAAAATATATTTAAACCGAAAACAGTTATTTTAAATTGTAATAATATTTCACAATATTACTGTAGTTTTGATCAAATAAATGCAGCCTTGTGGAGAGACTTCTATCAAAAACATTTTTAAAAATTGGTAACACTTTACAATAATGTTCCATTAGTTAAGGTTAATGCATTAACTAATATTAACTAACAATGAGCAATACATTTGTTACAGTACTTATTAATTTTTGTTAACATTAATTAATAAAAATACAACTGTTCATTGTAGTTCATGTTAGTTTAGGTTCATTAATGTTAACAGATACTACGTTGATTTTATTCATGTATTAGTAAATGGTTATAGTAAATGATTAATAACTGCTTTTGAAATATTTTCATTATTCATTTATGTTAACTGATGTATTTAATTTGTCATAGTTATGTTACTGTATGTTTCGTTGTGTTCTTTCCTTGTGACCCAGTTTCCCATTGTGTCTGATTAGTCATTTAGTTCACCTGTTGTCTCATTAGTTAACTCGTTAGTCCCTGTGTATTTATACCCTGTGTTCTCCCTCATTCTCGGTCTGTTCTCATTTATGTTATGTTGTGTGTAGTTTGGATATCTCCCTTTTCGCCTGCATTTTAAAAGACTGTTACCTTGATTCGTCTTCGTGCTGTTTACACACGCAACCCGTGACAGAAGAACGGACCAATTCAGTTATATTTTTGCTGTGTTTTTTTCCTTTTTGACTTTCGTTTTTTCCCTATGGACCTACCCGCCGTCCAGCTTCTCTGCCCGTTGGCTGGAAGAACACACATGGGACTTCCTCCATCTTACGTGCCAGACGCACTACCCGGACCGCTTGCTCTGTTCACTCTACTATGCTGGTCTGATTGAGCAGTCCAAAGCACGCATTCTAGCAGACAGTCCCTAGGAAAACTTTGTCACATTCATGGAGTGGGTGCTGGTGAGCAACTACTCACCGTTCACATTGGCCTGGCTGAGGACCACACCAGCCCCACTCTACATCCAGACACCAGCCATCTGCCACCAACGACCGGCAAGATGGAGATACAAGAGCCCACCACAAACTGTGGAATTCAGCCTGCCGTGATTGACGAGCCCGAGCCTGAAGACAGGACGGAAGGAGTTGTTGCCCCGGAGCCTGAACCACAAGGTGTATCTGATCAGGTGCATGAGCCTGCTACATCGTGTGCAGCCAAGTGTTAGTGGAGTTCAAGGACTGGGAGGAAAGCCCCGCCTACAACCCCCCGTGGTGAATGTGTTCGCTATGGTTGCTGGAAAATTTTTGGGACTTTTAGAGGCGTTTGTGGATTTTATTCCCTTGTTTCTCCAGACCCCGCTGGTTCCGCCCAGCCCTGAACTGCCTGTTTTCCCGCTGGTTCCGTCCAGCCCTGAATCTCCAGTGCCCCCGCTGGTTCCATCCAGCCCTGTGATTCCTCTCCCGCTTCCTCTAACTGTCAGTTCCTCAGCCCCGCCTCCTCTGGTACCCTTTAGCCCCCTTCATCTCCTGCGCTGAACTGTGTGGATCTGCTTCGGTGCTTCAGGCCACTAGCGCCGTCTGGTCCAGAAAATCCCCTGGCTCTGCCTCCAGCCTCAGTACCCAACACTCCACCGCGGACTGCCGACCCGTCGGCTTCACCTTGGTTCCTCCCTCCCTCAGCTCCACCGAAAACCTCCAGCCTTACGACTTCACCGGGCTCCCTCGTCCCACAGGCTTCGCCTTGGTCAGACGTCGTTCTGGATATCTCCCTTTTCGTTTTGTCATTAAAAGACTGTTACCTTGATTCTCCTTTGTCTTTGTGCTGTTTACACACACAACCTGTAACATAACTAATATTAACACATTAAACATTTTTGTAAAGTGTTACCAGAAAATCTTACTGAACCCAAATGTTTGAACAGTGATTCATTTATTTGCTATTTGTCTTTGTATATGAAAGTAGAGTGCTGCCACTTCACTTCTGTACTGAAGACAGTATGTTTACAGTTACATTATGAGAAATTATTTGTGGTCCACATGGAACCAATCTCGGCTCTTGAACTCGACCTCTAATTAGTACAAGGTTGTTGTTGCAGTAAACAAGATAAAAAAATATGGAAACGTGGTGTATGGCCATTGGTGCAAAACTTCCTCTGTAATTAGTTGCCTTTAAAAGGAAAGGGCAGTTTCTTCACTGGAATATTACAAACACCACCATGATTTTTTTCATTCCTGAGGTTAGTCTGTCATGCAGGTTGCCTTCCAAGAGCAAAATGTTATTGCTTTGTCTCGGATATGTCTACTTAGGAGGAATAAAAAGACACAAATGAGACAATTGTTGTAAGAGCTCTAAAATGAATGTGGATGGCATATAAGAATATTATGAGAAATACTGGAGTTCATATCAAGATCTTTAGTATCTTGATGAATTTTAGCACAGTTTGGGATATCTTAAATGTTACAGCCTTTTTCTCAGGAGAAACATCTGATATGTCTCTATTTGCTAAGGTGAAACAATTCAGATACTGTATTAAAGAGAACTCATTAGCAATTTTGAGTTATGAGTTTTTAAGCGTGGTGCGTCTGATCTCTGTGCATCGATTCTGCACCTGAAAACATCTTTGTTTGTGCAAAAGAGGTGCGGTTTGGGTCATAAAATTCACAGGCATGAATTTTCATGTTTTAACGATGGAAGTAATGAGCGCAGGAACACTCTGTGTCGATCAACCATCCGCGCTGGGGTGTCAGTCGTACTTTTCCAGCAGCGTTCCGGGCCACTTTATTCTCATAAAGCAGTTGATTGACAGATGACGGATGACGGCGGCTTCTTCTTTGCCTGTGGGCACAGAACCTGTGGGAGTCATTGATAAACACTCAGTTTGACTGCCGAGGTCAGCTTTCCGCAACTAGATTGACTGCAAGCCTGATGAGGGATTGCATTTCCCCAGGTTAAGTAGGACGTGGCCAATATAGATGAGTTGGAGTAGACTAAACAAATAAACTGGAAAATGTGTGTGTGCACGATTCACTCATGGGGAATAATGATATCATTTGCTTCTGTTGATGTCTCTGTTGTGTTTAAGGAGCCATTATTGAAAAATCCTACTGGTCTCAGCTTTTCTCTCTGGAGAAGAAATCGTTGCCGTCGGTGGATTTTAAAAAGGAAGCTGAGGGGGCAAAGAAAATATTTGCTCCGCTTTTGCTCTGGTTCCACAGGTCTGATGTGTTGCATAAGCTATTAGACATTAGAGACCTTAAAAGGCAATAGAACAGCTCTTGCTGTGTTGCTATAGAGGGTATTCATAATTCCTGTAATCGTGCACTTGGCCATCAGACAGAATAACCTCAAAATAGCCATGTGCTGATATACTGTATGTATATATATATATATATATATATATATATATACATATATATGTGTGCAGTTTTCAAAGCTGCTCACTTGCTGAAAGACTATTATTTTGAAGTCACTTGCATAGCAACGACCATAAAATGTTGTTGTTTTGCAGTGGTAGCTATGAATCCTGATATGAACCTCAGAGACACGCTGCAGCAGTTCTTATCCAAATAAAGGCATTGTAGCATGACTTGCACCGCACCTGGCATGAGCAGGCACACCCAATGTTCTGTTTTCCTTATAAAAAAAACCCCAAATAACAGTTCATTTACAGCATTCACTCGCCGGTTGGGTTGTTTATGGCTGTACCCTCAAGCACTTGGTGTTCTGATTAAACAGTGTCGGATGGATATCAACTTCCACAATGTGTCAAGACAAGGAGGAACGTACTGACAGCAGGATTCCACAACAGTGCTTGATATGATGACAAGCGGCTCTAAATTAGCATTTCCTGAAAGAAATAGTGGCGCTTGCTTCTGTGTTATGATGATGTCTTTGCAATGTAATGTTGCCTGAAAAATAATTCATGTAAATATGTGAATGCACATACTTCATTTAAACTTGTTGCATGCACCATTCCCTTCAAAAGTGTGCCAGATTGTAATGGAATGTGACTTCAATATCTAAGCACTGACGTTTGCTTTGGTGTATTGCATGAAGTATGTTTCTGGCCTACATTCATGTCATGAGCTAATTCTATTCTGTAAAGTTATTAGGATCAATTCACGTCATCGGACACAGAAATTATTTGTTTCTAGGGCAACATTCATAATGCCAAAATTTTCAGTAAAATATTTAAACAGCCTTACAACTAAATAGCATAAGATATTAAAGTGATTGTTTGCCCAAAAATGAAAATTCTGTCATTAATTACTCACCCTCATGTTGTTCCAAACCCGTAAGACTTTCGTACATCTTTAGAATAAAAGCCTAAATTCAATCTGTTCATCACATAAAGCAATCATGTCTCTTGTTACAGACATGAAAACAATGAATCGTAGTATCTAATGAAATTTTGATGGTCCCCTTTAGACATTCTGCTGACTATATCCTCGTTCAGACTGTCAGTCCAAATCCAATTTTTATGCAAATCCGATTTGAATCTGATCTAATGTTTGACTGTCCACTGTGTATCGCAACTGTTCAGATCCGATTTGTGTGTCCATGCAGCTCTTTCGTTTTCCGGAATATCTACATTGGTTTTTATGGCAGCGACGTTGAGTTGGTAGGCATAAGCCAAAAACAGCAACAACAACCGCAACTTATGCTAAGTTCACACTGCACGATTTTCAAACTCGTCAGATCACTGCTCTTTTCACACTGCACGACTATCTGGGGTAGCATCCAGTTGCTGCTGCGTTCACACTGCACGATGGGTCGGTGACAGGGGGTTTCACACTGCATGACTTTTCAAGAGGAAGAATCGCCGACAACTCAGTCCGGTGCGCAAACTACGTTTCACAAGCAAACACACGCAAGAAGTGACAAGGAGACAACGCGAGATCACACGTGCGTCAGACCAGAGTTCTCGTGCGAGACTGGAATTGTTATTAAAAATGATGGACTGCAGAAAGTTTGCGATCCAAATTGTCTGTGCGCTGATTTACAGCGAAAAGGAGAAAAAGAAAAAAGATTATGGCGGAGGAAATGGTTGGGGAGCCATAGGGAGCAAGGATAGTGTTCTGCAAAGAGAGTTTGAGGTAAATAAATCATTGTGCAATGTGCTGCTGTTGCGGCTGGTCAAGCAAATGTTTGTGCTCTGTTTCTGTTTTATATAATTGTAAATATATCTATTAAAATACTGATATTCTGGTCTATAACTCCTCCCCGAACTTCACGCTGCCCTGTATCTTGCTCTCTCATTTGCAGAGATTTTCAGTCATTCATGTAATTTTCAGTCAGAACACATTTCACACAGCAGGATTTTGAATCGCCGACAGGTCCAGATATTTAGCATGCCAAATATCTCACGGGCATTGGCGACTCGTCTGCGATTCTCTCTGATCGCGTCTTTGATAATTCACACTGCGTGATTGTCACTCACGTGCACCAATTTGCCTATGATTTAGGGCATCTGGGCGAGTCAAAATCGGGCCTAAAATCGGGCAGTGTGAACTTGGCATAAGGATGTTTTGATATTTTTCACAGGAAAACAAGACCAAAATATTGGATGAGAGAGTTATTTTTGCAGTGTGGAATAAAGAAAGATTGTGGAATATACATACAGTGCTGCCTTGCAGATGCTGTAATAATGTTTATATTTTTTGCATCCATAGCTTATAGCTAGGGGCCAAGCCCCGAAGTGGCATTTGTCGCGTTTGCATTTGGCATTAACATGCGACCTGTATCCGGATGTTGTCCACATACACATTGAAAAATGTTATCCGATCAGCGTGTCCTGGTCCAGAGGTAGTCGAGGACGCATTGTGATCGGATCTCAATGGAATGTAAACGCAGTCCAGCCATTTTATCTACATTCAGAGGGCGACGTCATATAAATCCCAGGCCACTCTCTCCGCGTGGCTGTCAGAAAATAATGGACAGACGCTGTTTTGACAAGAAATTAAATTTATCTGAACTTTACAATAAACGTCAATCTTTAAAACAGTTTATTTAGACTTGATAGCCTACCGTGTGTGTCATTTTTTCATTTTAACTGTGCAACATTATCTGAATGAGGCGATCGCCTGTACAATCACAGTTATGCGATCTTAATGAAGAGCTGCAGGCTGCTTTGCTAGAGGAATAATCGGAATACACTTTGCATTTTTTTAAATGTATGTTTTTATTGTTTCAGCATGTTTATTAATCCCCCATTTCTGTAAATATAGTCATTGCACACTATAACCTTAAACCCGGATGATGTGACTTTTTTAATGATCAACCCAGTTATTTTTGTATGATCAACTCTGGAAGTATTCCTTCATTTAAACTTAGACTGGAGATTGCATCGGAAAGTAAAGTAAGTGAGTGAAAGCAATGGGACATTGTTTAATTTGCATCATATTTACTCTTAATCGGTTGTCTTATAGCCTATACCCTTGTTTAGTTCTAATTAATGATCTTTAATGTGATGTGCGTTCTTTAATTTCTTTTTAATACAAAGGTGTTCAGATTCTGCACGTGTTTTACTGCTATTACAAATACATGCATGCCTTCAATCATGAAATGCGTTGGAATAATGAATCTTTTCATCATGTAAGATTAATGTTGGGAAACTTAAGTAAGTAGATTAGTATACTCTATTTGTGATCGATTGTAACGTTACTTTTGTTGAATAACTCACAAAAATTCCGTGCTGTGTGCACTGCCATTGATAAAGGCTAAAGTGAAAGTTGTTCTAAGCTACGAAGCCATTTGAAGTTTCTGTCTTTAAAGCACTACAGACCTAATTTAAATATTTTGCGGGAAACAGAAATCCGATCTGTTATCCAGATACAGAGGACACTTAATGTGAACAAATGTAAAAGCGCATGTCCTGATTTGCTAATGATCCGATCTGCTTGATCGGATCACGGTGATCGCATGTCAATGCCAAGTGTAAACACAGCCATAGAGAGGTTTGCAATACAGATGTTGTCTTATTTACAACATGACATTGTGCAGCCGCCGCGCCGCTGGACTGCTGCGTCTTTTGAGGCAACAGGGAACTGCGTGAGGCTGGTGTGTGTGGCTTTATTCCGCGCCGTCCTTTCCGCCGGTTTCAAAGCACGTCTCCGTTATATTATCATTTTCTGCTCAACCGGCACTTTACAACAACACATCCTTGTTTCTGCAGCGTCTTTTCAGCATGTTTTCTATAACAACGTCTGGCGTTTACGTTTTACGTGGCGTGAGAAAGTCACATAAACCACACGAAATCAGAGTGGTCAGACTGAAACGGATTTCCAGAAATGCGATTTGAATAGGATTTCAAACTACATATGAATGTAGCTCGAAACAGATTTGTAAAAATCGGATTTCATGTGATTTGTGGCCGTTCAGACTTGCTATATCTGATCGGGTTTAAATCGGATATGCACAAAAATGTCGAATTTGGACTGACAGTCTGAACGAGGCTTATATATAAGTAATGTTGCAACTACATGTCAAATAACCCTAATTAAAGTATTAGTAGACTGTCTGCTTAATAGCTGCTAACACTTTATTGTGATGGTCCCCCAACAGACATTCTAATGACTATATGTAACTTTGCAAGTACATGTCAACTTATTCTACTAATGCCGAGTTCAGACTGCACGATTTTCAAACTCGTCGGATCACTGCTCTTTTCACACTGCATGACTATCTGGGGAAGCATTCAGTCACTGCTGTGTTCACACTGCACGATGGATCAGCGACAGGAGTTTTCACACTGCATGACTTTATATAATTCACACTGCGTGATTGTCACTCACGTGCACGAGCACCGATTTGCCTATGATTTTCGGGAATTTGTCGGCGATTTCGCAAAACTTGTCGGCGAGGATGTTTTGATATTTTTCACAGGAAAACAAGACCAAAATATTGGATGAGAGAGTTATTTTTGCAGTGTGGAATAAAGAAAGATTGTGGAATATATATACAGTGCTGCCTTACAGATGCTGTAATAATGTTTATATTTTTTGCATCCATAGCTTATAGCTAGGGGCCAAGCCCCGAAGTGGCTGTAGCCACTATTGTATCTCTTAGTTTTCCACACTATTATTTTTCTTTGTGAATGGGAGTCTATGGCAGCCCTATGAACGGAATATGAGAAAATGATGAAATTTAGCACAATTGTAGAGATTGTAATGAATATTGATTTGACCAATTCTAAGACCAACTCTATAGCGCCACCACCAGTTCAAAAATTCACTTTTCTAAAGGTTATAACTTTTGAACCCTTTGTTCTAGAAAAATTAAATTTAGTTCACCTGATTCCTCTCTTCATGCGGATGCCATTTAACATCTTTCATTAAGACTCTGCCCATTACAGTAGTGGCCATTTTGAAAAGTACAGTATTCCGTTTTTTCACTACTCCTTCTTTCCAATTTTGTCCAAATTTTGATCAGATGATCTTTGAACCGAGCCGCACAGAAATGACTGAACAGATTTTTTTTTATTCATCTTTGTTCAAAGTTACGATGTCACGAACTTAACGAGGTTAAACCAAAATTGGTTCAGAGGCTGTATCTCGGACAGGCTTTGAGCAATTGAAAGAAAAATTGGTACACTTCATCAGAATCATGATCTGAGGGTCCATGCAAAATTTAGGAAGAGCGCCACCTACAGGTCATGAGATCTAAAAAATGGCTATTTTTGCTCATAACTTTTGAACAGTTTGTCAGTAAATCATAATCTTGGTGTCTATAAATGAACACAAGTCTTCCCAGTGGCGCAACGAGATAAACCACAGGCACCAGACAGAGATTGTGGGTTCGAGTCCTGTGTGGGACAACTTTTTAAAATTGTGTGTAATGTGGTCATTTAAATTTCTGCTGTTTTCGCTCTTTTGGCTCTGCATTGCGTATCACTGCTTGCAGCTATATTCTACTTTCTTAATGTGAATCATGCACTTTGAAATTAAAAATTTTCTATTGTAATATAATAAGAATTTTTCCTGTGTCATGATGAATTCATATACACTCCTGGGCAAAAACAAACGGGCCAAGCCAAACAATATGTAGAGGTCTTTTAATAGTCTTAACAATTTTAATCACAAAACACTGGTCAGGAAATTATCAAGAATTGCACAAATACTGTAGATAAAGTAACTTAGCACAGAATAGCCTTTCCTGAGCTGAAGACAGCTTTTTACAGGAAGAAGAGTCAGTGTTGTTCCACTCATGTTAACTCTTTCCCAGCCAGCTTTTAAAAAAAAAAAAAGTTGCCAGCCACCGCCAGCGGTTTTGGTCAATTTTTTTCACAAAAATTTCATGGCCCCCAGAATATTTTGTTGTATGAATATCTGAACATGCAATATATCAAAAGAATCCGTTTTGTTCTAGATTAATTTGCATTTGTGTCGTGTTTTTGTAAAATCGTGTTTTTGTCAAAGACTACGTCTGGATCGGATTTAGAAGGATGATCAAAACATGCATGGAGTAGATTGAGTCCATCAACACCCCCAAAGCTTCACAGTCCTAACTACTTTCTGGGTCAACGTTTCACTCGGTAACATTAGGCCGTTTTGATTTATATGCTGTTTATTGTTGATGATCGCATTATTTTTCATGTGTATCTGCTTGCAAATGAGATCGCTCGTTTCTGCTCCTTTTTTCCTGTGTTTTGATCTGGAGATACTGTACTCGTTCAGGAGATGCGTAATAGCGCCCCCTAGCGTATAACAGTGATAACACGGAAAGCCGTAAAACTCGTCAATGGCAGGGAATCGTTTTCTCATGAATTATGAGTCAACTCGTCAATGGCAGGAAAAGAGTTAATAGCTTCAAACAGTTAATTTGTTGAAAAAATGTATCCCAGTTCATTTGAGTTTAATGTGAGACTAAATATTCACTATAGGGTTCAAATCTGGACTCTGACCAAGGCCAAAACATGAGCCTGAGGACTTGTTCTCAAGGTTGCAATTTGGACAGGAACATTATCTTATTATAAAATAACATCTGATCATTAGATAACAATTATTATTATATTTCTCAGCAGCTTTTCGAACACACCGCTTTTGAGTATCACCAAGCAACTCATGTTTCATTGTGATTCATCACTCCACACAACTGAACCACTCTGAATCAAACTTCCCATATTCTGCCAAAAACTTAATTCTGTCTTTGATGTTTTTCTGAGACAGCAATGGGTTTTTAAGTAGTGCATTTGCTTAAAATAAATTTGCCCTTTCAGGAGTGTATTCCCACACTTATTGTTTGTGCATGAACATTTACTATCCTTATGGTTTTACGGGACCATCTGAAAGCTCTTTAGAAACAAAAGAAGAGTTTGGGGTTGTACACTAGGGAATATCTTTCTCTGAATCATCCAGCTCTCCGTATTGGCACTTTTTGCAGTGCATGGTATGGTATTCATTAGAAATCAATGCTGCTCTGAGGACAGACTCAACATGTTACGAAAATGGATGTCAAATGTGAAACTGATTATTTTTTCATTCATGTAGTTATTGTTAGATAATAATGGGGAAATTGGAGGAATTACACAACAGAGGACATTACCTTCACAAGCACTTCATGTAGAAATCTAATTTAGAAAAGACACAGGGGTTGGTCTCAAATGCAGGAATTAATTAAATACTCCCAAATGACATGATTACGGTCAGATGATTTTTACAGAATGCTGAGTCTGAGTCTGTGTTTAGTGTACGGCCAATAATGGCATCATGCTAGATGGTTGTAATTTACTCAAAACATTGTTCTTAGGTTATTTCAAGACTATTTTATGTCTTGTGCCATACAAGTTAAAAAACAAATGATTAATTGTCTAATTTCTCCCTAAAATCCATATTTGGTCCTAAGTGGTGCCTTTGAAAGTTAGTACATGCATATAGACAGTCATTTTTGATGAAAAATACATTTAGAATAGATCACGTAAAATGAAACACTTTTGTCATGACCTCATATTATTATTTTTTTTTCTTCCTTAAAACACAAATTGAGCTGCTCTTTTCCATCCAATAAAAAGTATAGTAGTCCATATTTATGCACTATATTTAAAGTTTTCAGAAGTAATACGACTGAAATTTCATCTGTTATTTGCTGATAACCCCCTGCCAAAGCTTTCAAATCTCATTCATGCTAGTTTAAATTGGCTTTTTGTGCAATTTTGTATTTAAAAATGGCAACAAGTATGACATCATTGATACCAAATGGAATTGGTTCTAGCATAACCAGTCGTAACGTAACTATGGCATAGTTGAAAAACACGGGAAAAAATGAGATTTGAGAGCTTTGTCTTTTTTATCCACAAAATTATGGCTTCAGAAGAATTATGGACTGTTTTATGAAAGTTTTATGATGCTTTTTTGCCCTTTTCAGAGCTTGACAGTATAAATCACTATCCATTTTAGTTGCCCAACATTTCCCTTTACAACATAAAAATAAAACAATTGAAAATAACAACATTGGAACAACATGAGGGTGAGTATGACAAAATAATTTTTATTTTCAGGTGAACTGTCCCTTTAAGACTACAACACACTACAGAGGTTTGCATGTCATGATGTCTGCACTAAGAAGTGTTGAATTCTCACTTATTCTGACTAATTAAGCTGACAAAACGCAAGCTTCAGTATTTTCTGCCTCAATGCTTGTAAAACAGCATTATTCATTGTTTAACGGTATTCTTTTATCCTTGGAAACACCCAGCCTGCAGCACCATGTTCTGTGAAACACATTGAGAATGTAGCTAATTAGTACGAGACCACGAGGGTGAGCAACCATGTTTTTTTTCACAGCTTCAGGCTATGCTAAATTGTTTGACTTTAATTATTTTTTTATAAAAAATATTTGACGATTTATTTATTTATTTACTGTTTTTGCCCCATGGGCAAAGTCTCAAAAGCCCCATTATTTATTTTCTTCACAATACCTCTTCCTCCCTCTCTCTCTCTCTCTTTACATTGGCATCATGGCTGACAGACCACAGCCGCACTTACCAAAATTAGATGTTTTTGAATTGTTCCCTGCATGTAAGCCAGACGTTTCGGCAGCTTTGTTGAAGTGAGCGAAGGATAAGTGTTTATGGAGTAGCATATTGCCACTTTGAGTCTTGTTGTTTACCAGCTTTGTGACAGTTTGTAGTGTAAGTAAAGTTGAAGGGGAGACAAGTTTTGTGTTTATGTTCCTTCCCACTGAGCCAGGCCTGCCAGGAGGTTCAGCTCGCCAACCATGAGGAACGTCTGACTGCCTGGTCTTCTTTGCCACCTTGTGTCCTGAAATGAATGGCTAGGTTAGTCAGTGACCACATACATATACACACACAAACCCACAAAGACACTTTCTGACAATTTCAACAATTAATTCTACCAAAAATGCAAATTCAGTTGTCAATTACTCACCCTCATGTTGTTCCAAACCCCACTGGACATTCTTTTTTTTTGGAAAACACAAAAGGAAATATTTTGACAGAGATATTTTGTTCACACTTCTCTTTCATCTATACAATAAAAGCATATATTGTACTTCAAAAAAAGCAGCATTAAAACACCATAAAGTATGACCTGTGCAGTATTCTAAGTCATCTGAAACAAATTTATAGATTTGTCTGAGGAACACACAACAAAATATTTCCCCTCCATTGATTTTTCTGTTTTCTGCATTTTGAAACATGGAAAAAACAATGGCATTTGCTGTCATAAACCCTTAAATGCACACCTCGGATCTTTAGTGACCTGGGACGTCATTCATTACCCTCCTTCTCACTCATTTAACCTTCTTAGTATTCCTCAATCAATTCATTATAAACAATATACTAAGAAAAAATAATAAAATTATAAAAGAATGCCTGTTTTCCCATTAATTTTTTGTAAAAATTGTATAGGGTCGCTAACGACCCGAGGTGTGTAACAGTGTAACAGTATATTTTTTTCTGCACAACAATAATTGAATTTTTGATGACTGAATAAGTGCAAATCACATTTATTCCACAAGGTGTCTGATACACAATGATGAAGTGACGTTTCACTCATAGTTACCACAGGCAGGAAACAAAAGAATAGGAAGTATCATCAGCAAAACTTGAAATGGCTCAGCGATTTACTGCAGAACAAGTACTGAAAGCAATCAAATATTAGTCACTGTCACTTGATGATGGATCTTGTTAAGAAGCTGTCAGCGATCAATATATTGATTTTGATGATGTTGAAAATGATAGTTTTGACAATATGTTCGAATATGAGCCAGATGCTGAATGTACTGGGAAATGAGCTCTGACGATGACAGTGATGATGGTATAAAGCATCTCAAACTGAACCCTTACAAACTCCAAAAGGTAACAAAATATGCTTTATTTTATTCTTCTGTAATTGATGCTCTAATATCAGGAGAGTTTCGTATTATCACGACAGGTAGAGATATCCGTGTTAGATATAGATCCGGGTCGCTAAAGACCCGAAAATTTAATAATGATTGGTGAAACTTTCATGCATTTAAGGGTTAATGGACTCTCAAATCTCATTTGCAAAATGCCATTTTAAACAAGCACAAGTGATATTTAAGAGCTCTAGCATTATCAGTGGATTATCAGTAAATAACGGTTATCAGTTTCTCACAAAAAGCTATCATATGACTTCAGAAGAATTGAGCTAAAAAATGCATTGATAGGCTTGATAGAAAAAAGCAGTTTGGAGATGCTTCAAAACATCTTCCTTTGTGTTTTACAGAAGAAAGCAAGTCATACAGGTTTGAAATTACATAATTTACATGTTTGAGTGAATGTGCCTGAAGCCGATATTGTGTTCGAAAAGGAAATTACGCATTCTACGGAGCCCCTAAAGGGACACGGTGATGGAAAGAAATATGAGATGGGAGGAAAAAATATATTTCAATGCATTTACGTTCTCTCAGTTATATAGTTGGGTAATTATATTGTATATAATTTGTGGGCATCAGTGAGCCGCTATAAATATGCAGGGTATTGAAATTGCTTTTGAATGCACGCTCGCTTTTCACTTTCAAATTCACGATCACGCATATTCTGTGTATAGGGAGCGGCGGTACTGACCACACATTTTACAAGATAAGATACAGTATTTGTCAGTGATGCTCAGGATCTGTTGCACACCAAATCCTCCTCAGTCATCTCTCCTTATCTTCACATGATAAGTGAAATCTGATGTACTGTAATGTAACCGACTACCACGGCAAGCCTAATGATGTCCCTTTAGGGGCTCCATAGGATGCATTATTCATTTTCCGTGCCTTTCCGAATTCGGATTTAGGCTTTGGGCACATCCCTACAGTGAACTATTGCTATAATACATTAACATCGAAGTGTACAGCCACAAACACGACGCAGATCTGTTTATCAATAGTAATTCAGGCTATCGAATGGTTATTGAACATCAACTGTGCTGACAAAAGGACCTGCTGATGTTGTCACAGTCAGGGCAATCTCTGTCCCCCGCGTGAAATTCAATGCTTCACGTGATCTGTGCGTGGAGGACTTAAACCAATTCACTAAACCACTCAGAATCTCCAAAAGACGTATCATGTGTCTCAGCAGACAGCTGGGACAGTGAGAGACACGGAAGACGGCAGAAAGTGTCACTCGATCCCACAGAGGTTTCACCTGCGTTCAAGGTGAATCGGTAAGGCAGAGCTCCATTGTCTGCCTGTTGAAAAGCAAAACCTGGAAAATGAGCATTCCGACTCTTGATTGATTGAGCCGACATTGAGAGGAAGAGAGCAACAAAGGCGCATGAAAACAAGAGAGAAACTCATCCCTTACGATTGCATAATTGATATTTCTGTCAGGACCACTATCGTCAAAGATGATTGACTATTAGCATACAGTTTGGATTGGTGGTATGGTTCTGTTCTGGGCAAGCACTCCCTGCCCATCCATGCAGCCTAGCATGGATAAGAGCAGGGAGAACAGTGATAACCCACCTTAGGGTAAACAGAACAGAACCAACATAATGCATTGCAGATATCATTAAAGGCACAATATGTAAGATTTTTAGATTAAAATATTCAAAAAACACTAGAACAATGTTATATATTTTGTTGTACTTGCATTATCCCAAACGTTTCCAACAATGTTTAAATCTAGAGAAATCAGCTATTTTAACCAGTGTTATGGACTGTGCCCTTGCGTCACCAGTCAATGACGTCATATCAGCGCTACCCTTGATTTCCGTAGAAACCATGGAAACACCAAAGACGCGTTAACATAGCATAATGAGAGAGAGCTTTCTCCATCAGACAATATATTTAAAAATTAATTGCATGTCATTTAACAACAGTCATTTAGGGCCCTGAGCGCATGGTCTGAAGCGCCTAGCGCAGGTGCACTTAGGGCGTGTCCGAATCCACTTTTGCTGGTTTATCGACAGAAAACATGGTTGCGCACCAGGCGCATGGTCTAAAAGGGTTGTACCTAGTCTCTTAATGAGTCATGGGTCTGTTTTGGGCGTAACGTGCAATAAACCAATCAGAGTCTCATCTCCCATTCCCTTTAAAAGCCAGTTGCACTTGCACCATCGCGGATTCGCTATTTACATGGCGGAATTTGCGAGCGGAAAGACTGAACGTTTCTCCAGAGAAGAATCCTTTTATTTTTAATATTTAAAAATGTTTGTGTGCTGATGCCGTGTGTGTAATAAGCAGAGTGTACGTGCATTGTGCACCCGCCTATAGGTGCATATTACTAACGCGCCCTTTAACACAAAAAATACTGCGCTATTGACTTTAGACCAGGTTTTTTTTGGTCAATGGCGTAGTCAACTTGCCTCAAATTAGCAACACGCCAACAATGCACTTGAACATGCCTCGTTTTCAGACCAGCACACCCATTGGCGAACAGATGGGCGTGAGTGCATTTGCTATTTAAACAACGTGGCGCGTGAAAATGATAACTGCATCGTGCTGAAACTAGTGGTGCATTGAGCCGGGTGTATGATAGGGCCCATAGTCATTCTGTTTTTATTAATATGATATTCTAATATCGATCTAGATAACTGAAAAGTGCAACAAGTCTCTCATACTAGCTACTGAGCGAACGCACCGAGTAACGTTATAACATTACTTTCAACACACTCAAATGTATTTAGTATGATTGTTTTAATCATCTAAAACAGCACTGAGTTACCCCACATGCGCAACAAAAAGAGCGGAAGCGGCGACTGCAGCATAAGCATAATTAAAGCTCAGAGACCAGTGTTTCGTGCAGGTCTCTCTCATTAGCATTCACTCCCAAGGGCTCTCGACGCGTCCTGCTTCATACCACTGTAACGTTAATAAAACTTTAATTCATGAACATGATTTCTCCCTAAGTCCATTGGATTCCTTTACATCAGCTGTGGAGGTAAAGAGTCAAGACTACAACTCTGCGGAAAACACTGCGTATTGCTGCCATGGAAGCCAGCAAACAAACTGGGTCAGAGATCACATATTCTACCCGACCTAAAAAGCCTCGGCATCCATCTGAAATCTCTATGAACGGAAGCACATTAAAACACAGATAAATCAACTCATCAACTTACAGTGTGAGTCTCCTCGTCTTCCACTGTCAATTGCGTTCGTTCCTGTTGCATGTCCTCAAACTGGCAACCCGCGTGAGCATCAAGTCAGAGGAGGGGGGGCGGGGCAAACAATATTTTGAATTTGTACTGCAGTACCCATTTCAACCACTAGCTGTCATTCTTACATACAGCACCTTTAATGTAGAACATAATTCAAGAAAAATGTGTCTGATTTGAAGAGGTACTGTATATCAGAAGGCCAACCGTATTTGCTAACCGTTCTCAAATAGATAATGCTAATGCCGGGTTACACAATATTTTGGTCTGTTACGAGTCACTGTCAGATTCAATCACTGTCAGATTCAGTCGCACAGCAGTTTTTCTACACAACAGCTGATTGTGTATGTGCGGAGATACTAATGTTTATGTGAAAAGGCTTACGATGCCCCTACAAGACCTTTGAAATTTTACCATTTCAGTCAAAAAATACACTCCTACTCTGTTCAGCTTCATGTACTCTCTGTCCCTACTTAAATGCCATTTCTGTCAGCAGCTCCTTGTATTAAACATCCGAGTGTGTTGCAATGCAGTTGCAAAGATTTTAATTTAAAAGTAAACATTATTAAAAATTTAGGGCCAGATTTACTAACAGATTGCGCTAGCGCAAACCCTCTTTTGGCGTTAAAGAACTACTGTCAGGAAGAATATTTAAATGAATCATGCAAGATGATTTACTGAGGTTTGCTCTCGTCAATTTACTGATGTTTGCGCCATTATTTACCACCCAAAAAAAGCATGTCTTAAACCAGATGTAGATTGCTAACTGGTAGATTGCGTTGGTCATTATGGAAATGAAGTGTTCTTTAATTTGCGTATAGTCAGTAGATCACGCCCAGAACTTTCCACTCCCATTGGCACTTTTTTGGAATTGCGCTCTCACGCTAATTTGCCCTGTTTAGTAAATCTGGCCCTTAAGGTGCAATTTCTAGGTCACTAATACACTAAGTAAATTAGTGACAGCGATCATGTGACTTTGTACAGATGGTCAGATGTCCATTGATGCTCTTTGAAACATCTCACGTTTTGCTGGAGGACATGGTCATCAGGTTTTGTTCATCTCAGCTCTAGTGCTGCTGTCATTGAAGCTAATAATTTAACTATATACTCACAATGTCATGCCGATAATGTAATTTAGAATGGAAGCATTTTCACTAGTTTTAATAGTGTCAGATTTTTGGACCACCATACATTTTACAATAGTGTCACAGCATTGTTGTCTAGTCATCTAAATTTGTCTTTAACAGGCTGATGATTCTCATTTGGCCCAAAATTAGTTTCTGGCTTGTTCAGACAGCAGGATAAAGCAATTCTAAATGTCAATAATATAATGCAGCTAATTATATAATTGTGAAATGTTATAAAAAGACTTTTGAAAGGGTTGAGAAAATGTGTTTTGTTGTTGACATCAAAGTCATGCACTCAAAATTCATCTGTCATTTGGTAAAAGCAAGTCAAATACAGCAAAATGTATTTTGTGCTGATAATTACTGGCTTTCAAGAACATGAAACCATAAAAGACATTTTACTTTACATTTACTGTCCCTTTTGAGTGTCATGGCAAAGCATGCTGGGAAATAGAAATCCCAGCCCAGTTTCAGTTAAATTTAAGTTTGTCTAAATTAAAAGAAACAAGTTCATAAAACTCAAAACAATGAAACAATTCTGATTACTTCAAATGTGTCAGTTTTGAGAACTCAAAAGAAAAATAAAGTTCTAAATACTCATAAAAGTGAATTTGTTTGAACTAATCTGTTTAATTTGAGTTGGCTTTACTCAAACCAATTAATTATTTTAAGCGTTAGGGTTTACAGTGTGGGAAAACAAAGTAACTACACCCAACACTGTTCATAATATTATATTAATATTTAATGTTTGATTTTGAGGATGTGTGCTGTGTTTGGTTGCCACTTGATGTATTGGGTCTTGAAGCTAATAATTTGAGAAGCATTCAAGACGATACTCATTCTTGAGTATCCACAGAGCAGTAGTCATTCTAATAGCATTTATAAACCATCAAATGTGTGATTGTGGCGTCTCGCAGCGGCATTACCCACCGGCCTCCGCATGGCTACCCTGGAGAGAACCCACCATACTTGTTAAATTCCATCTCGTGGCTTCTCCCGGTCTTTCCCACCTCCTTCCCTGGTTGTTGCCTCTGTAGTCTCGTTAATCCATTATAAATTCATTATCCATGTTGCCGGGCCCAGTGTTCTTTAATCTTTCTCTTTCATCCAATTGCAGTGCCTGACAGCCTTGCATCGTGAGTGGAGTCGTCTCATGCTTTCATCGGTAAACACAGTGTTTGAGCACTAGAGCAGAGAGGGGAACCCTGACCCTTAAACAAAGACAATACTAGTGCCATGTCATGAAATACAGATGACTCTATTCTCATGGTTAATGTCATAGTTCAGGGGAACTGCAGGGGGTTCATGAGATGAAAAACGAAGAATTAAAGTGCCCCTATTATGGATTTTTGAAAATTACCTTTCATATAGTGTGTGACATAGTTCTAAGTGAATGAAAACATCCTGCAAAGTTTTAAATCTGAAAGTGCACCGTATATAAAGTTATTGTCTCTCAAAAGTAAGAGTCTACTCTGAGTCAATTAAACAAATCGTTTTTTAAACGAATCCCAAGACGTTTTGTTGTGACGTCAAGGCGAAACATTAGCATATTGCCTGTCCACTTATTGCGCGCGCAAACACCAGGGAAAACTTGAACCACCTCAAACACTGCAGAGGATACTGGATAGTATCATTTCGAGAAGACGTTGTGCTCTACAATGTGTTTATTGTGTTTCATATTGTGTAGGTCTCTGGCTATCTGACGTTACTGAAATACTACTGTAAATCAGCTGTGGGCTGCAGTATTACCTAAAACTGTGTCTATTAATGCAGAGTCTCTGTCATTCTACTACTTTGAGTAAAGATAAAGGATGGAGCAAGATTTGTTTTGCAAACTTTAATGTTTCATCAGTCATTCACGTTAGTGCTGGACTAACGTATGCGCTGTTATTGATACAGTTCCCGTATGTGCACCGCAATAAATTAGAAACACACACACACACACACACACACACACACACACACACACATGGGTTTGTTGATGGACACACACTTGTTAATGCTGATGTTGAGGAATTACAGTTGAAACATCTCATAATGTACCTCAATCTGAGTAGCATCACTGAGAAACGTCATGCTCAAGGTTCGGGTTGAATAACTAGTTCTTCCAATGTTTCATCATCGATTCGGACTCGCGCTGGGATTGGTGTAAAATTGACTTCATCGTTACTGTCTTTACAGTGTGTAAAATCGCTGAGCTTTAGGAAGCCTCTGGACGGAGCTGAAGATCAGTTATGGTAATGGGCGTTTGTTTCCAAAATACGCGCTGTACGCGGTAGACCAATCACAACAGACTGGGCCATCTGACCAATCAGAGCAGAGTAGGCTACTGATGTCTCTATAAAATTCATTTTTTTAAACATTAATGAAAGACATTCAACATTACAGTATAATTGAAAGCTATTAATTTCAACATTTATTAGGCTTTAAAAACATAACACATTTTAATTTAAGTGAACTTAAAACAATCTTCACATTAACCCATTATAATAAATGGCATATTTACCTGTGGCCTCCATATATAATCAGTATACAGAAATTGAATAAAGTTATCAAACACTTTACAGTCTTAACTACTCTTTTTTTTTTAATTAAATATAGATTAATCCTTATTAAAGCTACAATTTTCTGTGGTACCTTTGTTCTTTGAATAACATTAATGACAGACATCACAGCAACTGGTTTATTAGGCTGCTGTCACTTTAAGATCTGCCGCTGCCGAACATGACGCAGATCTGATGCGCATCTCATTTTCTCATTTTTCTTTAAGTTAATTTAAGATGTTATTTAAATCATTTAAGACTGATCTTATGAGGATGCTCGACAAAACTGGCATTTTGGCATAATTCTGTGTGTTATTGTTCGTTCAAGCGTGAAAGAACTCGATACTGGCGCGCGTCTTTCTGAGCGTTGTGTGTGTGTCATATAGAAAGGACATTCGCAGACAGCGCGTTCTCTTTTGTCTTGTCACACTTGAATGGTTTAAAAGCATTTGAATGAAAAAGAGCATAATCATATAATGTAACGCTAGTCAAAGGATGACAGAAAAATGCTGCGTTAATTACGTTAAATATTTTTAACGTGTTAAAATAAAAAAATGTATTTCATGCATTAACGCGCATGAATTTAATTTTGACAACACTAATTATTATTATTATTATTATATTATTATAAGCCCTATACAAGTGCAATCACTGAACAAAAACAAAGTTCTGTCATGAAACTCTAAGGTCCTTAACTCAATCTGTTTGCAATCATATCATTCTCTATAGGGCACAGCTGATTGGTTCCTGCTGTATCAGTAGCCAATGAGCTCGCTGCTCAACCTTCAAATACTGGTCAGCATTTTCTGTAGCAGTTGCAGCGCGCTTTCAGAAACCCTCCACCTTCCCCAGCTCCACCTGTAGCCTATAGATCTGAATGAGTCTTATATAGAATCAAATGAGTGTTACCAATTTTAAAATCAAATACTTAGGCCCACTGTCATGTGACCATTAAACAACATCAGAGAACCATGAAAATGCAAATTTAACTTAAAATGTCACTTCAGGAAAATATTTTACATCTAAAAGGTTTGGCTGGCAAAAAAGTTTGGCAACGTCAGTCAAGACATGCATGACTACTGGTGATAAAATTTTCACAACCGCCAACCCTAAATATTAAACTCTGACGTTTAACTTTCTTTTATAAGCAATCAGACTTCATTTAGTTGAGGACTAATGGTCAAAAAAAGAATTCTGTAGAGTTATATTGACTTGGGCTATCCATATCACACCACATAGCAATGTGCTAGCAACCAATTAGAGCTTAACAAAACACATAGCAACACCCTGGCAACCATCAACACCCTAGCTTCATGGCAGTAATTTTACATGGGTAAACAGTAAACACCACTCAAAAATCTTCTGCTATTAGGCATTATTCATGAAACAATGAAAAATGAATTTACATACAAATGAAATTTTTCATAAATCCATTCTTACATAATTCGTTGCATTGATTTGAATGCAACAATTTATTTATGAAAGATTTTATGAACGATTTACACAGATTCATTCTGTTTCATGAATAAGGCCCATTGATCTTATAATCCAATCAAAGTCAAAGACAAGAGATGAAAAATGTGATGTTTACAGTGCTGTTTTAAAGATATTTCTGACCTCAATCTAATGCCGAGAACTGCCATGATCTAGTAGATGGGTAAAGCTTTTGGAGTTCAGACGGGTCGGATGTGTTTTTCTTGCTGCATTAATAGTGCTGACCCCATTCCTGTCTCTGCTCTCTATCAATGATGCAGAAGGCTGGCAATCTCCAGAGATACTCGCCATGTTCATATGTCCACACTCACCTTGTGCATCTTTCCTGCAAAGCTCGCAGAGATGTATATTTAATACCACAGCATGATGGTGTTGTTTGCATTGAGAGGAAGTGATTTTTATGAAGTTTATTGGCAGGGGAAACCCAGATGCAATTTGGAGTTTGCTCTTTCATAGTGTATATTATGTAATATATTTTTTATTATGTCCTAAAATGTTTTTTATACATTCAGATCTGTAAGGAACACTATCTATCTATCTATCTGTCTATCTATCTATCTATCTATCTATCTATCTATCTATCTATCTATCTATCTATCTATCTATCTATCTATCTATCTATCTATCTATCGTCCGTCTGTCCGTCCATCCGTCATTCTGTCGTTCCATCGTTCTATCTATCTATCTATCTTTTGTTATATCTGTCTATCTATCTGTCTGTCTGTCTGTCTATCCATCTATCGTTCTATCCATCATTCTGTCTATCTATATCTATCTATCGTTCTATCATTCTATCTATCTATCTATCGTTCGTTCTATCTGTCTGTCTATCCATCCATCGTTCTATCTATCTATCTGTCTATCGTATCTGTCTGTCTGTCTATCTATCTATCGTTCTAGCCATCGTTCTATCTATCTATATCTATCGTTCTATCATTCTATCTATCTATCGTTCGTTCTATCTGTCTATCTGTCTGTCTGTCTATCCATCTATCATTCTATCCACCATTCTATCTATCTATATCTATCGTTCTATCATTCTATCTATCTATCGTTCGTTCTATCTGTCTGTCTGTCTATCCATCCATCGTTCTATCTATCTATCTATCTATCTAGTGTTGTCAAAACGATCCCCATTCACACGGATCCGCAAAAAGGCCAGTAGTTGGTGATGTCACTTTGCAAAGAAACACTACGGACCTGCTCACATACGTATTCTTCCACAGTGACTATAGACTGAACATGTAACACGCATGTGCATGACGGCACCATTTTCACAAATTTTCACAAATTCACGGAAATGATAACAGTATTGTTTTCAAAAACTTGCACTTTAAAACCTGTTTTCAAAAATGTGAGTTTTCAGGCCCCCAAAATGCAATTGTTGTGTAAATGAATGACTAAAACGTTTTTAGTCAAAAATTAGTGTTCCTTTTAGAAAATGTGAATTTTTATGTATGCAATTTTATAACATTTTATTTATGTGCTAAATGATGTTATGCCTTGTGTATGTATTGTATATACAGTATAGCCATACATTAGCCAGCTTTCCTATTGGATGACTCAAAGGACACATGCAAGATGAATGAAGAGCGTTTCATAAAACATAAGCGTACACTTGCAATTAGTGCTTTCAAGCATTTTAACATCTCAGACCTGAAGACATCTGACCTTTGCAGTGGTACCTGCATTTCATGAGTATTTAGGATGCCTGCTCTCTGCAGACACTGACGCAGAGAGAGAGAAAAAGGGGTCAGATCACAGGGCAGCTCTAGACGTCCCCTGGAACAGACGGGGGTAAAGAGCCTCCATAGGAGAAATAACAGCAGGGTGGGCGCTCCAGGCTAGATTTGAAAGTCTTTTCCATTATCCGTCTACACTGAATGCAAAGGTCTGGTGTGACATGAAATTCACAGCCAATCAGAAAAGACTTAGGGCCCTATTTTAACGATCTGAGCGCATGGTCTGAAAACGCATCGCACAGGTCCACTTAGTGTTCGAATCCACTTAACAATGGAAAAAACGGTCGGCTCACCAGGTGCATGGTCCAAAAGGGTTGTCCCTAGTCTCTTAATGAGTCATGGGTGTGTTTTGGGTGTAACGTGCAATAAACCAATCAGAGTCTCATCCCCCATTCCCTTTAAAAGCCAGTTGTGCTTGCACCATGGCGGTTTCACTATTTACATGGCGGAATTTGCGAGCAGAAAGACTGAACGCTTCTCCAGAGAGGAATCCTTTTATTTTTAATATTTAAAAATGTTTGTGTGCTGCTGTGCGTCCCTGTGTGTGTAATAAAAAGTGTACGTGCGTTGTGCACCCGCCTATAGGTGCATATTACTAACGCTCCCTTTAAATAACACAAAAAATACTGCGCTATTGACTTTAGACCAGGTTTTTGTTGGTCAATGGCGCAGTCGTTTTCAGTTCCTCAAAATAGCAACGTGCCAACAATGCGCCTGAACACACCTCGTTTTCAGACCAGCATGCCCATGGGCGAACAGATGGGAGCGAGTGCATTTGCTATTTAAACAACGTGGCGCTGGACGTGAAAATGATAACTGCGTCGGGCTGGAACTAGAAAAAAACACTTGTGTCGCGCCTGGCGTCGTATTGCGCCGGGTGTATGATAGGGCCTGTAATGTTTAATATACAATTAGACTGATTAGGCTTAGGATACCCAGAAAATTACCCTCATCACTTGCATGGTCTGACTGGTTAGGTGATTTGTTAGAATCAAAAAATACCTTAGTAAAAATAATGCTTCCAAAAGGTTTTTTTTTTTTTTTGCAGCAGCAGCAGCAGCAGCAGTGCAATTGAAGAACCATTTTTAATTATGTATATATGCTTGGATATCAGCCATAATCTATAGTTAATTAACTGTTGAGACATGACACAAGTTGTATCGAGGTTAATGAATTTGAACTTTCACTGTGAATGAATGACATGGGTTAGTTAATAAGGGATTTTGAGCACAGGTCTTTATTGTTTAAGAAACTGTATTGATGGTCCAATTGAGCTTTTCACAAAATCAGTGACCATAAAGTCTTCCTGTCAAAACTCCCACTGATGCAATCTTGTGCAATATTTTAAATTCCTTCTGATGTCTTTCTGTTTGTCAGGCAAAGAGGACAGAGTATGGAAATTTTTAACATATTCACCCCAGGCTTTGATAAGGTGAGTCAAGGGGTGGACAAGGTTGTCTTTTATTCACTGATAGGGAAAATAAAATACATTTACAAAATTACATTTTACATCCTGTGCATTCATTCAATTTGCTTTAACTGCACAATTTCTCAAAGGAACAGTTCATCACTAAAAGTCAAACATTTTGACATTATTTAGCCTATACTGATTATGTCATTCCAAACCTGTATGACTTTCTCTTTTACATAGAAACAAAAGTGTGCATGTAATGAAAGTGAATGAGAACTGAGCCTGAAAAAGCACCATAAAATATGCCACCATTAATGTCACACTATTATATGATTCAGCAGAAGACTTGGAATATAGCACAAAATATATTACGATTATCATTATTATTACTTTCAACAATAAACAAGATTAAATATTAATATGAAATATTATTATATTTTTTAAGTATATTTATATTAACACACTTTTAAAACAACAAAGTTGTTTGGAGCACCTGTATGATACTTTTATAGTGCTTTCTTAAAAGCTGATTTTTCAGCATAAGGAACAGAGCAGAAGCATATTGTGTCATCCACAGTCTTGTGGAAGCACAGGACGATACAGAGAAAGAACTGAACTCCCACCCACACACACACACACATTCTGACATACTTCAAACCCCTAATTCTTGCCCTCAATATCCAATGATGGGAAAATCAATAAGCAGTGCAATTGTAAAAAAAAACAAAAAAACATTTGCTCTATTGATTTCTCCCCATTTGTCCATCCAATTTGGTCTGGACACAGAGCTCAATAGACGGCCTATAGTTGCAGATCAGATGTTTGTGCCCTACTTAATTGAGCAAATTAGCAAAAAGGAGGGTAAACAAATATAGGTGTAAAGTGCAATCTGTGTTGATTAAAGGCAACAACATTTTCATTTTTTCTCTTTTCCCATACTCACAGAAAACCTGAAAATATTTTATACATTTATAAAAATGGAATTTGAAAAGTCACAAAATCTTAAAAAGTTGGGGAAAAGTCATGATTTAAAATATGTAAACATTTATTTGGCTAGATATCGCTCTTTGTGAGTGCTTGCATTGCATCCAAAATAGGAATGTGACCAGAGAAGTATGTCAGAATTCACAGTACTCATAAAATAGTAAGCAACTAAGTGATCTACTACTTCTGGCGAGATTCTGAAGTGCGTGTACGATGGACACTTTACTATCCCATGAGACCACGGGAGAGGATTTGTAAATGGCAGTGAAGCAACGCAACTGACGCTGGTAGGTCACATGACCAGTGTTGGGAAGGTTACTTTGGAAATGTAATAGGTTACAGATTACAAGGTGTAATGTAATAATAAATGTAATAAGTAGCGTCACTATTATTTCAATTGCTTTATTAAAGTAATGTAACTGATTACATTTGATTACTTTTCTAAATTTCTAACAAATGTTTTCAACTTCATTTTCAACATTTAAAGCAGACAGGGTTAACCTTACAGTCGTACTCAACACTGATTAGTCAGATTTTCAAAATCCTTCATCACTTGAATTAAGATTATAATCATTTAATTTTAAAGCACAGTCACCACAAAATCAGACTTTAGCCCCTCCTTTTTATTTTGAGATCGTTTTGAGGTTAAATACAGATTTCTGGATGAAATGATTTTTAAATTTCCAGCACTGGGACGCATTTCTCAGACAGGTTGTAGCCTAAAGCTTTCAGCGGCAATGTTTGTGCTGCAAATTCAAACAAGAGAGCCAATCAAAAGCATCAGAATAGCATTGCTTTACTAAACAGCCTTTAAATGGCAGGAGGCATTGTGCACATCAAAAACAGGCAAAGCAACAAATTAATAATATTCAACATATCCTAGCTTTTTACAGAAAATATTCAGATGTAACCCCATTTGTAAGCGTTAACATTTTCATAAGTAACTGTAATTTAATTACACATTTTTTCTCAGTAACTGTAACAGATTACAGTTACATTTATTTTGTAATTAAATTACGTAACTCTGTTACATGTAACTAGTTACTCCCCAGCACTGCACATGACAATGACAACATGGCAAATGTAGTACGTAGAATGTACTTTTTTAGCATTCGCAAAATATTCAAAATAAGTTCCCATACTCAAGACAGTATGTGATTTTGGACGCAGCCCTTGTGTTGAGTGTTTGTTACAATTAACAAACACACAATTATTGTGTTTGTCACAATTATTTAGGATTAATCTGTTCAACATGTTCAGAACTTCTGCATCTCTCATTTTCTCACGAAATGTCTTTTTCTTTGCCAAACACCTTGTAAACACAGTCAGATACTAAAATAATATCTATTATAAAAATTAATATATTTGACATTCACTTAAATGAATAGATGAATTGAGTTGCTGGTGAATAGAAAGAGCAGTTCGGGATGAAGACTTTGATATTGCCTGATTTTATATGTATTTGACAGCATTGACAACAAGTGAAACAAAAGTGGTAAAAAAGAGACATTTCTAAAATGTACTTGTGCCTTCTGCCAGGACAGAGAAGTAGAATGTCTTTAAAATATTCATAGCCTATGTATTTTTCTGTTTCAAGTTTAATAGGCCTATATTTCATATATATGTAAGTTAGCTATTTGGGGTAGTGAGTGATAAATGTCATAATTTTCATAAAATAAAGACTAAATAAGACGACATGTATGTTAAGAACATTATTGTGATCATATCTGATTATTATCAAACTGGAAATGTTGTATTTTAAAAACTAATGTCAAGTTAAATTATGGGACATGTCTCAAGAATCAGTGCACTTGTCCACAAAGTGTGGGAACTCAATATAAAACTAACATAAATATTTTATTACACTGCAGCCCTGTAATAGCTGCAGCCAAGCCAACTGATCATCATCACTCTGTCGTTTACAGATATAATTAATTAAACACAACAAATTTACATTTTTATCTTACAAATGTAATCATCCGTTGTGTTTACAGCCAATCTGTTTCGCTTTACTGTGCTCCGCCAATCAGATTCGTCGCTTGGGTTCAGCCTCCCACCCTGACTGACACATTATGGGCGGTCCCTGCACTCCTTCAGCCAATCACAGTGTGTTTCTTTAACCACGTTGCGCGCTACCGAGGAGCGACCCCGCGAGAGTATTCTAGGCCGCTCGTGTGATCAAACAGATCTACTCCGTTCCCGGGAACATCATCGAGATTAGAGGTGGGCTCTCAACTTTATTCCAATGGCGGACGGGTGTCCTTTGAATCTGTATTGAGGTGCCGATCGCCGCATTCACACCCGTGAGTATTGACGTTTCTCCACTCTTGTGTTATTTTTAGACGCTGGATATTTTGCGCGTGTTCCCGCTGTGTTTATGTAACGCAAACGGATATTTTGTAACCGAAAGCTCCTCGGATCCTGACGCAAGTTGTTCATTTGGTTATTTGAGAGGGCTAGAAGACGTAGAACTGGTCTATAGAAGATGTTAACCCACCCCCGCTGCTGGAAGGTGCACATTATGGTGTTTAGTGCTGAACGGGAACGCGCGTGTAGTGTGAAACTGTAATAACGAACGCGATGCATCGCTGCAGCTCTGATCGGAAGCGGGGCACGCGAGCCTGTCATAATGCAGTTCCACAGTCCACAATGGAAACGCGCAAGGAGGATAGATGGATAGAAAAGAACGCGCTTGTGTTAATGAGGTGGCTTGTTCTGGGTAAAAACGAGTCCCACGCGATGTTATTAGTCAAGTGCATTTACAATGCAACTTCCAAATAATATTTCTGTCGAAAAATGTGTTCGTGTGAAGCGCCGTGGCAGAAATCACCCATTTAGTGCATTGTCTAAATTTGGCCAGCTCAATTTAGTCGCTCCTTCCGCAAATCATTTACAATACACTGATAATACCTACCCTCATTGTTTGCCTCATTTTGTGAAACACAGAATGAGTTACCAAAACGTCAAAGGTCCTCTGAGCCATTCAGTGAAGGCATATGGTGACAGCTGTCAAAAAAAAAAAAAAAATTTTTTATATATATATATATATATATATATATATATATATATATATATATATATATATATATATATATTAGGCTACCAGTAGTATACCAGTATAGTCCAGTAGCCATATTTACCCTGAAAAGTGCTCTGTAAATAAAATGTATTATTATTACTTTCAACAATTATTATTTTTATTACTTTAACCAAGATTAAATATTAACATGAAATAGTATAATATTTCAACAACAATTTTGTTTAGATAATTTTTATTTATTTACTGTTACATCCAAGTAACTTGAAAGTCTCATCAGGTTGGTTTATTTTTTCTAAATAACTACCATAAGAAAAGAAAAACAAATATTTTGCGTATCTTGGCTGTTATCATTAATAGTCACCTTTTTTTTAAGGACCGTTACTCATCAAATTCTCGATAAACACCAAAAGTGTGTATTGATGGTGACAGCCGGTGCAGCTGAAAACTAGCTCACACACACACAGATCTTTTTGCGTTTCAAGTCATTTCAAGTACATTTGGATGTGACCACAGATAATGATATCTAAGTGGGTAATTTGTTCACTTAGTAATTAGCCTCCCCAGTTTGACCAGTGCACCTGCTGTGCATTGTTCAGTTTCACTGTGTTTTCCTGTTTTATGCACTTGCCTCTCCTCAACAAGTGTACTTGTTTTTTCCTACTTTGGTTATGTCTTTTCATCAAAACACAGCAGTCATGGTTTAATGCTCATATCAGTAGTGCTTAGTAGTTTTACGTCTCCTGCTTTTGAATGTGATAATACTCTTGTGGGGTCACTGTGGTATGTTTGTCAAATCACTGAACCATTTAATGATAACTTGCAATTTAAACATGAATGCAATTGCTTAGTACTTAGTACTGTCAAAGCAGCTCTATTATCCTGACGCCCTACTTAAGTTATTAATGCCCATTGTGGTCTCATATAAAATAGTTTTAATATTGTGGGGGATGAGCAGCAATCAAAACAGCTTAACCATCCAACCTCAGAGTAGCCCGTGAGATAACCTGATGAAGACTGTTGTCCTCTGCGGAGCACAAGTGTATGATTCACTTAGAGCCAATCTCATACTGCTTACATCTCCTTAGTCATATATGCCCTGAAGACTCAAAACTCATATTTGTCTCCTAATAATGACTTGGCTGTGCCAATCCGATGTGTAAAGACATTATAAGGAGATTATGTGGAAATTAAGTTTGAGAGCATTGATATTTGACTAGCTGTTTTTATTTGAACGTTAAGTTGAATTCGGCACATGCTGTCAGTATCATTTATACATAAAATTTCTCTGACAGTCTGCTCGCCACTCTAACGCATCGAGGTGCTGCTTATGTTTGGCCTGTCGTTCACCCTGGCTGTTAAAGAAGTGTGTAATCCGTCACATGGTATCACTGCATCCTTGTTAACAGCTTGTTTTAGGGTCATGCCATTGTCTACATGAGCAGTGCATCAGTTAATACGTTTTCGACCTGCTCGTTTACTGTGACGTGGAGAGATTCCTGCGCTGCGACCTGTGTTGGTTGGACAGACGAGTTTAGCCACAGGGCACACAAAAAGTGCCATTGAGTATTGGGTGTCTCATTTGATGTCAAGTTCAGAGTTGAAGGTTAGGCTTAGCTGTGTATTTGTTCTTCTCTGTGGCACTTTGTTGTGCCAGACGTGTCAGATTGAATTTCATCTCATCTCGAGTCAATTGGCTTCAATTTGTCCATTGGGCTACTAACTAAATATGCGGGAAGTGACACGAGTGGTGTAGTTTGATTATTTGAACCGCTGATATAATGATCTGGAGTGAAACCTTTTATACCATGTGCAAGTAGAGCTGGGCAATATCTTAATCTACTTATTAGTGCAGTAAAAAATATCGATATTTCGATATGTATCGCCTCCTGTCACTCACTCGTCTCATTCACTCTGGTTGAATAGAGCTTGTATTGCGCATAATTGCACTCATTGTACTCATAATTGACGCTCACACAAAAGCGCTCTCATAAAGCCACCTCCCAAACAGCTTGCGAGTACCAAATTGACTTCTTTTTCATGGCTTATTGCACTTAAACGGTCAAATACATACAAAATTATGTCAGAATGTCCGTATTCAGATAAATAGTCAGTTTTGGAATGTAAATTAATATTTTATTAAATTAATAGTAAATTAAATTAATTTGTCTCTTATTCTATTGTATTTATTTGTGCTATTGTTTGCAATTTGTTTATTTGCTCTTATTTTATTACTGATGACTTGTCTTTTTTTGTAAATTTAGTTTAGTTTAGCTATTGCAACCAGATTACCCAAATTATAAAAATATTATATAATATATAGCAAATTATGTGAGATAACAAATTATCTGTATAGAGGAAAATTTTATATATATGGCTGTTTTTTTTTCTTTTTTTTTTTCCTCAAGGTATTGTATTGAAGTTGGAAATTTCAGTAGTGACAACACTACTACTTATGTTTTTTAGCTTAATGTATTTTCCTTTTTTGTTTATTTTTTTATTTTATTTCAGATGAATCATCATTCAACCAAACAGCATTTTTAAAATGTAAATATATAAGATACCATTTATGAGACCTTATCTTTTGATTTTCTTTACATCACCAAATAATCTTTATATATATTTGTTTATTTATTTGAAATGGACAGTTTAAATCAATTTTATAGAAATGAATCAATCTTTCCAATTCTGATGTTAAATCTGATTCAATAAGTTTAAAATTAGATCCGCTCTTATACTTTCATGTCGCTAGGCAATGAACAAACAATTGTGAAACTAGTCTTTAGGCCAGTTGAATAATAAGCACATTAAATCACTGCAATATTCAAGATGTTGCTTGTTCATCACAAATATAATATTCATGTTTGTTATATCGCCCAACCCTGTGTGCAATATTTTCTGGTCTGTTGCTGTTGTACAATACTGGATATACAGCACGTCTTAGACAGTTAGTCAGATGGAAACTACCAGCACTGATTTCTAGTTAGTCTAGAGGGAAGATTGAATAATGGACGTCAGCAGCAGTAAATACAGTAAGTTATTGTATGGTGTGATGCACAGAAATAATGAACACAAAGGAGCTATGTGTGTCACGATATGAAAGCTGCAGCTCTATTCATGTCCTCATTCTACCCCCGTCTTGAGCTCTGTTCATGATATCTGCATCATTAATACTTCAAATATAAGGACATTTCAAGTGTTAATGGAGTGAAAACTTTGCTGAAATCTGAAGAAAGGACTGAGTTGTTTCTAATATATTGATAACATATCCCCTAAATAGTTGCTGAATTTCATCTGGGCTTGTTTACTTGCTTAAATGTTCCTCAAAATATGCTGATAAAGAATTTTTTTGTAATTCTGTTTTTGATTTCCATTTTGAGGGGTGCTGCTATGTATCAATATAAGAAGCTTCTTTTGTTGATGTGGTCACCAGGGATGTGCACAAGTACTGTAATGATTGATCATTATAATACAATTTCATGCCACCCCCCCAGTTTCATATTTTATACCCAAATTCAGTAATAAATATAAATAAAGTGGCCTTTATTTTTGTAGTTTGGTTTAGGGATTTGATTTGGGTTTTGGCAATTATTATTATTATTTTTTTTTTTCAACCAACTTGGCACTTAGTGTGATTTTGTCAAGTTTATCTATACTTTTTTTTTTTCATAATTCTTTTTTTTTTTTTTTTTTAATTTAATTTTTTTAGTGGTGGCACTTTAAATCTCTCATTTCGTGTACAACAGTGCATGTGCGAGTGACTTGAGCGCTAGAAAACAAAGTCTTTCTGTGCTCACAGCCAAAGGAGTATACTGTGAAAGGCTTGCGCACTCAATTGTGTGCGAAAAAATAAGTATACCCGGGCCTTTAAAATGACCAAACAGGTCTTTGCTGCAGTATTCTGTTTGATGGTCTCTGGCTTTGCTGTAAAATTCAGTCTCACTGTTGACGTTGCTTGCTTTTTCTCTCAATTCTTGCTTTGTTCTGTGTTAATATTTGGAAAGTGTGACTCAAAGTTGTGTTAAAGCTGGTGAGTAAAGTTTTAAGAGTAAATTTATTGGACTGGAAGTATTGGCCCTTCGGTCACAGGGATGGGGGGAGGGTGGATGGGTGCTTCTTTAGGCTGACTAATTGGGCAGCAGCATGGCCGATGGAAATGGAGGAGTGGGATTTTGTTTTTGTCATGGGTCTGGTGATGAAACCGAGGCTAAACATGGCTGGGACACCCTGAAAGCTTCCCAGAGGGCACATCATTGCCGCCCCATCTCCTCGTCACAAAAACTGGGCGGCGCAGAACCTGCAGGTTTGCAGCGATTACTCATGCTGAATAAGTTTGTATTTTGAAACTGCGGTTGCATAACACCTTTTAGAAAGGCCTTAAGAAAGTACACCAATCGCATCAGCTGCACATAGAAGGGCTGGGGCACGGCCAGCCCGTTTCATAACTTCTTACACAAAAGGAATCAACCATTAGTGAAGAGGGGGAAATGGCTTCCCGCATATGACAATGTCAGGATCTGTGAAGCGCGTCAGATGACTTCTCCGAACCCCCTAGTAGGAGTAGTTTCAGCGCTCAAAGGTCGTCCCTTAATGCACAGATGTTTGACCACAAGCACAACACACACCTTAAGGAGACATCTTTCAGCATTTAATATGGTTGTGCATCATCCATATTTATAGTGCACAGTCACAGAATGTTTAAACGCTTGCTCCAGTGCTTTTTTCACCAATGCTGTGGCCTACATAGTGAAGATAACTATTCCTATGACTTCTACACATACTAATTATTATTATTATTATTATTATTATTATTATGCAATTATATCTATCCAGAGTTGTTTTGCGATTCTTCTTGAGTTTTCTCAAACTGTTAAAGGTGCACTGTGTACATTTTAGCGGCATCTAGCGGTGAGGTTGCGAATTGCAACCGCCCACCGTTCACCCCTCCCTTTCGAAGCACATAGAGAAGCTACGGTGGCCGACACAGGACAAAGATGTCGTCGTCTGAGACAGCAGAGAGTAGCTAGTGCTCTGTAGAGCAGTTTGTCCGTTTAGGGCTACTGTAGAAACATGGCGGCGCAAAATGGCGATTTCACTGTAAGGGGACCCACGGCATATATAGATAGAAATGACTCATTCTAAGATAATAAAAACATAACGGTTCATTATGTAAGGTCTTTATACACCACTGAAAACATAGTTATGTATATTATATTGCATTTGTCAATAGATCGTCATAAATATTACACACTGCACCTTTAAGCTAAAAATGCTGAGTTTAGAATGAATGACTGTAAGGGATGTGTATCGCCAATAATCTGGCGTTGCAATACGTATCACAATACTGGGGTTACGATACAATATATTGAGACATATTGTGATTACTGTAAGAAAGGCGATATATTTTTAGGAAGAGGATCTAATTTTAGAAAGACTGTCATAAAGAACACCCGACTGTAATGATTAAAACGTTATTTTATTTAATCAAACAGTGGGATCTGTCATTTTTGTTGATGTGTGTATATTTTGTTATTGAGAGGAAAGCGTGCAGCACATATTTACATATTCTATCAAAATGCCACTCTCATTAGCATGGACTGTATTGGCTTAAGTGAGCTCTCAGATTGAGTGTTTCCCAATTATTGGATTTTATCATGGCTTATTTTGCAAACAACATGATTCTTGTTGATCTACTTAGTGGTTTCTTTATAGCGGAAGCCAAAATGAGTCCACACTTCAGCTCTGAACACCGCAGCGGGAGCTGGATTAATTGTATGATCTTGTGAGCTGGGTTTGCTAATGCTAATGCTAATGATGCACCCTTGTGATTCTCCGCGTCACAGTTTATGTTCTGAGATAACACTGCCATCTTGCAGTCGGGTTTAAACAACACACATCCACTGACACGAATCTTGGATGTAAACAAATAAATAAATCTATACAGTGTTTTTGAGAATCGATACAGTATCGCCAACCATGATATTCGCGTGTATCGATATATTTTTTTTAATACCCCTATTTTTAACTGTAAGTTGTCATTTATGCAAATAATACATTAAATAAATGTGTATCTTTATCTGTGAAGTTCTGTTTCCTGTTGAATGAACGGAGTACTGTAATGCTTCTGTATTATATTCGTAGACACCATTGTTTGCCATTGTCAGTACAGGCAGGTGTCTTGGCTTGCACTTTTCTTAGCCAAACACTTATTTCTGAGTTCTCTTTGGTTCATCTTTTCACCTGCATTTATAGCTTTCGACTTTATCGTTGCGAGACAAGTGATAGTTTGCTTGAATTGAAAGGTGCTTTTGCCTGCAAATTTGAATCCTCTGAGTACAACATCTCCCTGAAGTGTCTTTATATGGCTTTGCTCTTTTGCTGAATGTTTAAGGAATGCAATTAAATGCAGTAAGACACGACCAGCGAGATGAGGTCTTGCCCTACGATTAAATGACAAGTTAGCAGTAAGCACCGGTGACAAATGTACCTGGACATGTGAAGCTACGGCCAGGAGAACGGTCTGCTTGTATGGAGGCACTCAAGAGTGATTAAAGATACCGGTTTAGGCTTTGATATGGTTTCTCTGATCCTGCACAAAGTGGTTTGTTTGATTTGTGTGCGTTCAAGGCAGATTTTAAGATCAGGTCCTTAGCCACAATGAGTCATAGCATAATGCCTAGATGCAACTGCCAGACCTTTAGCAGGTCAGCTTGATTATCTTTACTTTGACTACAGGTTTGATCTTTAGCATCCCTGAAACGTGGTTATTGCGTGATGGCTGGGCTTCTGAGAGAGGCTGTATGAGGGCTTCCTAAACTAGCACTGGTGAAAGCTTCTGTCAGCACAGTGCATTTCACAATAATTCAACCCTTTTGTTTTCAGTGCAATGTAGGACAAGCACATATCTGCAAGTCATATATGTTTTGTTGCTTTCTCAAGGATTCATGATCGAGGAAGACTTGTATTTTAGATGGAATGAAAGATCCACAATAATACACATGGATGTGCCTCTGGGGGAAAAACCCACTCTTGTTTGTTTTCTTTAGTGGCATAGACTGGATGCGTTAGTATCCGGTGTAAATGGAGTTTCTTGGTTGGAACACAGTGTTCGCTGTGGGCAAAAAGCCCCTGTAATGTGGGGTTGATTTATTGATTAAACAAAATAGTTTATTTTCTTGTATTTAGACTAGTGTCAAAATAGTGTAGTTGAATTACTGAAGGAAAAAGTGTATTTTGAAGTTTCGTTTGGCTGAATGGAAACGGCAGATAACTTACCCTGAGGTCCTTGGGTTCATAGTGAACTTGAGATTGCAGTTTTCATCATGAGAGCAACTATTTTGTTAGTTGATTAATCTTAATTTAATTTCTCAGGTTAATCAGGAAATGGGCTCCCTCGAAATTGAAGTCTATAATGAATGCTATACATTGTGTTATAGAGTGCCTACTCTTTAAAGGATCCCATTAAATTTACTGTTCATATGAAAAAATACTTGTTACATGAAGGATTTTGTTTAGCCACGGCTAATTTAAAACCTAAATATGATATCCAGCAACTTTTTTTTTTTGATTTTTTTTCAAATGTAGGGCTGTGCGATATGGACAAAAAAAATCTATTAATTTTTTTTTTGATCAATATTGCAATTTTAATTACGATTTTGAAACAATATTTCCTTACACACATACTTGTGAATAATCTTTTTTTTTAAAGCTGGCTTTATTGCCAATATTTGCGGGCACAATATCTTTGCATAAATGATATTGTGACGTTGGTTATTTCTTTATGCCTTTTTGAACTTTTCGTATATTGTGCAGTTCGCAAAAATGCCTGTATTAACGATTTTTGTATACATGGTTTGGAAGAATCTTTTTCGCTTCTTTTGCAACATCTCGCACATGACACAATGCTCATAGTAAAAGAAGTTAAAAAACGCACCTCTAGACCAGCGTCTCGTATTTTTAACCGCAAAAATGTGTTCTGTGTGAATGGCCCTTAATACTCTGTTTTGACGCAGTGAAAGTTTGACAGGTCTCGTAAATTAGCTGGATCTGATACATCATCTCTCCTTTTTTTGGTCCTTATCCTGCCCTGAATTCACCTTCCCTGTTTCTGTGCTTTCTTCCATGGCGTAATGGTAAACACACTCTTGTGCTAGATTGAGGAGCGCTGCATTCAGATTACACACTACAGTTCACGTCACGTCTTTTGTTCGTTATTTTAAATGTAGACATGCACGTTCTTTCCAGGCGCGTCCGCGCCGCAGCGAGATGGAAAAACCAGTGTCACCCTTTCCGTAACAACATTGAAAGCTCAGCCAAAATGGACGAACACCTGATGGTGGCTGTACAGGTTTTTTTCCCCCTCATCTTCATAAATATATCTAGTAGCAGAGCGCATGCAAGGGCTGGAAATCCATTTATCCGTTGCTGAAACTTCCTCGTCTTCATGGAGAACGTGACTCATGATTGCTTAGCAATGGCAGACACCACGAAAGCGCACGCTCCTGGTCGCTTTTTGAAAGGAGAAAGCGGCATGGCTGGCGTTTTCCACACGTTTTTAGACGCGACATGTGAACAGCCCTTCAGGGGGATAGTGGAAAAATCTTGCTTTTCTGCAGTTTAGAAATCGCGCATGCTCACATCGCGATTTTATTACGATTTCAATTAATCGCACAGCCCTAATCAAAAGGTTAAAACATCAAAATAATTCATATTTTACTCAAGTTCTGAATGCAAGTTTGCAGCAAATCAAGACTATCATGAGCTGATTATTTTCAACCAATCAGAATGATTCACAAAGTAATGATTCACTGGTTTAAATTAGATGAATTGTTCTCTGAATTAACTCTCTGAATCACTACTGAATCTACATCGATTCACTTACAGAAACTTATCATTGCGTTCAGTTTTGTAATAAAGCAAGTTGTGTGTATTTTGGGTTCATTACCTTTACTGACTAGTTGCATGTATCCCAACATGTAGTTAAAGATACACACTTTTAATATTATTATTTTTTTTAATACATTACACTACTGTTCAAAAGTTTGAGGTTGGTAAAATTATTATTTTTTTTAAGTATCTTATGCTCACCAAGGCTGCATTTATTTGATCAAAATACAGTTAAAACAGTAATATTGTGAAATATTATTACAATTTGAAATAACGATTTTCTATTTAAATACCTGTGAATCAAATCAGAATTTTCAGCATTATTACTCCAGTCCTTGAATCATTCTAATATACCAATTGCATATTACCAATGTTGAAAATTATTGTGCTGCTTAAAATTTGTGGGAAAGAGTGATACATTATAAAAGAACTGTGTTTATATGAAATGGAAATCTTTTGTAACTTTATCTTTACTGTCACATTTGATCAATTTAATTCATCCTTGCTAAATAAAAGCATTGATTTCTTTGAAAAAACGTACTAACCCCAAAATTAATATATTTAAAAATAAAAAAGGCTATTGAATAAAGTTATGTGTTATTTCTTTGGTTAATTTGATTTTTAAAAAGCTAAATTTCCTGTATATATTTTCTGAAAAAATGAATCAATGCTTTGATTGTGGTCTTTTTAAAACATGTTTTTGACATCACTGTTAAGACCTTGATTAGCCTTTGAAATGTTTGTTTGCTCTTCCTGTTCTTACCAATTTAAGAATCAAAGACACACTCATTCACTGCGCCGCTGCACCCAGATTTACTGCCTTTCTCTGGCCTGTCCTGCTGTTTCCGCTAGTGTTCTGTGGCACGCGAGGCTGAAACGAGCATCTCATGATTGGCTGACGGTGGATTTCCTGGGAGCCATTGTACTGTTGGAGACAGCGAGGCCATCTGCTATTTCCTCAGTATCTTTGCACAATCTGCCTCGCTGTGTCTGTCCATCCTCCGTCTCCCACCGCAGTGTCAGATGCTTATGGAAACTTCATCACACGCTCCTGTAGCTTGCAGTGAAGGTTGTGTCGTAGGGTGCACACTGTGTGTGCGACTGTTGTCTGCTTTTATTTGTCTCAGGAACTGGATACAGATGTACTACTTTTTCTCGCACATATGCTTAACTGCAGTAGTGATGCGGCTATAATGCGTTATTGTCTGTAGGTACATGACGGGGTGTTTCTTTGCTAAATGATGGGAGAAATCGTTTGTTTTGTTCACAAACATTCCAGCGCGGCATAACTCAACACAAAACTTGGATGTTCTTGGCTTTCGGCCTCTGTCGTGACTAAGCGAGAGTCTGCTGTAGACATCACCCCAATTATGTGGGTCGGTGGATTGGGTTTCAGGAATTAATGTAATGAATAATTGATCAGTCACCTTCATGTGAATGCTGACTAGTCACCTGAGGCTGTGGAAGGTTTTGTTTTATGGTGTTGCTGAATTGAAAAGACTGTTACACAACTTTACTTTTCAAAGACAGGATTATATTCATACATAAAGCATGAATATAGGCTCAATCATTCAAAGAAAATATTTTTTTTATAGGTAAGGAAACCGCAGTTAGCAGAAGGAAAGGGAATCTTAAAGGGATACCCAAAAACGAAAATTGTAACATTTACTTGCATGTGTATCGTTCCAAATTACTTCCTCACTCGTTTCAATATACAATGTAAGGGTGGGTATGGAAGCTTGTTTCCGCCATAGAATAAAAAAAAAAAGGCAATTGCGACTATATATATATATATATATATATATATATATATATATATATATATATATATATATATATGTATATGTATGTGTGTGTGTGTATATATGTATATGTATATGTGTATGTGTGTGTGTGTGTATGTATATATATATATATCTCACACACACACACGGCTCGAAATTAACTTTTTTTTACTTGGTTGCACTGGTGCTCCCAACTCCAATAAGTTAGGAGCACCAGCAAAAATTTAGGAGCACCGCAACTAAAATGTTTATACATTAGCCTATGTTTTAGTGTGTGTCATGTGCAAGTAAATCGGTCATTAAATTGTCAGAATAAAAAAGTTGCTTGTCTGGGGGAAAAAAAGGATTTTTGTGTTTTAAATATAATTTATTCTGAAGCAATATTCTCACCAGTGTTCTATCAGTTCTATCATAGCCTATTTAAATCTGCATAGTTGTGATATTTACCCCGAGGGCATTTTTTTTACCTTTTATAAAGGGCATTTTTTTTCCCCCCAATCTTATCTTATTAAATGTATGCTAACCCTTTCATTTTAAATTGGATCAATAAATTAAATTAGATTAAGACACTATAGGGCTGTTGGCAATCAAATTAAATAATTTACACTGAAAAATTACAATTGCATTGAATAAATGTTTATTAGATTGTTTTAAATATATTTTGAATATACAAATATGAAATGTTGGAAAAAATGATGCTATTAAACATGAAATTAAACCGCCAGTAGGTGGCGGCAGGTGGCCGTCTTAATGAGTGAGTCATTGAGTCATTCATTCAAACGATTCGTTCAAACGGCTGTTCATTCAAGAACGAGGCAGTTGTTAATGAATGGGTCATTGAATCTTTGACTCTACTGATTCGTTCAAAACGCTGAATCATTCAGTGATGGAAGAGTGTTGCTGTGAGATGCGCTGTGGTTCTGCTGTGATCTTTGTTTGGAACTATTTTCGCTTCTGAAATAGAACAAAAACAGTCAATATTGCGTCTAAATGTAAGTGACTTAGTTTTAACTGTTTATTGAACTGTTGTATGTAATCAATGTTACTTTTTCAATCTTTGTGTGTGCTGCTGTGCTGATTTGTTTTGATTTCTCATCGAGAGGCTGCGAGCCTCAACAGCGTAACCTTGTTACCGTCAGTACATTATAGTACGTACATTATTATACACCATCAATCACCACTTACACTAAATGAAATAAAATCAGAATCATTAGTTTTTGGTGATTCCTTAGTTATTTTTTGTTATTGACAAATTGTGAGAAAGTCGCAATTATCTTTTAAAATGTTTTATTCTGTGGCGGAAACAAGCTTCCATAGGTGGGTGATATACTGGTAGACACTAGGGATGGGCAAGTGTACTCGAGTACTCGAACGTGAAGGCGACGATCGATCATGAAAACGATGATCGCCCTGACTTAAAAAAATATATATTTGTTTATTTTTTTGATTGGTTATTACGGTATTTTTGCGGTACCTGAGGTCTGATTGGTTAGCGTTAGACAGCATGCCTCCAGACCGGCGCAATAAAGTGGAACTGGATTTGAAAGCGTGCACTGCAGTGATGCCTGGAATCACTTTGATCATGAAATACAGTTAAGTGCAAGATGTGCAGCGCCAATCTGTCACATATAGCATTATAATGAGAACAAGATTGTGATGGAATGTTGTAAATTCTCTGTGCTTTAGTTCCCAGTGTATCAGCGTGCTGTTAAAGGAAATCCACAACGAGAGTTATATCAGACTAGCACGGTCAAGTTCACGTGCGCATTCGTGTCCTTTTGTGCAGATGCAAGTTGCAATATTACTTTTATGCTGTCTATATCTGATTAATCTCATTAAGGACGCGTTTGGTTGAGTTTATAAACCAGCTAGCAAAGTGCTGCTGTTATATATATATATATATATATATATAGTGGTGTTCATTCACTCTTCAGTTTCGGCTCAAATGCAATGCCCGACAATGACTCTGGGTTATTTGAGATGGTCATATTCTTTTTAGATAGGCTATTTCTTTTTCAAAATCATTGATGATATTAATAATGCAGCAGTGTTATTTCATTCTCATGTTTTTTTAACTGTAGACCTATGTTTTATTTAAAGTTGTTTCTCATTATGGCTTTGAAAACGTGCAGTGATGCCTCTAATCCAGTGTTACTCAAAGTGTGGGGTGCTCCCCACTGGTGGGGAATAGAGACATGACAAGTGGGGCGTGACAAACGGGAGGAAACTTGGTCATTTTTGTGCCCATCTTTATTAACCTTTTGAGCGGTCCCACGTGGGATTTTTATTTCGGTGCCCCTGAGAGTACAGTACCACATATGGGATTTAGAATGTTCAGTGACGTGACATAACTGCCAGATTCAAACTGTGCTTTCACGCTTTGGCTGGCGCTGAGCCAGAGGTGGACGCACTCAGTGCTTGACATATATCATGCAGTGTTTTCAACCACATAATGTTTATTTTAGGTTTCAAACATTTAAATACACAAGCACTAGTAAAACAATACATATTTAGAGTTTGTAAAATACACACTGGTGTATTTACAAATATAATTTGCCGACGTGTTTTATTCATATCAGATACACAGTGTAAGTAACTATAAAGTTTACTCTATTCTTCTCCCAGTTCACCAGCCACTTACTTACTTGTATTTCGGGAGAAACTGATGAATTCACGTGATGTAAATCCGACTGACAGGACTCTCTGAACTGTGGTCCAAACAAACATGGCGGCGCCCATCTCACGTTATAGATCAAAATCAAGATCATTTATAAAGGTTTTTAAACGGCAAAACACACTCACTTACACATATTTGAGAATCGTATTATTAGATAGTTGATGACATGGTAAGCAAGTTTGTCAATATTTTTAATAAAGGAAAAACTTAATAAAAGCGATACATCTGTCATACAGCGCTATTTTGGCTACGATGAGTCACATAAGCATGACGCGTCACCATGGAAACAATAAGGGGAAATGTTCTAAAATAACGGTCGCTTTAAAAAAAACTCACTCTGGGCAGTCAGCTAGAATATTTTAAACGTACGCATGAAAGGGTTAAAAATGTGATGTTAATAAAATAAATGTTAACAGGTAAACTTAAAGCCTAGATAATTACCATTTTGTTGGGGCAATTGGGGACAGGTGGGGCTCAGAACCCTTCCCTAACTCCAAAGTGGTGAATGGCAGAAAAAGTTTGAGAAACACTGCTCTAATCACTTTGATCATGAAAAATAAAATTAAGTGCAAGATATACACTGCCAATCTGTCGTATACATAGCATTATAATGAGAACAAGATTGTAATAAAATGTTGTAAATTCTCTGCTTGAGTTGCCCCTGTATCAGCCATGTTAAGGGAAGAGCGCATTCAAAATGAGAGTTTCCCTTTTTAAACCATAGACTGTAAAAACTAGCACGGCCAAGTTTAGAGATTTTGGACTATCGTCTCTATCGCGGTTACGCTCACGTGACGTTTCTGTGCTGCGCGGTCACGAAAGCTTATTGTTTGCATGTGTTTTTTTTTAAGCACTGTTGTTTTAAAACATATTATATATGCTATATATTTCGCTATATGTACGGTACGCGCTGTCTGAGAGACTTGCGACACAAAGCCGCTGCTCATAGAGCGCGTGAGAACTCAACTTTTTGACGCCTAATTGTGCGTGAACGGTTAAATACACATACCTATGTGTCAAAGTGAACATGTGTTTCCAAGGAAAGAGTCATTTATGTCTTAAGTGAATGTAAACAGTTCAAACAGTTGTTGAGAAAAAAACGCACAAGTATAATGGATCTGTGCAGTTGGTCTTAAAGTGACCGCATCCAAATTTACCTGCTGTCATTTATTAATGCTAATCAAACAACAAAATATAGAAAATCGCTCACTGCTCTTTTGTAACTTTTAATATCTTTTGAAATTTTTAATAAATGTATATTTAATTTACACAGTAAAGACTATGCATTGTTTTTTTTGTTTTTTTTATACATTTGATTACTGTATACGTTTTAGGTAGTATTTCTAGAGCTTGAAGTTTTTCAGTCTATTTCACTTGTTTTTGTTCTATTGTAGTTTCTTTTCTTTGCTCTTTCTTTATCACTGTTTGATTTTTCTTCAGTAAGCTTGAGGTTTCTTTAGGCGAGTATTGAAAATGGTGATAAGAATTATGAAATGTCAATGGTATCAAAAATGTTGATATCACAACCTTATTTAAAACAAAAAATACTATATCGTGATATATATATATATATATATATATATATATATATATATATATATATATATCGTGAAATAAAATTAGCTACTCATATAGTGCTAAAAGATTTTGGTCATATTGCTTTCAAGCTTCAAAAATGACGCAAAAATGGCATAAAAGTAATTATTATATGACTCGTAAGCTGTATTCACAGTATTTTGAAGCCAAACAATAGGTTTGGTTGAGAAACTAACTAAAATTTAAATAATTACACTCAAAATATCTTGAGATAGTTCTCAGGCACGCTCATGACAAAAGTAGCCTAATGATTTCTAATTCACGAACGAGTTGTTGAACTAAATTGAATTAAATTGAATAACTGGTGTTAATGTTTTGTTCACAAATAAAACATTGCAGCTTCTTTAATGAACTCCAAGGAGAGCTAAGACAAATTTCAATAGTTACAAAATAATTAGTCTGTAATAGGCTTGCTGCGATAGTCGGTGTTGCCAGGCAAAACACTGGTTACATCACTTGCCCACCACGGCACCGCCCCCACCGTCGTTTTGATTTTTATAGTAATAAAATCATTTAGTTCAGTTAGAGAACTACAATTAAAAACTGAACGTGTCTGCTCAATACAGTGTGAGCCGAACGAGAGTCGCAACACAAACGCAGCAGGAGTCAAATTTCATTCATCACAAGAGCGAAGAGCTGACAGACAAGATGATCGTGGAAGATTTGGTTTCAAAGCGAAATGTAAAAGCACCTATTTAAGTGAGTTTGTCATTGTACTGTTTTGTTGTTGTGTTTTTCATTAAGAATAATAGGCTAATGAACCCACAATTCAAGCAACCCTCCCCCAAATTGGCGCTTCTAAACCGAAAGTAAAATGAGCACGGCCGCACGGGTATTCATTCACAGCTGCATTGTCATTCATTCACGGCCGCACAGTCATTCACGGTGCGTGTCCAGTCTGGCGTGGCGAGCTTAACTTTCATAGGAATTCATTGAAAACACTCGCTTTGCTCCACACCGCTCTGTTATGAATGCCCGAGCGGTCATGCGCATTTTACTTTCGGTTTAAAATTAGCGATTTGAAAAGCCCCCGCCGGTGATACCGGTTTTATCGGTGTTGTCACGTCGATTAACCGGTGGGAAAATTTCCTAACCGTCACATGCCTAGTTTGTAACTACTATACACTAAACAAAAGAAATATTTTTGAGAGAAATTAATGTACCGATTGCAATGATAAAGCAGTTCTGAAAGTGTCTCTACATGTTGACACATAAACAACCAGTCAGTAATCATAAAGCTGAAAGTACACTTGATAACTCACAAGTTTGAGACTTAATCATGAGTATTTTTGACTAATTTATTGAGAAGAATCGATTTATTGGAGTCATTCATGCAATCCAATTACACTCACTGGTTATGTTGTATGTTTGTTGTGCGCTTTGCTAGTTTGTTTTGTTTCTTGTTTTGCAGCAATAACTTTCTCATTACGTTCTGTTCAGATTGCAAACTCACTAAGCTCCCGATTCCCAGCCCTAGTTAGCCTAGTCCTCAGACGAACTGTCATCCTCAAACTCTTCATTTCTGTCATGACTGCTCACAGCTTTTTTTATATGTGTGTGTTTGATGGATGAGTCAGTAACCCCACCATTCCTCCTCCCTACGTCCCCCTTCCTCTGCTTGATCTCTACTTCAGGGCAGAGGTTGATGGTGGCTTGAAATGATTTGAGATTTGAGTTTGTGTTTTGCAGAGATTGTCTGAACAACAACTAATACTACCAGGAGTTGAGGTAAATTACACTTAGCGGCACTTCCCAATTCCCTCAGATCTCGTTTCTTTAGGATGTATGGAGCTACATGCCTGTATTCCGCCCTGGTACCTTACAGCCCAACTCAATGCTGGAGAAAACAGTGTCTGGGGCAGGTGGACCTGAAATCCACTGATGGAAAAAATAATGAAATGGCTGGAATATATAGGTTGTCAACTGCACTCCTTACAGGTTTTGAAGGCTGGCGGATTTTCAGTGGGGTGCTTTTTAACACGTTCTCTTAGTAGGAACATTTTAATGTGACCTAGTTTTTCTCTGTGTATGGTGCAGTGGTTGGTGCATATGAGGCAGCATAAGGAAGGAGATGGACTACTTGTTGAAAAATGAATGGGAAAAATCACTGTAATCAGTATATGGCATCACTAGGAATTAAACTCCCACATTTCAGTTAAAAGAGCCAATCGTGGAGGCATAATGTGTGTTTTTATACTAGTAAACTTGTGCAATAGCTGAATCGGTCTTAAACTGTAATTTGAGTGGTTTTAAGAGTATGTGATTTATAAAACGGATAATTCCGGTTCTTGATTCTGATTGGTTGAGCTGCATTTGAAGCCGTTTTAAATTACTCTACAAACTTATGGCGCGCAAGCCCCGAAGCTAGATCACTTTCTCTTGCGTCCTCATGAAGTTTGTCAATTAAATGCGTTTAAAGGCTTGCCAGTTTGAACATTCAAGTGATTTTACACTATTCAAGAACAACATGGCAAACATCTCCGTTCAGTGCTCGTGAGCTTTTTACTGTGACACAGAGAGCCGAGTTATGTCGTGTCTCTGACAACGCGCGTGCCCTGAAGCCAGATCACTTTCACTTGCGTCCTCCCAAAACTTTGTCAATTGTATGTGTTTTAAGGCCTGCCCGTTTGAACATTGAAGCGATTTTAGACCATCAGATGTGTATTATGTTGAACTAATGCCTGATATATTGTGACACACAAACACTCATACAGACAATAGCTCGCACATCACGTGAAGATCGCGCGCAGAGAGAAGCGCGGAAACTCATTGTCAATGCTGTCCTGTGATTTATCACTAAAGTAGCTTAGAAACTCAACCGTTATAGCATAGATTTGTCTACCTTTGAAGTAACTACATCCACAGCTTCATAATTAATAGAGACGGTATGACTAATTCACACACACAATCACTCATTAATGCCTTCAAATAAATGTAATGTAGGCCTACTGTGCTAATATCTGATGTACAAACCCGATTCCAAAAAAGTTGGGACACTGTACAAATTGTGAATAAAAAAAGGAATGCAATAATTTACAAATCTCATAAACTTATATTTTATTCACAATAGAATATAGATAACATATCAAATGTTGAAAGTGAGACATTTTAAAATGTTATGCCAAATATTGGCTCATTTTGGATTTCATGAGAGCTACAGTGGGGAGAACAAGTATTTGATACACTGTCGATTTTGCAGGTTTGCCCACTTACAAAGCATGTAGAGGTCTGTAATTTTTATCATAGGTACACTTCAACTGTGAGAGACGGAATCTAAAACAAAAATCCAGAAAATCACATTGTATGATTAAGTAATTAATTTGCATTTTATTGCATGACATAAGTATTTGATACATCAGAAAAGCAAAACTTAATATTTGGTACAGAAACCTTTGTTTGCAATTACAGAGATCATACGTTTCCTGTAGTTCTTGACCAGGTTTGCACACACTGCAGCAGGGATTTTGGCCCACTCCTCCATACAGACCTTCTCCAGATCCTTCAGGTTTCGGGGCTGTCGCTGGGCAATACGGACTTTCAGCTCCCTCCAAAGATTTTCTATTGGGTTCAGGTCTGGAGACTGGCTAGGCCACTCCAGGACCTTGAGATGCTTCTTACGGAGCCACTCCTTAGTTGCCCTGGCTGTGTGTTCCGGGTCGTTGTCATGCTGGAAGACCCAGCCACGACCCATCTTCAGTGCTCTTACTGAGGGAAGGAGGTTGTTGGCCAAGATCTCGCGATACATGGCCCCATCCATCCTCCCCTCAATACGGTGCAGTCGTCCTGTCCCCTTTGCAGAAAAGCATCCCCAAAGAATGATGTTTCCACCTCCATGCTTCACGGTTGGGATGATGTTCTTGGGGTTGTACTCATCCTTCTTCTTCCTCCAAACACGGCGAGTGGAGTTTAGACCAAAAAGCTCTATTTTTGTCTCATCAGACCACATGACCTTCTCCCATTCCTCCTCTGGATCATCCAGATGGTCATTGGCAAATTTCAGATGGGCCTGGACATGCGCTGGCTTGAGCAGGGGGACCTTGCGTGCGCTGCAGGATTTTAATCCATGACGGCGTAATGTGTTACTAATGGTTTTCTTTGAGACTGTGGTCCCAGCTCGCTTTAGCTCATTGACCAGGTCCTGCCGTGTAGTTCTGGGCTGATCCCTCACCTTCCTCATGATCATTGATGCCCCACGAGGTGAGATCTTGCATGGTGCCCCAGACCGAGGGAGATTGACCGTCATCTTGAACTTCTTCCATTTTCTATTAATTGCGCCAACAGTTGTTGCCTTCTCACCAAGCTGCTTGCCTATTGTCCTGTAGCCCATCCCAGCCTTGTGCAGGTCTACAATTTTATTCCTGATATCCTTACACAGCTCTCTGGTCTTGGCCATTGTGGAGAGGTTGGAGTCTGTTTGATTGAGTGTGTGGACAGGTGTCTTTTATACAGGTAACGAGTTCAAACAGGTGCAGTTAATACAGGTAATGAGTGGAGAACAGGAGGGCTTCTTAAAGAAAAACTAACAGGTCTGTGAGAGCCGGAATTCTTACTGGTTGGTAGGTGATCAAATACTTATTTCATGCAATAAAATGCAAATTAATTATTTAAAAATCATACAATGTGATTTTCTGGATTTTTGTTTTAGATTCCGTCTCTCACAGTTGAAGTGTACCTATGATAAAAATTACAGACTTCTACATGCTTTGTAAGTCGGAAAACCTGCAAAATCGGCAGTGTATCAAATACTTGTTCTCCCCACTGTACACATTCCAAAAAAGTTGGGACAGGTAGCAATGAGAGGCCGGAAAAGTTAAATGTACATATAAGGAACAGCTGGAGGACCAATTTGCAACTTATTAGGTCAATTGGCAACATGATTGGGTATAAAAAGAGCCTCTCAGAGTGGCAGTGTCTCTCAGAAGCCAAGATGGGCAGAGGATCACCAATTCCCCCAATGCTGCGGCGAAAAATAGTGGAGCAATATCAGAAAGGAGTTTCTCAGAGAAAAATTGCAAAGAGTTTGAAGTTATCATCATCTACAGTGCATAATATCATCCAAAGATTCAGAGAATCTGGAATAATCTCTGTGTGTAAGGGTCAAGGCCGGAAAACCATACTGGATGCCCGTGATCTTCGGGCCCTTAGACGGCACTGCATCACATACAGGAATGCTACTGTAATGGAAATCACAACATGGGCTCAGGAATACTTCCAGAAAACATTGTTGGTGAACACAATCCACCGTGCCATTCGCCGTTGCCGGCTAAAACTCTGTAGGTCAAAAAAGAAGCCATATCTAAACATGATCCAGAAGCGCAGGCGTTTTCTCTGGGCCAAGGCTCATTTAAAATGGACTGTGGCAAAGTGGAAAACTGTTCTGTGGTCAGACGAATCAAAATTTGAAGTTCTTTTTGGAAAACTGGGACGCCATGTCATCCGGACTAAAGAGGACAAGGACAACCCAAGTTGTCATCAGCGCTCAGTTCAGAAGCCTGCATCTCTGATGGTATGGGGTTGCATGAGTGCGTGTGGCATGGGCAGCTTACACATCTGGAAAGGCACCATCAATGCTGAAAGGTATATCCAAGTTCTAGAACAACATATGCTCCCATCCAGACGTCGTCTCTTTCAGGGAAGACCTTGCATTTTCCAACATGACAATGCCAGACCACATACTGCATCAATTACAACATCATGGCTGCGTAGAAGAAGGATCCGGGTACTGAAATGGCCAGCCTGCAGTCCAGATCTTTCACCCATAGAAAACATTTGGCGCATCATAAAGAGGAAGATGCGACAAAGAAGACCTAAGACAGTTGAGCAACTAGAAGCCTGTATTAGACAAGAATGGGACAACATTCCTATTCCTAAACTTGAGCAACTTGTCTCCTCAGTCCCCAGACGTTTGCAGACTGTTATAAAAAGAAGAGGGGATGCCACACAGTGGTAAACATGGCCTTGTCCCAACTTTTTTGAGATGTGTTGATGCCATGAAATTTAAAATCAACTTATTTTTCCCTTAAAATGATACATTTTCTCAGTTTAAACATTTGATGTCATCTATGTTGTTTTCTGAATAAAATATTGAAATTTGAAACTTCCACATCATTGCATTCTGTTTTTATTCGCAATTTGTACAGTGTCCCAACTTTTTTGGAATCGGGTTTGTACAACAAACAGAAATCTGTAAGAAATGTTACAACCCATAGACAATAACTGCTGAAAGTGAGCGGTTTCCTTCAAGTATTTTAAAATCACAAAGAAATGCACTTTTTCATTAAATCTGTTCAACTATTAAAGGTGGGATATTTTTTCTACAGTACAAACCTTATCAGTGAACTATGAGGGCAAAAAAAATTAAAAAAGAGCAAAATAATCAATCAAGTTCAATTTAATCGAGATTTTGTTTTTTAGGTCAAATCATTCCAGCCCTACTAACCGTTTTATAAAAGCAATAAGCCCCGTGAAGCTGTGGTTTACTACTGTTCTAAATTCACTGTAAACGACAGCTTCTTGGGACTTATTGCTTCATTTTATATTTATAGAAATAAAATTTGATTTTTATTGCTGATTTTAAATCGTTTATTTTATTGAACATTTTTAAGATTTCTCCATTCAAGGAGTTGTAGTTGCATTATAAAAAATATAAAATACACATTAACATAATCAAGCTAATCATAGCTGACTTCTTCAGTCGTTCATAGTCAGAACAGCCATGGCTTTCCTGTCAGCACTCAAAACAATTTTATTGTGTCAGCACGTTAATATAGTGCCTAAAAATAACACTGTAGAAGGGCTGAATTCACACTAACAAGAAATAGTTTGCTAAATTGGCTCCCATGAGCAATTTCAGTGTTTAGTTTTGCTCTCACACCCTGCCTATCAGTGTTTTGTGAAATATTATCACCTCCACTTTTTGTCGTGCCTAAAAGCACTCCTTAACCCTGGTAAATATGGTCATAATAATAACACAATAGCCTTGAGTGACTTATTGCTGCAAGACTCTATTACCGCAAAGGGATTGTCCACCCAAACAACATTGGACCCAGTTGACTTCAATATGTACAAAAAATACAGAGACATTTTTCAAAGTATCTTCTTTTCTAATGTTCAATAAACGCTTACATTTTATTGTAATTGGAAGAATTATTTTGCCAAGTATTAAAGCTTACAGGCTTTTATACGTTGTCTGCCTGCAATGACTTCTGGGATTTTTAACAGTTTGATTCTCTCAGGTTTGCACTTGATGCATCCTCTATCAAGAACACATCCGGGTACTTTCATGCGTTCTCTGTACTTGCGTTCTTGAGTATTGGAACCGGACTTTGGCGGTTGATGATGAGGTTGTACAAGAACACAAGGATGCTAGATCGCATATTGAGAAACGGCCTATGGCAATTCTCGATGCAGCATGAGTGACCTTAATGGTGACATTTTTCACAGTCCCGACAGAAAATCGAAACACTGCCTTAAACTCACTAGCAGAAAGGCAGCGTGATTTTCCCCTTATATGGCATCTAAATAATTTAACCAGAACTCAACATGGCGTGACTTCAGCTTCACATTCTCTATTATTGACGCATAAGTGTTCACGGGGAGGTGTTCATATTTTCCTGATAACAGCGGAAAGAACTCAATGTTATTTTTGGTCCTACAGATAAGTGTAAAAAAACTGTAAAGGGTCCGATTTTATTTGTGTACACTTACAATAACAAAACTTTGTGCTTTTGTAAAATAAAGAAAACAAACAGGAGTGCATTCTGCCGTCTCGGTCTCCATGTACTTGACTCACAAAGGACAGTCTCTTTTCTGTTTTTTTCCCCCGACACATTCATAATCATTACTTTTGCTGCTGCATACTTTATGAGTGCGCTTGAGCGCTTAATTTATATTTAAAGGCTCAATATTATGGTTTGGTATTTCTCTCTAATGTAGGACAATGTTACATATAATATTACATATAATGCATATAATACATACACTATATTGCCAAAAGTTTTGGGATGCCTGCCTTTACATGCACATGAACTTTAATGACATCCCATACTTAATCCGTAGGGTTTAATATGGAGTTGGCCCACCCTTTGCAGCTATAACAGCTTCAAATCTTCTGGGAAGGCTTTCCACAAGGTTTAGGAGTGTGTTTATGGGAATTTTTGACCATTCTTCTAAAAGCGCATTTGTGAGGTCAGGCACTGATGTTGGACGAGAAGGCCTGGCTCGTAGTCTCCGCTGTAATTCATCCCAAAGGTGTTCGGGTTGAAGTTCCTCCACACCAAACCCACTCATCCATGTCTTTATAGACCTTGCTTTGTGCACTGGTGCGCAGTCATGTTGGAACAGGAAGGGGCCATCCCCAAACTGTTCCCACAAAGTTGGGAGCATGAAATTGTCCAAAATGTCTTGGTATGCTGAAGCATTAAGAGTTCCTTTCACTGGAATTAAGGGGCCAAGCCCAACCCCTGAAAAACAACCCCACATCATAATCCCCCCTCCACCAAACTTAACACGTGGCACAATGCAGTCAGGCAAGTACCGTTCTCCTAGCAACCGCCAAACCCAGACTCATCCATCGGATTGCAAGACAGAGAAGCGTGATTCGTCACTCCAGAGAACACGTCTCCACTGCTCTAGAGTCCAGTGGCGGCGTGCTTTACACCACTGCATCCGATGCTTTGCATTGCACTTAGTGATGTAAGGCTTGGATGCAGCTGCTCGGCCATGGAAACCCATTCCATGAAGCTCTCCACACACTGTTCTTGAGCTAATCTGAAGGCCACACGAAGTTTGGAGTAGTGTTGTCAAAAATATTGATATTTCGATATGTATCGATGCTGAAATATCTGAAACGATACCAATACTCCTTTCTACAGTATAGATACGCCGATACCAGCTGCGCTTTCTTGATCTCCTCTCATTCACTCGGGTTAAATAGTGTTGGTGTGATGGGTCTGAATTTCGTGCGGGATTGCATTTGCACATAATTCTACTCATTCCCGCAGATTTCGCGCTCACATCTGAAGCGCACACACATACAGTAATAAAGCCGCCTCTGACATACAAGTGCAAAAATGAGCTCCTTTTCCCAGCTTATTAATGGTCAAATACACAAAAAAATAATGTCACAATGCCCATCTTCGTGAGTATTAACGTAAACAGTTCAGGAAGAATGTGTAACATGAACAGTATTTTGGATCCATGTGTGCGTCAGGTCTTAAAGGGACAGCAGCCGATGTTATTCAAAACTACAGTGATCACTTACTGCTCTTGACTGATTAACTTGTGTAATTTTAATGGATTCATCTGTATTTAATTTTTTACAATGAAGATTATCCAATGTTATTTTAAATTGATTACTTTGTTTTTTTTTTATTCAGTTTCTTACCTGAATACTACTGTTAGACCTACCTGAAAAAATGAAGCAGTCTATTTCATTTGTACCTTTTATTCTATTGTATTTATTTGTGCTATTATTAGTAATTTGTTTTTCTTATTTTATTACTGTTTACTTGTCTTTTTAAATTAAATTTACCATTTGAAATCAAGCTTCCTTGTGCTGTTTAAGCTATTGCAACAAAATTATCCCATTGTAAAAAAAAATACATTGAGTTAGCAAATATTTGTGAGATAATTGTAATGGTAATTGATCAATGTTTATATATAAAAAAAAAAGCTTAAAAGCCTTATCATATAAAGTAATCTCTTAGAAGAAATGTTTGCTTGCCTAGACTTTCAATAGATGGACAAAAAAATAAATAATATAAAAAATATCTATTTGACAGTATATGCAGGGTTTTTTTTTTTTCTTTTTTTTCCCATGGTATCAAATATCGATACTTTTCCAGGTATCGTATCGAAATTAGAAATTCCAGTATCATGACACCACTAGTTTGGAGGTCTGTAGCTGTTGACTCTGCAGAAAGTTGGCGACTTCTGCACACTGTGCGCCTCAGCATGCGCTGACCCCTCTCTGTGATTTTACGTGGTCTACCACTTCGTGGCTGAGTTGCTGTTGTTCCCAGTTGCTTCCACTTTGTTATAATGCCACTAACAGTTGACCGTCAAATATTTAGTAGTGAGGACATTTCACGAATGGACTTATTGCACAGGTGGCAACCTATCACGGTACCGCGCTTGAATTCACTGAGCTCCTGAGAGCGACCAGTTCTTTCACAAGTGTTTGTAGAAGCAGTCTGCATGCCTAGATGCTTGATTTTATACACCTTTGGCCATGGAAGTGATTGGAACACCTGAATTCAATGATTTGAAAGGGGTGTCCCAATACTTTTGGCAATATAGTGTATAATACATCATGTAACAAAACGTTACATATAATATTCTTTCTCAGCCCTGAAACTCAAACCATTTTCCGATGCCACCTCCCAGTATATATTAAAGTAAGTAAATTAATATCAATGTGCGATTAGTCGACTGTTGGCTTAAATGAACGACTGGGGGCAGCCCTAAAATGAATTCCTTTAAAGAAAGTCTCTTTCCTCTTTCTTCTGTTCTGGAATGAACTATCTACGATTACAGGTTGCATGTGTTTTTTTTTTTAGGGAAAGGAAACTAATTCTTCTTTTGCTTTGCTTGAAATGACACTCTTTTATGCACAGTAATGTTCCTGTGTTTTGACCATCCTGTTTGTCATCAGGGTCACATTTCAGTGAGCGCACACAGATTTTGAACGTGGCCCGGTAATGAAACCGGAATACCAAAACAATGTCAAGTGCAATGAGGTGCGCTGTGGACAAGCAGAGGGTTCCTGTTTATTTTGCTGTTGTCATCTGCCTTGCTGAGATTATTTATTACTGGCATTCCCCCCCTTCTCTTTGGGGTTTGTCAGCACGTTTTTGCTCTCTCTCCCTCTCTATGCGTCTCTAGTGGTGCACTCAGCAAGGGTGAGTGTGATGCAGCAGTGTTTTCTAGTTCATGTCAATCACTGCCAACTGTTGTCTGTGTATATTTTACTGCACTTGCTGCTTTAATAAAGCAGTAAGCCACGATAAGCTGTCTGTTAGGGGCTTTACAAAAGGCATGATGCTTTCTGTTGCATAAAACACCTTTGGTCATAGTAAATACACTCTAGTGCAGTCCTTTCTTGGATTATTGCTTTTATGCAATTGAGGCATATGCAATATTTTTTAATAGAGTACTCTCTATTGTCAGAATATGACAAACACTTAACATTTTTGGATTCTTTACACTTTTCCAGTCATTTTCCCATAACAAAATAAATAAATCTTAATAGAAAAATTGATTTCTTAGTTTCTTGGCATGTATCTTTGGCACAGTTTGCAGTGCAGACTGCAATATTAATAATATTAGATGTTTTGTCTCTTAGAAATGCACATTTGACAGTAGCTTGAGTTAGGATGCAGATGTACATTTATGTTTATTAACAAAAACGGTAACATCTGTAAAAACTGTAGCAACCTCATTTTTATATGGTAAAATGTAAATATTCTGATTGATTGATTGAGTTTTAATAAAAAACATTGGTCTTCCATAGTAGCATACATTTAGATATGATAACCACAGGTAAAACCACGCATATAGCACCTCAGTACCATGGTATAATGTAACTATATGGTTTCTATGGTATTTGTATGAAAAACAGTAGCCTAAATAGGCTACATTTTATATAAATGCACAAATGATATAGCTTAATCACAAAAAATACTGTAATTATATTCCATTACTCATTTAATACATCTCTACATTAATAATATAGTAAAATTAAATATGAATATCCCACATTTCTGCCATAATACCATGGTGCAGTTAGTGTTACTACAGTAAATCCGTGGTTTGCCCCGGTAATGTCTGGTCTCTTGGTATGCCGCTTGACCAATTGGATTAAAGGACCACCAAATATATCTGTAGTTCATTGTCTGAATTATGGGCATTAATATAGAATGTGTGGTTACAGGTTTGAATATTATTATTATTATTATTATTATTATTATTATTATTTTTATTATTATTTTTTTTTTAAACTTTTGATTGACTGACTTTTAATGTGGCTTATCCAATCAGAAAGAATCATTTGTTTCATGTCAAGCCTAAATGCTTCTTGCAGCTTCTGTTTTGGGTATGATTGCGGTGCCTTGTTTATCTGGAAATACATGCTACACTTCCTCTCCTTCTGTCTGTGTCTCTCTCCGTCTCTTCCTGTCTCCTGTCTCACAGACTCTCAGCATCTGAGTGACAGCTTCCACCAGGAGCGCTCCAGCCATGGAGAATTGTTTCCTCTCCTTTCTTAGCACTGCTGACAGGCTGTCTGTGACATATTGGGAATACAAGGACTGAGACAAAAATGTGATATTTGTGTCTGTCTCAAATCTTGTGGATGTAGCTGTTGTGGTTAAAATAAGGCGGCCACGTCGTCTGTTTGCACTTTCCACTGATCACTTACCTCTTCATTTGTTAATGATGGAGAGTTTTGCATTCTGTTACACAGTTTCCATGGCACGCCTCGGTCACATTTTACTTGAGCTAGCTAATGTGAAGACAATGTACAATGCTCTAAATTGAAATGTAATTGAAGTGAGCTCCATAGAAATTGAACTGCATAGGGGTGATTCTATAATTGCAGGTACATTTGACATTTATTTTTTTTTTTCTGCTTTTTTAAAATTATTTTAATATGTTACTCATTGTCATGGATTACAAGATGTTACAGGCCATAACAATATATTTTCTGTAAAAAGTCTTATATAGCTGAAAATGATAATTTCTTGCCTGAATTAGGTTTTTTTTTTTTTTTTTTCTCATTTTTGTAATCAAAATATTTTTTTACATTTCTTTTGGTAATACTTAATTTTATTTTATTTATAAAAGACCTAAATAGTAATTTTCCTAATTCTGCAACATTAAATTGTTTAAAAATAACTTTTATCGTATAAAAACGTGTCCATAAATCTTGTCAATTCTGTTACCGTATCATACTTTGCCTTTTAAATTGGTGGAATTATCTCCCACAACTATGTAAGATACAGGAAATATCACTTTCCCTCACTGATAAGATCTGAAGCACTGAAAGGTATGTGTGCTCTCTCTGAGAAAATATTTTAATCTGAAAAGATATTTTGTAAAATGTCAAAATTGTTACCACAATATCAAAAGGAAAACAGAATTTATCACTGTTCACATAGTGGACTGTTTAAAAGTCTTTTAATCATGATTTCATTAGTGCCATGTGCTCTATGCTCTTAACATTTATGCTAGCAAGTGGAGTTTTTGGCTAAAAAGTTTAAAATCGTCAATTCTATTGCTGTCAAACTCTGTAACCAAGGTAGAGTAACAATGTTGACGGTATGTATAACAGAATTGACAGTTTTTCCGTTAAAAGTAAAAAAAAGGAAGTAACTTATATTTGGCAAGCACTGAATTTATTAAAATGTAATGTTTTCAGTAAGATACTGGAAATAATTTCTGTTAGTGACCAGTTCATTTTTTTTCTTAACTTTTTGAAATGCAAAATGTGTATCCAATTATAGAATTACTCAGGCAGTATACAGAGCCTTTCCTATGTTTTCTGTTGCATTGAAGGTGCAGTCAAAAAAGTCCATTGTCTTTTGTCAATAGTGTAGAGAAGTATAAGCACAGCTCACATAGAATTCACTTTCAAACCAAGTAGTTTGAATTTTGTCGGTCAACTGTTGCAAAATCTGCATGGGGAAGTCTTTTGCCCTTGCACGAAATTCCAATTGTGTAGATTTTGTATTTCACCTGAAAAAAGGCAGTAAATGTAATGTGACTACCTGGAGTGTTTGTTTATAATGCTTTTGAAAGCACTTTTCTTAGCAAGCGAATCTTATTTATGCTAATCTTGCACTTGATAATTGCTTTAAACTAGCTTGTTAAAACAAACACATCCGTATTTAGAGTCTGTTGTCTACTCGCACTGCACTCCAAAGTATTGTGGTTTAAATTATGGAAGGTTAAGAAGAGCCATTGCTTCCCATAAGAACATTTAGGCTCATTTAATTTTACACATTTTTATCTGAATACATTTCCGTGCCTTTTTTATGTAGCGCACTTCAGCTAAACACTCTGCATTTGAGACTAAAGCCACTTAACTAGCACCATTATTATTTAATGAAACAAGAACCACGTTCCTCGCCACCCTATATTTACGCCACCAGATTTGAGGGTAAATGAGATTGTTCACCTCCATAAGGATCTACATGTAAATATAATCTTGGTGTTTAAGTAATTGCTGTTTTGTGGCCAGATAATGACACCCACCTCAACAGGATATGACTGTCTGTTTGATTTGTTTGTTGTTTAGCCAGTCGTGTTCTCAAGCTGTTTGATTCCGGGTCTTTCTGCCGCTCTCACAATGTGCAGTTATGGATCGTCGTGGGCGTCTGGTTAATGCTTATTTTTAACCTCAATAGGAAGTTGGAACAAAGCTTCCCAGTGTCCCGCTCTCACCATGCAGACAGGAATATTACCTCAGCGGACTGTCTGTGTCTGCGCACATTTATATACATTTTTATAGTAATGCGCACACGCTGGGATCTCATTAAGCTGTTTTGTGAAAATGCTACAGCATCAATTATTCAAGAGTTGGTTTATTGTAAAGGCTTGGATTTCCTCTTGGATTCCTGATGGTTGGGTTTCTCGTGGTCTTTTATTCATGGGCTGGTGAATACAGTATAGCAGTATATTCCCTCAGCATCTGCAGAATCAGAAATGAAGTAGAGCTGCTGCAGTTATTGTCGTCCGAGGGACATTTTTCACGTTTTTTTGTCTTTGTTAGACTGCATATTACATGTTAAATTAGTCAAAAGCCTTGAGACATAAAAGAATCGACTTTGCTCCATGTCAATGTACAAAGTTAAGGGTAGTACATTTGCAGAATAATGATGGCTTAATATTTAAGCATCTCGGGTCTTAACACGAAGGTTGCTGATTAATTTCAAAATTCAAAAAGGTAAGCGCACGCTGGTTTGTTTACGGTTTGTGTATCTGCAGCCTGGAGCGTTGGTTTCCCTTTTGAATGATGAATATAGAAGAATATATCTGCTGAAATAGACAGTTGTCTCATTCACACGCAGACACAGAACGCGCATGATGGCTGACAGTCGGCTGTAGTTCTCTCTGTGTGTTCAAGTGCTGCCTTTTTGGCCCAGACGCGGCCGACGAGAGGTGACAACACCGTCGGCTTTCATCGCTGCTAGTTCTTTGACGTCGGGTTGGTGTGTCCCGGCCTTTTCACTTTCGTTTTTAAAAACAGCGCCTCTTCAGGGAAAACAAATCAAGGATAACATATGCCTAGAGCACCTCCTAGTGGACGGTATATAAAACACAAAGGAAAAACCCTACATGAGATATTGCTTAATAACTTAACAGTTTTACCTAAAAATATACACTAACTTAACAGATTATTCTGAGAATTTTCCAACATAATGATTGGAAATATTAACGTGTTTAAAAATTTGGTTTAAGTTGGTGTTTCAGTTCTACACAGGCAAAAAAGACAGGTCAAGACAGAAATTCATAGAAATTTCAGTTCAGGTAGAACCAAATGTAGAGTCAAATCCATTTGTATTGATAATTGTATACCATTGTTGATATTTGTGATTTTGAAAATGGTTTTGATTGATGTTTTTACTCCTATTCAGTTTTCTACATAATAAAATATCTTTTTTTTTATTCGGGCTAGTTCAATTCATTTCGGACTACCAAAATCTGAAGAGTGCCTGCCCGAAGGGCTACCAGCGATTTTGAAATTTTGCGAGCCCTGCTCTTGCATTATATAGGCTCACAGAGAAGGATTATTTAACTAGAAATGTTCATTTGTGTTTATCTGAAGAAGTAAAGTCATATGGGTGAGCAATCCCCTTAATTTGTGACTCTGCTGTGAACACTGACCAATGTAAGTGTGGCAGTAGCTGTTATAGAGAAGGGGACATATGAACCCCACCATAGACTGAGTTTAAACACTCTTTCGCCACCTCCCTCCTCCTCTTGAGCTCCACACCCACCCTCCCTTTATATGACTTGTGGTCTGGAGGAAAATGACCAATCTATGAGTGTCCTCTGACACATCATGCCTGTAAGGACATCGTTCTGTTGACAAAGACCTTGTCATAACTGTCTCTCTGCATCTGCAATTTTTTGTCCTAGAAAATGTATTAGTTATGCATTAGGTCGTGCATGTCTCTTTATTGAACCCTGGGTGACCTTCGCTTGTGTGCGGTGGAAATTCAGCCGTCTTGAGCGTGTGCGGTGTCACCCGTGTTGCCGTGCAGGATAAACTTACAGGCTCCTGTTGCACAGCTGACAGTGAATTACAGTTCCTAGTGGATTCCTCCTAATGATGCAGGATGGAACTTCCTCCCTCTGAAAGGCCTAATTGTTTGGAGCTTGTTAGGCAGAAAGTGTCTGCATTAGTAATGTGTAAACCTGAATGAAGAATATTGTGTCCATATTTTACAGTTCCTGGTTTAGAAAGTGTCAATTATGCAGAAATATGGGCTTCAGCGATGGTTTAATTGCTATATTGAGTGTGTGAGTCTGGGGAAAAACAGTGGCTTTGTGCTATATGATAAGCAGGCATGTAGAGCATCTCAGTTCTCATGAGCTATGGATGCCTGACAATTCGTTTACAAGATATTCATTATTCTATTAGTTGTAAATTGATTTAATTATGGATGCAAATGTGTAGATTATCTAATGTCAGTTTTTTTTTTTCCCAAAAGTAAATGGTCACCTATGTATTGTGCATTTAGATTAATACTTAACTAAATTAAGATCATGTGTACTTAATGTATTTACGCATGCATGTAATGCACTGATGATATGGATATTTTAGATGGTAGAAATAATGGATTTTTTTTTTTTTAAACAACATATGTATATAATGGTATATTGTGAACCCCAGATTTTTCATTTTATATGGTATTATTTGTAAGTTAATTTTAATTAGGGGTGCACTGATGTGGAAGTGTTGATATTAATGCCAAAAAATATAAAAATGTTTTATCCATTTTCATTGACATTTAGTGGTTAATATAGTTAATATAGCCAGAGTAATTATTTTTACTCAGTAAAAACACTGTAATATACAGCTGCTTACAATATTAGCATAATCATAACTGTACTGAATTAATTATTTATTATTAGATGAAACCAATATGATCACCAATATTTTGTGCATACTTAATTTTGATTGATATTTATATTTTCTAGATTTAGTTTATTTTACTGTATTTGCATAGAAATTTTGACCTATGGGCAATAATGTAAGCTTATGTACACTATAATATAAAGTAAAAGGCAATTAAAACAAAAAACTTGTACTTTTCTATATCTAGGATAGAAAAAATAACAGTGTAAAATGATGAGATATTGGTTTACAATATTTGAATGTCCAAGAGTATTAGTTATAAGTTGATTTCATTGATCTTTAAGGGTTTCAGTTAATGATAAAAATATGGTTTCTCTGTATCTCATATTTGAGGATATAAATTTGTTTTCCCAGCGAAAAAATGTGAGGGCCCATGGTAAAAATTATGGGCTCCTTTGATCTAGAAGACAGATGGTCAGTGTTTATGCAGGACAGAAGTTCAGCCCTTTTGTTCTCTTCTCTACAGCCCAAAAATACCGCCTGGTCTGAGTAAAGTCTCCTCCGTTAAACAAAGGCCTCGGTGGACGAGCTGCATAATGTTGTGTTTAGCTGTAGTAATTCAAAGCTAGTAAACCAAGCAGACGTTTCAGGCTCAATGGAGAGGAGCTGCAGAGGAGTTTACGAGCACAAGCTCTCGAATGGTCTTGGCGGTGGAGAATGTTCAAGCCCTGGGGGGAGCTGGAGCGTTTCGGTCCCTGCCTCTGTGAATCAGCCCCAGAGACCCCGCCACATCTGGCACCGTTTCCACTGCAGAATCCCCGTGCAACATGTAGGGCTCTATCAAATTCATTTGATTTTTTTTTTTTTTTTTTCCCGAACAATTTTTTAGGGCCCTATAAAATCTTTTTTTTTTTTTTTTTTTCTCCTCATTTAAAAATTCCTGGATTCAGTTTTAATGGTGTAATTAAATGTGAATAATCAAAAGCCATGTTTGATCAATTTAATACGTTTAATTATTTATTAAAATGTATTTCAATAATTGTATTATTATTATTATTATTATTATTATTATTATTATTATTATTATTATTACCTTGAGAAGTACATTCTGTTGTACAATAGTAATATTTCGGTCTTCAAGTTAAACTCAACTTTTATTTTTGACTTTTTTTTTTCGTTAAGACCTTTCTGTGTCTGCGTGTATATGATATGACGATAGTTATAGTTATATATAAGATAGATAATATCGAATGAAATGGTAAAATGCTCGTTAAGATCAAGTGCATGTGGACAGAGACACACAGAACATGCAGACTTCATATTTAATTAGTCTTTTTGCGCTTTAATAATCACAAACACTTAAAGGTTCAGGGTGTAAATTTTAGCGGCATCTAGCGGTGAGGTTGCGAATTGCAACCGCCCACCGTTCACCCCTCAAAGCACATAGAGAAGTTACGGTGGCCAACACAGGACAAAGATGTCATCGTCTGAGACAGCAGAGAGTAGCTAGCGCTCTGTTGAGCAGTTTGTCCGTTTAGGGCTACTGTAGAAACATGGCGGCGCAAAATGGTGACTTCACTGTAAGGGGACCCGTGGTGTATGTAGATAGAAATGGCTTGTTCTAAGGTAATAGAAACATAACAGTTCATTATGTAAGGTCTTTATACACCACTGAAAACATAGTTATGTATATTATACTGCATTTCTGTCAATAGATCCTCATAAATATTACACACTGCACCTTTAATCGTACTGTGTTTTGATTAAGTGTACAGCCCTACTTTTGATTTATTCATTCAAAATTCGGCGAGTTCCATGACATTCCGTGTTATACTGTAAATTCCATTCTTACTACTGGATTCCGAGATTCCACCCTCGTTTTCCGCATTGCAGAACTCATAGAGCCAAGCAGCATTGCAAATGGTCAAAGATGAGGAAAAATAATGCCCTTCTTTCTTATCTCCTCAGAGCTGCACCGCAATGCTTGTTTGCTTTGAGCTTTGTAATGTGTCCTTGAGGGATGTCTCTCTGGTGTGGCGGCCGCCGGACCGCTCATCTCTCGTGTGAGGTTTGTCAGACTGCAGTCTGAGGGGATTTAGCTATTCTAAGCCTTCTCAACAATTGTGTTTCTGACATGAGCGTGCTTTAGTTTACAGGGATGGCGGAGAGCGAAGCTTTAATCCAGCGCAATACAGTGTGTCTTTTCTGTTGACGTCTCCAGTCTTGCGAGCAGCTGCGGACCCCGAGACCTCTTCTGCAGATTTTCTTCTTTGTGCACTGAGCTGTGCATAATTATTTCAAAGCAAGCCAGTTTATTTTCCTTGTCTGCTTTTTGCCACGGTCGGAAATGTTTGCGGTCGTTTTCTATCCCTCGCGCTTGCTCTGGTTGGCCCGAGGGCCTGCACGTTCCTACCGTTTATCTGAGTGATGCGGTTCGCGATTGGGGAAACGGCCACATTGGCGGCTTAGATGCTGTCTGTTTGTTTAAGCTTCTGCTAAGGCTCTCTGTCTTTGTCTCCCTGTAAGAAATCACACGTTGAAACGCTGCACCCTCTGGGCTGCCGAGTGGACTCCCTCGATCTGCTTGCACACAGATCAATGGCGTTTCGGTCTTGTGCAAAGATCTCACTGCTCTGTAATGGTAAAAATGGGCTGCCTGCTGCTGATGGGTGTTTATTTATGATGAGTGGCCGGAAATTAGATCGACATGCTGTAACAAATGAGCAACATGTTTTGCTGATGTAAGGACATGGCTGGCCACTTTAAAGTGAAATACCTTGCAGCATATTTACCACAGACAAATTTTTTTCCTATTTTGACACATTGCGATTTGAAAGGTGATTTAAAGGCCTGTCACGATCTTGAATTTTATGCTGACGATTAATTGGCAAAAATATATGTGAAAATTAACATTTAAAAAGTTTAATATCTCTCTTTTTGTTCAGCTCAAATAACTGCAATCAGTAATCACAACTAGGGTTGGGTATCGTGGGTACCGGTACCTAAACGGTGCCTGAACCGATACTTCAAGCTGAAACCAGCCTCAAGTTTCAGCAATTCATTTCCAGAAATATGACCATATTGCCTTCTGACTAAATATTTCAGAACGCATTGCCTTATTATTTCCATGACGACGCGTCATGCTTCTCACGTGACACACCGCAGTCACAATAGTGCTGTATGACACATGTATCGCTTTTATTTAGTTTTTTCTTTTTTCGTCAAAATATTCACAAACTTGTTAACTGTCATGAATCTGATATTCCGATTTTCAAGTATGTGTAAGTGAATGTATTTTGTCATTTAAAATCCTTTATAATGATCACGTTAGTTGATCTATAATGCGCGATGGGTGCCGCCATGTTAGTTTGCGCCGCAATTCAGAGAATCGGATCTGTTGGATTTACATCACGTCTTATGAAATACATGAAAGTAAGTCGCCGCTGAACTGAGAAGAATAGGGGAAACTATATAGTTAACTATATAATGTGTATCTGATATAAATACGACACATAGTCAACTATAACTGAAAAGATTGTTATTGCCACTTCCATAGACATCAGTGTGTATTTAACAAACTATAAATGTATTTTTTGCTAGTACTTATGTGCATTTAAATGTCTGAAACCTAAAATAAACATGTGGTTGAAAACACTGAATAGTTGTGATATGTGACAAGCGTTGAGCGCGAACGTTGAGAATGTTTGAATTTAAGTGGCACCGAAATCTGCGTTCTGATTCGGTCCGGTTACCTACCTGTTACAGGGTTTTGGTAATCACAACAGGCCTTCATTTATGAACACCACAGTTACTTTTTTACATAAGTTTCATTTGAGTTTTAGGGTGTTTTTACACCTATAGATTGTTTGTTTGTTTTGTTCCGAAACAGGGACTTAATTTGTTACAGTGGTTCAGTTTGGTTCGGTTTGGTTTGGTTTGGTTTGGTTTGGTTTGGTTCGGTTCGGTTCTTGGTTCGGTTTCACAAGGCAACTTTTCAAAGCGTACTAAAAATGTGTTCATGCAAGTCACATGTGAGTACAGCTGTCCTCTTATTGGTCAGTTTCTTCTGCGTCATCCATCAAGATGATTGACAAGTTCGCTCCATGAGCTTATTGTGGCTTTATTTGTAACTGTCGAGACACACGCAAAACACTAATCGAATGTAGCTGTCATTCCCACTGTTAAATTATATACTGCATTCATATTAATACTGCAGAAAATTCAAACGCCATCTCTCTGGATCTCCCAGCACTGTCTAGAGGTTAAATGTGTCAAGACTAGGGCTGCAAAGGGGTTGAAATTTTCTGGTAAATTTCCAGAAACTTTCCAAAATTTCCCCAAAAATTCCCAAAATTCTGGAAACTTTGCAACCTTAGTCAAGACACACGCGTACACTATATGAATGTTATAATGCAGCTAGAGCAGGAATCAAGGCTTCATCGGGACCGCATTCTCGCACAGAGAAGTGCAATTACCCAACATTTTAAGATGAAGAGGTTCTCTTTTGGTTTTCAACTGTGATAACTAATGTGCTCACTATATAGCACATTTTCTGTTATGAATTATAGTACCATTTGGTTTCACACTTCAAGTGAACCGAACAAGAGTTTGTTTGCAATCGGTCCGAGACCACCTTGTTCAGGCAGGTTTTGGTGCGGATCCGATAGAGATTGCCATGTTCACATATGCCTAAGCAAGCCGAACCAAGGGAGAAAACACACCAGGTTCCGAAGCAAATGCTCAGGTGTGAAAGCACCCTTAAGTTATGTTTCTTACAGAAGCGAAACTTAACGAGTCTTAAAGTAACAGTGTGATTGTTTTTGTTTATCAAGCTTATGTCTAATTTAAAGGCTTCTGATTCGCCTCAGCATTCATGTCTCTCACTGGTTACAATGCTGAACTGCTGCAAAAAGAAAAGTTTGACACAATGTGAGTAGACCAGAATGGAATGCTGTAATTAAACCTTTTAGCCATAAGCATAATCTCGGTAATTTATTCGATTAATTGTGCGGTCCTATAAACCATAAATATTCTGCATTACTCCCTAGTGATTCACCACCATGGCGTTCCAAATAGCTTTAATTAAACAACCTGCATGGAATTAAGATCATAACTCAATGTGACTCGTGCAAAATAAAGAACTAACTCTGAACTGCAACCTCTAATTAAATGACAAAAATATTTATTTGTTGTATACGTCTGTGTGCTTTATCGCGCATGGATTGTCCCTGCAGTTACTGCTGTTATTTCCATTAGTCATGTAAGTCTTCTGTGTTTGTGAACCAGAAAGAGAGGGACTCCACTTCTTTATTTATTTTTCTTTCTTTATTTCATGTAGAAATTATATAGGGATGCTGCCGATTGCGTGATGATTACTTTGAAAAGATGATGATTTTATTGCTGAGGGTTATGGGAAACTGTGTCAGCCAGGAGCTCAGGACTACGTCAGCACGGTTCTTGAAGTATCTCTGAAAGGGTCTGTCAGCTAAATATAGGGCGCCGTAGCGCAGAATGCCACTGGGATTCCCTGGCATCTGATTTTGTCTGCTCACAGAACCTAGAACATCTCAGACGAGAAATTATCACGGCACTATGTATCTGGAGGTTGTCATTCCTACTGCAGTTTTTCACTAATGCATTCTTCTATCATATGTAACGTCATTTCTGTGTGATCAGGAGCTGTTTATAGGTCTGCACAAGGAAACCAACATTTCAATATTTTTGAAAAATGCCCATCCCTAGTCCTCATCCTAAAACACGTTCAGTTTCTCAATCAGGCACATAACAGCCATTTAAAGGGATAGTGCACCCAAAAATGAAAATTCTGTCATTTACTCACCCTCATGTTGTTCCAAACCTGTATGAATTTATTTCTTCTGCTGAACACAAAAGATGATATTTTTTTTAACCAAACAGTTGATGGGCCCTAGTTGCCTTCCATCGTAAGAAAATACTATAAAAAAATACAATGGAAGTCAGTAGAGTGGTGCAGGTATGACGTCACTTTGTAGGCCAACTGGCAGTTAGCATCGCACTGGTTCTCTCGAGAAAAACCCAATAGGATTGTCCCATAGGCTTTTGGATTATCGCAGAAAACAAGCTCTGTGATCAACAAGTTTATGATACTTACACGTTTTGTCCATCAAGATAATTATCACAGATGAACACAACTTTTATTAATTTTGAAGCCTAAATGCAGTCACCAGAAGTAAAAAGCTAAAGGTAGGTTATAAGCAAACTACACCACGGTCGCTCGACTTAAATGTCACTATCACTAAGCCTCCGACAACTCTTTCAGTTATTATCTAAAAACATTTTCCCAGAAAGTTTGAGTCAGAATAGTTTATAAGAGCACAATTATGAGCATAATGAGGCTGTAAAAGTGGACTGAGCTTACCTGTTATGCGTGATGACGTTTAATCTCCTCGACAGCCTCTGTAGTCCCATTTAGCCACTTGTTAGCTTTTTCAAGACACGTAACAGCTTAAGAAAAATCACGAGTCGGGTAATACTGATGCATTTTATGTTGAATAAAACGTTAAAGTGTCTTAAGCTTGTGTTCACCACAGACCTTATTTCAGCCATTTTAACAAAATCCCATTAAAAAAAACCCATTGACTTGAGGACGATGGAACCGGAAGTGCTAAAATGCTAACTCACTTTTGTGTTTTGGCCTACAAAGTAATGTTATACCTGCACAACTGTTTGGTTACCCATATTCTTCAAAATATCTTCCTTTGTGTTCAACAGAAGAAAGAAATTCATACAGGTTTGGACTGTAACAACATGAAGGTGAGTAAATGATGACAGAATTTACGTGCGTGTGTGTATATGTATATCACACATCTCAATTAAATAGCCTACATTTTGAAAATATAAAAAATATAATCAAGACTCAAACATCCATTTAAGCATACGTGTTTTAGTGCTTCCGTCAGTGAAACAACATACTACAGCCTGTAAAACATTTAAATAAATATCAGTAAATAATGGTAATATAAGAAAGTTAAATATTAGTAAAAAAAATATTCGTTTTATATTTCCCCACAGAGGTGCGTCATATGCCGCTTTGCGCTGAAAGGGATGTGGGACACGAGCAGGAAAGAGAGCATCGCTTTTCTAATATCTTCATGTTTTCTCCTGATGTTCCAAAACTGACACTTGTAGTAAAAGGTGTGAAGAGCGAATTTATCTTCTGCAGGGTCAAGAACTTTAGGCTTTGTTTGATTATGTGCTGCGAGAGAAAGCGAAACTAAAAATCTCCGGCGTGTATGAAAAGCGCTATACTCATAAACTTGACGCACCTTAAGTCTAATAAGCACAAACTGTGTTAAATAGAATTTGAAGTAAAATGTATCTGTCCTACACCGTTTTCTACTTTACCACAGTAAATGATGCAAATATACTCCTAATTAAAAGCAAACAAAAGAAACGTTTATAATCCCCTGTGAGAGATGTAAATGAAGATTTGAGAAAATAAATGAGATTCCATGTCCAGTAGAATAAAATGGAGTAAGCCTATTGTTAAATTCGTGGAAAATCGGGTGACCAGATTGCAAAACGCAGGCAAAGCTTAAATTTGGCTCACCTCACAAAGCCTACCTCTCTCTTCGGCATGAATCCATGTTACCATGGCTGCAATGTAACATTTAATTGCAAACCTATTATTTATTTTGTAAATAAAGCTTTGTGCTTCACTCGTGTCATAATATTCACGTAAAACAGCATTCACATACCAAAAAAAAGTGTTTTGGCCGAGCACCACCGCGGTGGTGCGGTTGTCACGTTTACCAGCACAGCCCTACATGCAACAAGTATCGAGCGAGCCTAGGACTTGAGCTCCCACGGCGTGACACACTGCAAAAAGACGGAGAACCTTTGCAGAAGGAGTCCGGGTGTGACTGAACCCCATGCACAGAAAGAACAGTGACGAACACAGATGTCAGCCCAGATTTAAACATACTGCATGCATGACGGGGCTTTACCACACCTCTAGGCTGTATACTTGAGTACAGAATGAATAAGTGGAAAAATCCATGGGACAAATGGGATAATTTTAGCTTGCCGTCTACTGCAAATGGTATTTAAATTCGCAATTATGCATTCATTGCGATTTGATCTGACAGCCTCAGCCTTCCAGGCAGGAAGGGGGGTATTACGCCAACTCTTTAATTGCTTTTGGAAGCGGCAGGCCCAAATCAGCCATCTATTTGGATGATCCTCATTCTGGTTCTCCAGCAGCCAAACATCAAAAAATGGCAGAAGACCGAATTTGGTTTGTTTGGATATGGAATAAAAAGGCATCCTGAGATTGTCTGGCCTCTAGTCTTCAGCGAAAAAGGCCCCCAGAGCCCCTCTGAAAGAGCCCCCTTGGCACCACAAACCAATGAGTCTTTGGCTCAAGGGTGTCAGCCACCACGTAATCCGTTCCACTTCATGAGGTCTCGGGACATTTTCAAGATGGTGACAAAATGTGTCGTGCTCTGGGCAAACGCATAACATTTTTGCCGCCCTCATTTCATCAGGGTCACTAGAACAGTCCTCTTTTGCACTGAAGCGGGTACTTGAGAGTCGTCCAAAGCAGGAGAGCTGGAACCATCTGAAAAGCTGGGGGACACATTATAAAACTACTCAGCCTGGTTCATGAATATGAATTACATGACATGACGTTCACCCAGAAGTCCTACAGGACTCGCTGACAGGCTGACGTTGGTAAATAAGCATTAGTTATAATAGGATCGCTGCAGAGAGCTCGCTTGTTGCCAACGCAACCGTTTGGCAGAAGCTTCTACTTGGCCTTCCAGTTGTCATTTTACTCCATTTTTACAGTTATTTTAAAAAATGATAAAATATAATTTATATATTAAAAAACTGTTTTGAATCTCAAATGGTCAGAAGTTATTTTTTAAATTGAAAAATAATAAAACATAGTGTAATATATACACTGCCATTTAAAAGTTTGGAATAATCAAGTATACATATAAGCAAACAGATGCAGCCTTGGTGAGCATAATCTTTTTTCAAAACCATAAAAAAACTCTTAACTTTGGGTTTTTTTAACAACCATGCATAAACATTATTTTCTTAATTACAAACATGTACTGTACATACATGTTCCTCACATATTATTGTAGCAGAGTTTGTGCTGACAGTGTAATCAGACTTTATCCATCAATATGTTGTTTATACTGTACGTAAGCAACTGAAAAACGCACATGTCAGGGCATGTCAAAACTTCTCCAGGGCCCAAATAGCCCCTCAGACCCCAGAGGGTTAAATTGTGTATTATGTATCCGCATTGCATTGATCCTGATCTCTAGATTTCTGCACTTATGTCAGCCTTTAAAAACCGCTGTAGTAAACTTTGCTTTCAGTGTGAACAGCCTGAAGCTATCCGCAGACCGTGCACCGGGTAAAATATTGTCTCTTGGAATCTGCTAGGAATGAAACCTCTTAATTTTGACAGACCTAAAGTGCTGTGTCTGAGACAACAAAAACTGTTTATTCAGTACTGACTCTTTTCTCACATGCTCTCTCATCCAGTGAGATGAATATTAGTGTTCCTCTCCATTCAATTTGGTTTTGTGGCTTTCCAGAAATCTATCGCTCCGAGTGTCAGAGTGGTTTCTATCTCTGTGTGTGTGTGTGTGTGTGTGTGTGTGTGTGTGTGTGTGTGTGTGTGTGTGTGTGTGTGTGTGTGTGTCAGGGCAGATGCGAGCGTGTAAATGCTGTCAGGTTCCTCTGCAGGTCTCGGCACTTTCTGTAATTCATGACCAGGGTCTTGTGATAAAGGAGAGACACTTGACAGAAAGGCTTTCCCTGCAACCCTAAATCACCAACTCATATGAATAAATGTCTATACACACACGCACACGCACACACTTGGAGCCTCAGTCTGGGCCCTGGCCCTCTCTAACAGGCAAGGGATTATGGGTGTAAAGACTCTGGAGGAGCAGTAAAAGTCAGCTGCTGAGGGGAGTGGAAGCCCTTGTCTAATTCCCTGTACACTTTTAGAGCTTGTAAAAAAGCCTGTTCTTCACTCACAGTACAGACAGACCCATATCATACAAATCATACAACTGATGCGGTTTCATTTCATGAGTGTGTCTTCTCTACTTTATTAAACATGACTTACAATCCTTTTTATATTCAGGGCATCTGGGAAAGGTTTGGTGATAAAATAAACATTTGCAATTAATTATCTCAGTGCTCCAATGGTAAAACTATCTATTCAGTTTGTTCGGCACAAAGATTCTTACATGTTTTTCAAAAAAAAAAAGAAAAAAAAAAAAGAGTATTTTTATATATGCATGTTTGGAATAATTCATTTTTGGAATTTTAGAATAATTGATCTTTTTATGCTTTGAAAGACATCTCTTATTCTCACCAAGACTGCATTTATTTGATAACATTTGATTATTATTAAATAGGGATGCTCATTTCGGTTAATTTTCCCGACCGACAACCGATGCTCATTAATCGATTATTAACTGTTAACTGATAAGATTATAATATTGAATTGGCATTAAATAAAAATACAATTGACGAGTGTCTGTGACCTGTTAAAAATACTTTTTTCACTGGTTTATTTTACTGTGCGAACAGCAGCATACAGAACAGATCAACAACAGAACCTGGATTCACACATTATCACATTTTCACGCACCTGAAGCATTTCTAACAACAGAGAAAAACTGAATAAAATATAAATAAAAAGAATAAAATAAATAGGCCTACACTAAATATTTTTCACTTAAATAATTACCAAATTAAGATGACAAAACAAAAATACACAATCCGTTTGAAGCTTTGAAGAACCGGAATAGTTTTTTTCGTCAAATAAAAATAGCAGGCCTACCTCAATCCACACCTTGACTGGTTTTTATTTTTTAAAAAGTAACATGTCTAAATGATGTGGGTTAGTCTGGAGCGCAGCCTGTTGACAGTTAGACCCGCGGCAGAAAGCCTTGTATATACTTTGGTCTGTCTCCGCAGTGCGAGCCTCCGCTGACTGCGTGCGCTCGCCGTTGTGCTGTTCTTTGAAACGACAGAGGGCGACTCGGAGTAATTGTTCTATAAACCATCAAGAAACAGCGGCGAGAAGAACATACTTGACAATGTTTACTTTAGTAAACTTGACCAAAACTACACTACAAAAAGCATTAAGGATTCAGATGGAACTGGTGCCCGGGGAATACAGAGATAACGCCTCGCTAGAGCGGCCAGCCTCGGGATGGATATGCGTAGCATATTTTGCAAGTAACTTCGTCGCCCTTTCTGTCGAAATGGTCCCACACAGTAGGCTTCTTCTTTCCCATTGCTTCATTTTGCGAAATATGTCTGTGTAGACACGTGTGGTTGCAAGTGTCGACGCGCCCTGTGAGTTAACAAATACAGCATATTTTTCTTTAACCATGCAGCAAACAAACAAACAAAAAAGCGTAAAAACAAAAAAATACCCTTTAAACCGTTTAACTGATAGTATTAATCGGTCAAAATTCTTATCGGTTAACGGTTAAACGGTCAAAATGAGCATCCCTATTATTAAAATTATCAATTTGAAAACATTTTTTTTAATGAATAGAACATGTAAAAGAACATGTATTTAAAATAGAAATAGAAATAAAATTTTAAATGTCTTTTTAATGTCACTTTTGTTAAGGTCACAGTTTTTTTTAATATTGAGTGCTGCTGTCTTTCCATCTGCTGTACTGAACACACATTTGTATTTTTTGCTGATTAATAATGTTATTTGGACATTTTTATTGGTTTATTAAATGTGCCAAAGGGAACACTACTTGACTTTTCAACCATTTTTTTCTTAAATATTGTGTTTTGTTTGAAAACGCATTACAGATGTGTGTTGCAAGCACACTTTGAAGTGTTGCCTTTAATGTCCTTGGGCCAGCCACATTTGCAAACAGCAACAAATTTTGTATTTTGAAGGTCCTCTCTCTCTTTTCCAGCACTGCAGAATCATTTAATCTTTCAACTGGCTCTGCTGATGTACGGCCCCCTTAAACCTAATATTTTCTTTGCTTAAGGTCATGGAGAGACTTTAATAATTAATGCTTATACTTAGTAAATATCTTTTCACCCCCTCAAGACCTTGTGAAGATCAGCATGTGGTGATGACTTTCAGTTACGTGCTGCCTTCTTCAGGCAAATGTCTTTTGGACTTCTCAGACTTTCTTCAAAACCCTTTGGAGTTGATGTGTCAGAGATGAAGTGGGCGTTGGTTAATTAGTCAGCCAATGAGCTGAGACGCTGGAGTGAGTGTCATTTTGAGAGGCAGCTCTTTCAGGGGACCGTGGCGGCTGTGAGCTGCTGTCAGTTGCACTGATGCTGATAGTTGTGATTGATAGTTTGGTCAGAGTTATTTGTCAGCCTCCATCCCTAGATGTGACATTTTGGTATTTGGTTCTTCTAATGTTGTTGAAGCATGAAGATAAGTGGGCTTCATTCTTTGCCTGCTGTTGGACTGATGCTCTTTTTAGTCAACCAATTTCAAATCTGCGTGAGTTTTTGTTTGCAAACTATTTTACTTCCCTAATCTGACACGTTTCGGAGTCACTCCTCCTGTCTTGTCTTTTGTTGTGGTGTTTTTGTGTTTGTGTTTGTTTTTGTTTTGTTTATTAGAGGTGCAACGGATAGCAGTTGATCCGTGATCCATACTGACCAGGCCCCACAGTTCGGGATGCATGTGATTCACGGATTACTTGCTAAGTTTAACCATCATAGAGTGAAAGTTAATCTTTTGCTTTTTGTTTTGCTAATTTACACATTCGGGACTCGCGCGTTGTTATCTGTGCGCACAGCCGCACACACAGAGAGAGAGTTTCAGATTGTGCGCAAACACCAAATTGATTCCTCTTTTGTGTTTCCTTGCGCTTGAACGGACACATACACACAAAATTGTCAAAATACCAGTATCGCTCGTCTTAAGTGAATGTAAACAGTTGAGAGAAAAAAACGGATGCATGTCAGTATATTCGGTCTGTGCATTCGTTTTTAAAGTGACAGCAGCCTTATATTCGTGCTGCTGTCTGTGCTATTAATGTTAATAAAGCAACAAAGTACAGCTTTCACAAAGATTAATCTGTATTAATTTCTACAGTGAACACTGTTATTTTACATTTATGCCTAATTTCATTTCTGTACCTGAATACTACTGTTAGACGTACATTTTGTTAGACTTCGTAACTTTGTTATAATAATCTATGCTTGTAAACTGAGCATTTGCTATTTTATTTCTGACTGTTCACTTGTCTTTTTAATAATATTTGAACTTTATTAGTTAGGCTAGTAGTTTTTGCTAGTAGTACTTAAAGTGAGCTTTGAGTAATAAATATACAAAAAATATATTTAATGTATTCTCTCATTCACCGCTATAAAAGTTAACCCAACTATGATGACTTCTGCTTCTGAGAAACCCGGAAATGTGAAACGGGTCTATATATTAATGAATGTTGAAATTAACATCAACTAAAATGAATAAATCCTGCAGAAGTATTGTTGTAGTTAACTAATGAAACCTTAATTTAAAGTGTTACCATTTTACTTTTTTTGTTTTGATCAGTACTATTCTGTATAGACTGTACATTTATATCACTAATTAAATAATTAAAAAGAAATTGTTATAATTTTGTTAAATAGTTGATACCCATAATGCACTTGGCCAAGTCTTTACTTGCATGATTTCCTGATCTTCTGCTTTCAGAAGATGTGAAAGATGAAGCGAGTAGCATACATTTGAGATTTGAGTGTTTGTTTTCTCGTATTGATTAGTGTGTGGCTGAGAGCTGTGGAGAGAGGCATGTTTTCTGCACTATGCTGAATTGGATTTGTCTTGAGGGAAAACAAGCTGTTGAGCGCTGGCTGATTGCTCACAATATGCACATTTTCTAATTGATATTAATTGATTTTAATGATCTATGTGTTTACACTCAGGGTTTTCCCTGTTCCCCTTTTGATTTGGGAATCATAATCTCAACTAAACGGTCATTGTTGCCATTTTTATTCAAAATGCTAAAAGTAGAGTAAAAGCCAATTCACACTAGGGCTGTCACGATATTAGATTTTTCACACCATGGTTATTGTGGCCAAAAGAATTCACGATATCAATATATCGCGATATCTATAGAAACCTTGGGGGGAAAAAGTTATCAGTCAAAATAATTTTACTTTATTTTGTTTTTCTTTTTTACCTAATGAACATAATTGGATACTGATCAACACAGGGCACATGCATCTTCCTTGAAGCTCCCTATGAAATAACTAGAGAGAAAATACTGTCAAGTTCAACAGTATGATGAATAAATATTAACATCAAAACTGATACTTTAACTTGTGTACCCGTATTTTAAACTCTTTAACCTATCCTATCGTTGCGCCGGCGGAAATGAAGTCATGTAGTAAGCTCGCTGCTAATTCACTTTTAATGTGCGCCTAGAACGGCCGCAGGTGAGACATTAAGTGCATGGCACTGCGACCAACGTAACATTTTACAGAGTTTAATGTAGCAGTGTGGTCGCTCAGTTTTTCTAGATCAGTTTTAATCGTGTAATAGATTTGAACAAAAAAATCAAGTGCTATGAACAGGCCGTATTGGCCATGACTTGATTGCAAATAGAAATACAAAAATAAGATGAGTAAAGAAAACGCGGTAACGTTACTTATTAAAAGATATTTAAATATATGAACACAGAAAACCGTTGTTATAGGTTAATGTAACATTTCCCATTCCATGACTAGTAAAATAATAGCAATTTACTCTCTTTAAAATGGTGTAATCTGAAGGGTGATGGACATGGAGGTGGGTAAAAAGGTTGGTGGTGTTGCCCCCGTTCGCATAGCCCGACACATTCTGCAGATTTGGCTGTTTAAGGAGCTTTAATATTGGCGAGCTTACTTTTTTCGGGTGTGGACAGAGCCTCTCACTCTCCCGCTCGGACGACATGGTTCTTCTCAGAGTAGCTGCGCGCGCTGCGTCGTCGTCTTGTTTGACAGGTGTCAGCGTTAAGGTGCAATACTGCCACCTGAGAGGTCAACCAGGTACTGGCGCTGGAGTATTTACGTGTCATGTTATCATAAGAGTCCTATTCATTTTAAATATTGTGGTTATCGCCAATACCGGTATATTGTCACACCCTAAATTAACATGATGTCGATATTTCATGCTTTGATCATGATGCATGTACATGATTGAGTGTTGTACACTGCCGTCTGTGGTATGTCACTGAATCAAAATAATGTGAATAAATTATAGTATGAACTCTGGCTCTGCTCTAATGAGGGATTGCATGCTGTATGAATAAACCCCAGCGTTTCCTCAAGGTCACATCAGTCTCTCAGTGAGGAAGATGTCTTGAGGTAATGAAGGATGAGAGAGAATTTCAGGCCTGTCACTTGCCCTGCTGAACCGTTGCTCCATTGCCGCTACATCTTATTTGTTGATCTTGTGCATGCTTTTCTATGCCTTGTATACTTAAGGCTGGCCCACACTAAAAGATTTTTAAAATCTTATCAGGTTTTCAAAATGTGAGAGACCACAAACATAAGTGTTTGGACTGCTTTTTACAGAAAATTACATGTACAAAGGACAAGTAAGCAATCAGCAATTTCAATCTTTGTCTTTTGTTGTTTGACTAACATTAATGACACAGACTGAAGCAGTAATATTAGGCTGCTGTCACTTTAAGACGCGATTCCAATATACTGTTACACACGTTTTCTTTCTCAACTGTTTACATTCACTTAAGACAAAACCAACTGTTTACGAGGATACTTATCAAAACGGCATTTTGACCTTTTTTTTTGTGTGTGTGTAGGCTATTTGACTGTTTAGGTGCAAATCTGATACCCACAGTGTACTTTGCTAATGCACGTTCCGCTCTGTCTTGGAGCGCGAACAGAAAGCCGCCTGGGGACCAGATCTCTTTCGTGGCTTAATGCGCTTTTAACTTCATATTCATCAAAGAATCCTAAAAAAATGTTTTACACAACTGTTTTCAACATTTGACAATAATCATAAATGTTTCTTGAGCAGCAAATCATCATATCAGAATGATTTCTGAAGGATCATGTGACACTGAAGACTGGAGTAGTGATGCTGAAAATTCAGCTTTGATCACAGGAATAAATTACATTTTAAAATATATTCAAATAGAAAAGTTATTTTACATTTTAATAATATTTCACACTATTACTGTTTTTTTTCTTTTTCTTTTTAATAAAATAAATGCAGCCTTGGTAAGCATAAGAGACTTCTAAAAACATTAAAAATCTTACCGATTAAAAACTTTTGAACGGCACTTACGGCAGTGTATGTAAATTTCAGCTGTTATTGAAAATGTAATACCTAGTTTTTTTTTTTTCTTGGTAAAATAATCTGTAACACTATAGTTTAGGGCCCAATTCTCACTATTAATTATTTCTTATTAGCATGCATATTACTAGGATAAACTGGCTGTTTATTAGTACTTATAAAGCACATATTAATGCCGTATTCTGCATGACTTTATTCTACATTTCATAATCCTACCCAATACCTAAATTTAACAACTACCTTACTATTAATAAGCAGTAATTAGGAGTTTGCAAAAGTCATAGTTAATAGTTAGTTAATAGTGAGAATTGAACCCTAATCTAAAGTGTGACCTCTAAAATTACAAAGAACCTAATTACATAGAAAAAAATATATAGCCTAAATATTATTTCTGAATTTTTTTTTTTTTTTTTTTTTTTTTTTTTTTTTTTTTGTGTAAATTGTGTGGAATGTATTGTAATATGGTAAATGAGTTAACTGCAGAGTACTAAACTCTTATAGGTAACTGATTGCATGGTCAACCTATATTTAATTGGTAAATGTGCAAAGGCTGATGTGTGGGATTTAAAAAAATATTTTTATAAATTACAAGTAAAAATGCTGACATGTTGGCATGGCCAATGAAAATCTGTACTACAGGCCTGAAGGGGCCAACAGAAAAAACAAAATCCTTACTGCCCTGTCATCTTGATCTACTCTTCCACTTCTTCTCCTCTCCCTCTCTCAGACACTCTCATCACTTTCTCATTCAGCTTTTTTTCCTCTTCTGTCCATATGAAGTGCATTTATCCTCTGGGATTGGGGGAGGGAAGCTGTCACAGGGTGAAATGCTTGGGCAAATGCAGCGTTCTATGTCAGGAAAGGCACAACTCCAGGGTTAAGAGTGTGTGTGGCTTCTGAAGCCAATGATGTGTCACCCACTTATGCCGCTTATGACGTTTCGATAGGTTAAAACACTACTACTCTATAATTAATCCTGAACGAAATTCATATGCGTTTATTCAAGCGAAACAGCTTGGCATGCGAATCCAAAAATGCGAAGTGCAAATGTTTCCAAAGAACAATCAGGCTTTTGTGTGCTTTGGCCTGAATTTTTCAGGACTTTGCATTAGCTATTTCTGCTGCGGCGCTGGAAGAGAGCAGTCAGTCAATATTTAATTTCATGTTTTATTGAGATCAATACAACATATTGACATCTCAGGGAGATTTTGTCTGTTGAATGGCTTACAGGTAGAGGCTCAATAGATGCTCTGTGCCGTTTGAAGGAGAGCGCGATGGACTGCACCCAAAGTTGTTTAATAAACCGTCTTTCATCTGGCTTTACTTTAGTATGACTGGGGATGGTTTTCACTCAGCCGAGTCGATGAAATTAAGTTCTGCCATCGAGGACTGATAAAGTAAAGCAATAAGCCACTAGAGCCGTGGTAAAAAGACCATAACACAGGGCCTCGAGTGGCTCATTGCTGTTGCCACAGTTTTATAAAAGCACTCTGATCAAAGACACTTGTGTTCAATGAATACTTACCATAATAAATGGAATAAATGGTTTAGGGTCCAATTCTCACTGTTAACTTACTATGAACTATGACTTTTGCCTCAGTAAACTCCTAATTACTTCTTATTAATAGTAAGGTAGTTGTTAAGTTTAGGTATTGGGTAGGATTAAGGGATGTAGAATATGGTCATGCAGAACAAGGCATTAATATGCGCTTTAGAAGTACTAATAAAAAGCCAATATCCTAGTAATATGCTATATGCTAATATGCTAATAAACTAGATTATACTATAAACTAGTTAATAGTGAGAATTGGACCCTAAACTAAAGCATTACCAACAACTCTTCTGGAAAATAATATATGAAATAAATATATAAATTAATATATGTAATCAAGAAAAAAAAAGTGATTTAAATAATAGTAAAACAGTAATACTTTACAATTTAATTTTCGCTTTGAAAGTATTTTAAAATGTAATTTATTCCTGTGATGCAAAGCTGAATTTTCAGCATCATTACTCCAGTCTTCAGTGTCACATGATCCTTCAGAAATCATTCTAATGCTGATTCAGTGCTAAAGAAACATTTCTTATTATTATCATTGTTGAAAACCGTTGTTGTGCTGCTTAATATTTTTGTGTAACTGTGTTAAAAAAAAAAAAAAATCTGGATTTTTTTTGATGAATAGAAAGTTTAAAAGAACTGCATTTATTTAAAACAGAAATGTTTTGTAACATAATTTTCCCCCCTTTTACTTTTGATCAATTTAATGCATCCGTAAACAAAACAAAATAGTTGACTGATATTAACATTCTGTACTATTTTATTTAAATATATTAAAACACTAATATTTACACACACATATATATTTATTTATTTATTTATTTACAAAGAAAAATATTTAGTATATAAAAATAAATATAAACTAACAAATATACATGGATTGAAAAGTAATTTAAACTTTTACTCCCCGTTCACTCAGATGTGTTTCAGCTGTCTAGCCTCTCGTAGACCAGAAGATATTTATATACATCCTCAGACACTCAAATTACAGCGAGTAAAAAAGTCATAGCGGTTGTAATGGGTTCATCAGAAGTTTAATTTTCCCGAGCTCAGTCCTCCTGACCTTAAAATAGGAGTCACGGCATCAGTTTGTTCATTACAGTCCACAGTGGTGGGAAAGCTTGTGCCTGCCTCAATTCACTTCCTTTTCTGTGCTTCCGTGAGTGTCATGGCTGCCCGTCTCCGTTTGTGGGTCATTATGGAAGAAGTTGTGTTTGGTAATGGCTGCCCTGCCTGACGTGTTATGGAGCGTTTCACAGACGTAATCCGTGACGGGAAAAGGACGTGAATATAGTAACAGCCCGTGGTGCTCTGCGTTAAGGGTCTCTCTCCTTTGCATCTTGAAGGGGGATGGGGAAAACGGAGCACTGTCCTGGTTTTTAGCAGATTGTTGGCTGCCGGCAGCATTGACGTCTTTAGCTGTGGATTGTGGCGGGATGATGGACTTTCTGTGCAAGGGGAGGGCAGGGTCTGTCTGAATGAGCTGACGTAGTTACCCTGGATCTCATTTCATTCACTTAGACATGAGAATGATCGTAGTCAGCGACGTGATAACAGTGATGGATGCTTCAAAGTAGGATTGGACAATTATATTGAATATTTGCAATGTAAAATTAAACTACATTGTCCGTGTCATTGGACTAGTTTGGCAGTCTTTTCTTGTTTCATGGTTGTTTAAATAGGGTCTCTGGTTTTTAGCTTCTGTAGTTATTTCATGCAATTTATTCCAGTGATTTGGTTCAAGCTATCTGTTTAAGTGAATCATTTCATTTTCAGAATCAAATCTGATTTAATGTGTAATGATAAAATAATATCGGTTTGTTTATTTGTTCGTTCTTTCGTTTGTATATTTTTTTTTTTTCTTTATTTTGCTCGTTCATTCGTTACTTTCTTTTTTTTTTTTTTTTTTCTAGGGCTGCCCCAACTAAAAATTTTCCTAGCAGACTTGATTATTAGGCGCTCATTTAAGCCACTAGTCGGTGGAGAATAAACCATAATAATATGGTTATTATATAATAATAATAATAATAATAAGAAGAAGAAGAAGAAGCATTTAAAACATAAATGTAAGCACAAAAAAGCTTGCTGCAGTGACACGGCAAACATCGCATGAAATTTTCAGAGATCAGAACAATAGCTTAACTATTTTTAACAAAATTTACCAAAAATAGTTTTAAAATGTAGGACATAAGTAAAAATTATAAACAAACGAATAAATACAGAAAAGAGACGGAATAAAAAGAGAAATATCAGTGCAAACATAATTAGGTCGACGGACAAGTAGCCTTAACATCGAATTAAAATCTTAGCTTTTCAGAGGTCAGAACAAAAAACTAAATAAATATACATTATAGCCTATAAAAATGACGTGTAAAAATGTATACCATGGTCTGTCTGAATACTCGGTTCTGATTAGCTGGAAGGTGTGCAATAAAATATTTGGAACTAATGCACCGGTAGTTCCAATTTGAATCACCATTCTATTTTAATGCGATTTGTTTATTTGAAGCACACACACACATACGTCACTCGCACACAGAGCGGAGATCGCGCTGCGCGCACACACAAACGTTCAGGAGTGCATAAAGTTATCAACGCTGCCCACAACTTTTAGTAATATAATAGCTTTGATGTATAAAATATCAACAAGGAGGTTACATTGCTATTTTGAAGTAATTTTACCCTTCCGATCAAATATTGCGCTGCAAACATCAATAACAGCTTTAAATTGTCAATGCTGGCAAATGAGTATGGTATAAGTGGGATAATCCACGGCTAGCTGTACATTTAAATGATTTTTGACACTTCGAGTCAGGTGGTTCTTTGCCTCCACGTCGTGCATTAAAATCGTTTAATGCACAGTTAGCTGTGGATTATCCCTTACATATAGCAGCAACTGAAACAATACAGTTAAAACATTTTTTGAGGTCACACGTCACCTTTTTGTGGTCATTCTTTACCATCTCAATCTTCCCACACTTTGGATTTTCTGCCATATATATGACCGCGTGGACCAGCTGTGTTAACGATCTGTCACTGTTATTTCGCTAATCCCTGTGTTGTTTTTTTCTGCGACTAACCAACTAATTAAAATTTAGTCGACCAAGCCTCTTCTCGTCAAATAAAATGTTTTTTCTTTCCTTTCATTCTTCCTTTATTTCGTTTTTTTCGTTCTTTTGTTTGTTGGTTCGTTCTTTCTTTTTTTTTTTTTTTTTTTCAACTGTTTCCTGAAAACATGACCTCTATGTGAGCGCCTGTAGACCGCACAGAACTGAGCCATGTGGAATACTGGACTTTTGAGAGGATCCAGATCATCTCCATAGTCACGTCTGTTGCCTGCACTCCCAGTGCGACGGTAGATCAGCTCCAGATTACGCCGATGCTTCTCATTTACTCAAAGACGCATGAATGTGCCATGCTGGAATAGCGAATATTCCTTCAGGCGCCCAGGATGCAACATCAGTGAATCGGTATGTGAGAGGCTAAGAGTTGAGAGGCCGGTTGTTTGCAGCACTGTACACGCTATCAACACCGACAGCACACCTTTGCAATCCATTTACAACACTGGACCCAACCGATCCTGCTTCTGTGTTGGATTGTTCAGTGGTGAATTCATCGTATCTGCTGATGTCACTGGATAGGAAGAGCTGCTTTGACAGCGAGACTGCAGGAATGTCCATCATTGCAGGTTGCTAATGATGGCCTCTCAATGGAAGAGATGCTGACATGTATGTAAATTAGACCCATTTCCCATTCAGATGGACTGCGGTAATGATTTTGTTAGCATTTCTGTTGTGTTGTCCCTGATGAAAGGCCAAGACCTCATTTTTGTCTCCGAAAGGTACGTTTACACTGACAGCAATTAAGTAGCCTTATACAGGTGTTATTATTGTATCACAGTCTAATTTGCATAAAGGTGAGAAAATGTAATGACTTCTGGCCAAAATGTCAATGAATCACAGTGTTGTGGTGCATTTTTAGATAACTGTATTGGGTCTCTTAAGCACTTCAACTGATGCTCGTCGCCTATTGTAGTGTGGGGCAATTTCAAATAATTATTAATCTGATACATTAATGCTTTGCTTTTAATGTGAATTTTTTTTAATTGTTGTTAATAATAATAATAATAATAATAATAATAATGATGATGATGATTATGTAAATTGTTATTATTATTATTATTATTATTATTACTATTATTATTATTATTATTAATTATATTTTTTCTTTGACTTATTTAGTTTTATTATACATTTGTCAATTAAATTACTTTTTTTTTTTTTTTTTTTTATTTAGTTAAACCTCAAATTTGAAAATTAGTATTTAACTTTTTTTATTTTAGTATTTTGCTTTTAATATAGGGCTGCCCCCTAATAGTTGACTAAACGCTAGTCGACACTAACTAGTTTATTCATAATAAATTATTAAAATGTTCCCTCTTTCTGTTCAGATAGTCTTTTTCCAGTGTGCTGCGGCAAGTTTTATGCATGCGATTTGAGTTCTTTAATTTATATTTTAAAGGCTCATTGTTTAGTATTAAAAAGGTAGGTTTAGTATTTAATGTAGAACAATGTTAGCAATCTTACATAGAATATTCTTTCTCAGCCCTGAAACTCAAACCATTTTCCAATGCCACCCACCAGTATATATTCAAGTAATTCAGTTAACATCATAAACATGTGACTAGACGAATAATGGCTTAAATGAACAACTAGTCTACTAGGAAAACACTTTAGTCTGGGGTAGCCCTAAATTTATATTTATTTATATTTTGTATAAGTTTTATGATACTGATTGATATTTTATTTAATATTTGAATTTATTGATTGATTTTTAATGCTGTTACAGCAGTTGAGTAGAATGCACAAGTGTTTTACGACATTGTTTGATGGGTGCCCTTGTTATTGTTAAATGTTTGACGTTTCCATAGGCTAGGCTGTTTAAATGGCTTCTTTGAAGCACACTGCATTGTGGTCATTATAGATAATTCACTAGAATTGCTTGTAATGTTTTCATAATGTAACTGATCCTTAGCAATATGTAATTTGCAGCCACTATGAAAGGAGGGATTAAGACTGACTGCCTGTCTTGGTAGGGTTCATTCTGAATGACATGCTTAACGTAATTGCATGTTATCAATCAAAAGAACCATAGAAGAACCTCCTCTACTCCTCTGCCATTTTTTTTTCCTTAAACAGAGTAATCCGTCATATTCAAACAAAACGGCAGTGTTTCTTTTAAGTCGTTTCCATTTCACAGTTGGACGCTTGCTGGCCTGTTGTCTGCAAATGGGAAGCCTTTCTGAATGAGACACTGGCTAATCGCTTTTTCGGTACAACTGATGTCGAGAGTCCAGGGCAGGGAGATGACTGGTTTATTGTACCTCAGTGTGATGGCTGGATGGTTATTTATTTGTTTATTGTCATTTATTTGTTTGTTTGTTTGTTATTTGTATATATTTTTATTTATTTGTTTTTATTTTTATTAACTTATTTAACCATTTCTTATTTTAAATATATTTATTTTAATTTTTTTTTATTATTGTTTGTTATAATTGTTTGCTTTTGTTTATTGGTTATTTATATTTTATTATTGCTTTATTTGTTTTATTTTTATTAACTTATTTAACCATTTTTTTTTATTTTAAACATATTTATTTATTTTAATTTTTTTATTATTTGTTATAATTGTTTGCTTTTGTTTACCGGTTATTTGTATTTTATTAAGTTATTATTATTCTTTTTTGTTAGTTTTTGTATATTATATTTCTGGTAAATGAATAAATGTTTCCAACCTAGGGTGGCGCTTAAAGGGATAGTTCACCCAAAAATGAAAATTATCCCATAATTTACTCGCCCTCAAGCCATCCTAGGTGTATAGAAGGGTGACCTCTGACCTGACGTAGAACGTATATCAAATTTTTTCTTTTAACTCTAATTTGCAACCAGCTTTTTGTTTTGCTCTATCCTCTGCGCTTTCACATTCATCAATTCTCACCTAAGCTTATGCTACATCTACGCATACATCATATATCCTACATCATGCGTCGCTACATCATACCTACACATTTTAGCATGTTTCTTTTTAATAAATCCCTTCAGGTCCCTGTAATGACATTGTCTCGTTAAATCAGATTGATGTTTACTTCAATGTGAAGCTTGTCATATCGTTTTTTTTTTTTTTTTCAAGACAGCCCATTCCCGGTGGTACATTATCGCTCCCCCTGCTGATTAACGGTTTCAAACTTTTCGCCTGAGCCAATTTGGGTGACGGAGCTGTTACTTGAACCTCCCCAAAATAGAGACCACATGGAGCGAGATGAATTTTAATCAAGCCCATGCTCAATTAGACACCACAAACGGCCGCCTCGGCATGAATATAAAATTGCCCTCAGACTCATAGTTCATCTACTACAACAATCAAAATTGATCTTCCTCATTACCGAAGGTTCAGGCACAGATCAAAGGCTTGATGCTTCTCAAACAGTCATCAGCGCTCATTGAATCCGGAACCGTTGTCCCCGCAGCCATGATGTCATCGATTCTCCATTCCATCAGGGCAAAAAAAAGACCAATCTATTAGCAGCATGCAGAGGGGCTGTCTCCATCTGACTGAAATGCAGTTTTGACAGAGCAGTGAGATTCTGTCAGATTTCCCCTTGCCACTGTGGCAGCCCAGCTGAAACTGTCCCCCTGGCCCCGGGCCTGCGGCTCAGGGAAAATTGAGTGCACTCCTGCAGAATTCAATATGACATGCTGGAAATAATGGGCTCCTCGCACAGATATCCATCAAGACATACCATGGACCCTTGTAGACATTCAGCTGCAATAAATAATAAATCATGTTTGGACGATATTAATAAGGTCGCTTGAGAGGTGGCCATTGATTTGGTGACTGCACAGTTTTCTAGCAGGAGTAATGCTGACGTGTTTGAGGGATGTTACGGAAAATATCATCAGATTACATTTCAGGTCTTATGCTGGGTTCAGACTACACGATATCAGCCCAATTTTGGCACGATCGTGGTGATTCGCAAATGACAATGGGCATCGGGAAGAAAAGAATCGATCTTTTATCTTGTATAGTATGTCATAGTGGACTGGACAACAACCGACGCAGTGTCTGCGATGCTTCAAAATGTCCTGACAAAGACTAACACGTTTAATTTTTTCTGTACTCCACGATGGGTTTGACCAATTGGAGCACAGAAGCTCTTCCGTACACAGCTTTCAAACATGGCAAAGCGAAAGCGAGACGACGGTATTGGTCCTGTTAGGTGGAATTATGCAATGGAGAAAAGGTTTATGGAGCTATACTCCTGTCTTCATGATGTTTCCTCGAGGGACTAAAAAAAATAAATAAATGCTGGCCGAATGATAGCAGAGTTGCTTCAGCAACCTGATGAGTACTGGAATTAGCATCAAGCTAACACACTGCTTCATTAGCCATTGTTTACGCTCGTTACCAGAAGTAAGTCGCTAGTTCCGCCTTCTCGATGACATCACGCAGGTTGTTAAAGACAGAAAAGGGTGATTTGGTCTGGAAGCAACGTGTAGTCTGAAAATGTTCCTTGTCCCGAATTTGAGTCAAAACTGCATAACAGTGACTATCATAACACAAAAATATTGCGTAGTCTGACCCCAGCATTTGTGCTTTGAAACCGATGACTAGTAGTTACCTTAAAGGGGTCATGAACTGCGTTGTTTTATAATGTTTCCTGTGGTGCACTTATAATGTTAGTATGATTTTTACATCAAAAATTGTCATAATTTGGAAATAAAAGGCATTTTTCCTACACTGATTTTAGCCCTCTGATTTGAACGCTCTGTTTTAAGGGGCGTGTCTGCTGTGAGACTTTAGTGTAAACGCCCACCGCCGTGATTGGCTAACGTCTTTGACGTCTCTAACGAATGCTTTCATCATAACTAACAGTGCAAACACAATCTAAATAAAGAGATATTGATTATTATGGGAGTTTTGGCACGAGTCCAGAACTCAGTCACTGATAAACTCGTGCTGTTTGATTGACAGCGCCAGCAATTGCAAAGGGAGTGTTCTTTGATCGCTTTCTATATATAATTTAATCACAGTTTAAATAACAGATTTAGCAAAGAATCCACAGTGAAATGTACCGAATACAAATAAATAATGCTCAACTGAGACATTCACATTGTTGAAAATAAAAAAAAAACACATTCCTAGCATTAGGATCCTTTGGAAGGTAATGTTATTTGTAGTCCATCCTGTATTGCTCTTCTCTCCTTGTCATCTCACTCACACGCTAGTGGGCGGGGCCAAAGTTGCAATGATGAAATGGGCATTGATTTTCATCTACAGAGGTGGACTTTCACCTATTTATAGGCACATTCTTCAAGGAGTCGCTAGGCTTGGTTACAATAAAAGCTGTTTTTGGACTAACAAGCAAGTTTTCAGTTTTGAAACTTGCAGGATATTCTTATAGTATGATGATCTCTTATATGTCAAAAGTGTCAAAAATTTGATTTCTCAGTTCATGACCCCTTTAAAGGGTCAGGGGACTGAAGCTTTCAAACAAAAAAAATATACAAAAGTATTATGAAATTAGTTTGTACAACCTATTTTTCAAGCAATACTAAAATATGAAAAAAGTATTGAATATATTTTATATGACTCATTTTTCAAGAAACAATATATTTTAAAGGCTCAAAAGTATTATAAAAATAGTTAATACGACTCAACTGTTATTTCAAGTCTTCTGAACCCATACAATAACATTTTGTTACAAACAGACGTCATTTTAAGCTTCTATTGACAAATCATCGAGTCAGTTAATCAGATTAGTGTGGTTTGTGAATGAATCATTCAGAACTGGTTTGAGAGCATCCATAAAGAAACCAAATCAAAAGAAATTTCACTCGTTGGACATTACTTACGTTTTACTTCATCTCGACTTTTCCATGTAAGAAAGTCATTTGGTTTTGGGTTAGTAATTTTTTGGGAGTGTTTTTGTGTCGCTGTACCTTTTAAATAGATAATTAGCAGATCGAGACAAGCAAAGTAAAGTTGTTTAAATGCTAATTATCAACAGTGTTTATGTTTGAGGATGATGATGGCGATCTTTTCACAGTGCCTCATGAGAGAGAGTGGTAATTGTGTGGGCTGTTTTAGTATGCAGAGGCAGCGACGCTGTGGACCTCCTTGTTTCAGACGACTGCAGTCTGTGTTTCTGCTGAGTCGGCTGCTCTTCTTTGGTAGTTTAGGACTCATTAGGCCTGTAATGGCTTAATTCTGTCCTCTCTACAAAGCCGTACTGGCATCTCTAATATTTCACCTTCTGAAATGCATCACACAATTGATGCCTGTTGTGTTAATAAGCTAATTGACTGACATCGACCCTTTTTTTTCCCTGTGGGTAGAGTTTAATTTGCTGTCGTTTTAACAATAAGGGGCTGGAAAATCACACCAGCACACACATAGATCACATCTGGGCTTTTGCACTTATTTCATTTTTATTTCTGGGAAAGCTGAATTTTTAAAGCGACTGCAGCGCTGAGAGTGCATTTTGACTACAGGGTTATTTATATTATCGGATATTTATTCTGCCAGGCGGGAACTAAATTACACAATCTCGTGCATTCCTGTGTAACACCGGAAAATTTGCTGATTCGCTGAATGTTATTAGCAATAATGTGTTTTCAGAAAATGGCTGTTTTTTTTGTTATGAAGCATGCAGAGTATTTCAGGACAACCACATTTTGTTGAGCTGATGTGAATTGCAGACGCTGTGGTTTTTAAGGGCAGACTGACCACACGGGTGAACAGTGTCAGTGCCGACCACAGTCAATGATCACTCTGTTACTGCGGTCAAATGTCTGAAGAGGGATGTTAACGGTAGAAACTCAGATTAAAGTGTCTGATAATCATCTACTGCTGCCACATGTTAGCAGGTTCAGAATAAACCAGTCAAAGGTTTATAAATTGATATGCAGATAAAATTAACTTTTATTAACAACAGTAATGTGCAAAAACCTAAAAATGTAAATATTCTGCTCTTATTAAATGTTGGCTACCATTGTTCTTCTGTTGTATCACACTGAACTGACCGACAGCTTCAGTGATAATAAAAGGAGCACTCTTTACTTGTGTTCTGTGTAGTTCAGTTACAATTTGAAGAAAAGTTTTTGTTTTTCATGAGACTTTGTGACTTACTACTTTTTTCCATATATTAAGGAGTGGAAATTGCTAGCAAGTCAATAAGTGCTCCTCTGCCGCCATCTACTGGTTATAGTGGTTATTTAATGTCTTTTTAAAATAAAAGTGCTTGTTTGCCACAACACCTTTAAACTTTTAGTTTTACAGATCATCACATTAAAAATAACATTAAAATTGGATAGTATTTAGAGCTTTTAAGTGCTTGAATTTCACTCTCAAAAGGTTGTATGAAGCCTAAGATAAATAGACAACATTAAAAGAAAAAAAAACATTCAATGCCACAATACCATGGGGTGTTACTACAGTAAATCCATGGTGAATGTTGGTGATCTGTGGACTGAAACCCCTGAACTTTGTTGTTTCTCCTGGTTTCCACGTCAGCGCGGTTTCCCACTAGATCTCGCAGTAGCGATGTTATTAATTCTGTGGTGAATTCAAACACTTTCTCACTGGATCTCCCAGCGCTGTGTAGTAACGGTGTAGTGTGATCGAGGTCGGCCCGTGCAGCGCTGTCTATTATTGCTCCAAGCTGATAAACCGCACACGGATGGAGTTCACTGCAAAGACAACAGTGTAAAGAAACTATACAACAAATCTTAAATAGTCAAATTCACTGTTTTATAATATTTGTAGCTTGATATATTTGTGATCTGTGCAAAATCTTGTCTGTCTTCCTTTTTTTTGGCACTCTATCTCTTATTATTGTTCTTTTTCTTCATCTGAACTGTAACTGTTCCCTGAGGAATAACCTCTAACCTGATTCCCATGTGCAACCTTACCATGATCCTGACTGAACTCTTGGCCTCCTGCCTACACATTGTTTCTTTCCTCCACCTGAACACCCTAGAACAGGTACTGCCCATAACCTGATCCAGCCTTTGTTTTCTGCTCTCTGACTCTCAAAACACATCTATTATTCACATGCTGACAAGTATTTCGGCAGCAATCCATGTCAGCTGCTAAACCAATTCTTTTCTTCTCTTGGTTTCAACCAGCCTCGACATTGACGTTTTCACAAAAAGCCATCAAGTTTAGCTTTGCTGTGTTGCATTGAGGCAGAAAATAAGACCATCTTGCTTTCCTTTTTATTCACTTCACACTTCCACTGGCCACAATTTTGACATTGATACCATGGGGAAAACTGCCATATAGATATTTTTAATATTATCTCATAATTTGGCAGCAGGTACAGTGGGGAGAACAAGTATTTGATACACTGCCGATTTTGCAGGTTTGCCCACTTACAAAGCATGTAGAAGTCTGTAATTTTTATCATAGGTACACTTCAACTGTGAGAGAAGGAATCTAAAACAAAAATCCAGAAAATCACATTGTATGATTTTTTTAAGTAATTAATTTGCATTTTATTGCGTGACATAAGTATTTGATACATCAGAAAAGCAGAACTTAATATTTGGTACAGAAACCTTTGTTTGCAATTACAGAGATCATACGTTTCCTGTAGTTCTTGACCAGGTTTGCACACACTGCAGCAGGGATTTTGGCCCACTCCTCCATACAGACCTTCTCCAGATCCTTCAGGTTTCGGGGCTGTTGCTGGGCAATACGGACTTTCAGCTCCCTCCAAAGATTTTCTATTGGGTTCAGGTCTGGAGACTGGCTAAGCCACTCCAGGACCTTGAGATGCTTCTTGTGGAGCCACTCTTTAGTTGCCCTGGCTGTGTGTTTCGGGTCGTTGTCATGCTGGAAAACCCAGCCACGACCCATCTTCAATGCTCTTACTGAGGGAAGGAGGTTGTTGGCCAAGATCTCGCGATACATGGCCCCATCCATCCTCCCCTCAATACGGTGCAGTCATCCTGTCCCCTTTGCAGAAAAGCATCCCCAAAGAATGATGTTTCCACCTCCATGCTTCACGGTTGGGATGGTGTTCTTGGGGTTGTACTCATCCTCCTTCCAAACACGGCGAGTGGAGTTTAGACCAAAAAGCTCTATTTTTGTCTCATCAGACCATATGACCTTCTCCCATTCCTCCTCTGGATCATCCAGATGGTCATTGGCAAACTTGAGACGGGCCTGGACATGTGCTGGCTTGAGCAGGGGGACCTTGCGTGCGCTGCAGGATTTTAATCCATGACGGCGTAGTGTGTTACTAATGGTTTTCTTTGAGACTGTGGTCCCAGCTCTCTTCAGGTCATTGACCAGGTCCTGCCGTGTAGTTCTGGGCTGATCCCTCACCTTCCTCATGATCATTGATGCCCCACGAGGTGAGATCTTGCATGGTGCCCCAGACCGAGGGAGATTGACCGTCATCTTGAACTTCTTCCATTTTCTAATAATTGCGCCAACAGTTGTTGCCTTCTCACCAAGCTGCTTGCCTATTGTCCTGTAGCCCATCCCAGCCTTGTGCAGGTCTACAATTTTATCCCTGATGTCCTTACACAGCTCTCTGGTCTTGGCCATTGTGAAGAGGTTGGAGTCTGTTTGATTGAGTGTGTGGACAGGTGTCTTTTATACAGGTAACGAGTTCAAACAGGTGCAGTTAATACAGGTAATGAGTGGAGAACAGGAGGGCTTCTTAAAGAAAAACTAACAGGTCTGTGAGAGCCGGAATTCTTACTGGTTGGTAGGTGATCAAATGCTTATGTCATCCAATAAAATGCAAATTAATTATTTAAAATCATACAATGTGATTTTCTGGATTTTTAGATTCCGTCTCTCACAGTTGAAGAGTACCTATGATAAAAATTACAGACTTCTACATGCTTTGTAAGTAGGCAAACCTGCAAAATCGGCAGTGTATCAAATACTTGTTCTCCCCACTGTATATTAGGCTGCTGTTACTTTAAGACCTGAGGCACGGATCCATTATCCTTTATCCTTTATCCATTATCCATTATCCGTTACACATTTGACACCGTTTTCTTTCTCAAATCTACACTTTAAAAAACACTGGGTTAAGGGCTGGGACTTCTTACTTTAGACCGCCACCCTGCGTTCCTCTCGTAGCTGAAATAGGCGGTGACTGGCTCCATAACTTGTCCATAAACAATCAGTGTACAGTACTGAGAACATATTTTAACATCCTAAGTATTTATATTCTGTATCTTTTTGGAATAAAATCATAACATTTTATGCAAGGCATCAGGCGTTTCCATCATGCGAAAAGACCGACGCGACACTCGATGACTCACATCATGCCACTGTTTGTTGCTTTGCATAAAATTAAACGATATACAACACGATAACGAATTTATAGATAAAATAAAATTTACACAAACCTGTATTTTACCGAAGACATACACAAATTTGACGGAGCTGACCTAGGAGCTGTGGAACACAAAAGCTACCCAAATACTGAAAAAATAACTCTAGCCCTAGTCCTGGTATTATACTACCACACAACTGGTTGTTTAATAGATCAAAATGAAAGAAAAGCATCCACCAGTGAAAAAAAGCAGGTAATAAAAGATATCACATGGATGTAGTGTGTGTGAAAGGAGGTATGTTTTCAGTCTCTATACATCTGTCTTTCTCTTTCCTGAGCCGCCTAAATGAATGTTGTCACTCTCCTTTGGCAGGACATGCTTCCTATTTTCATTTCAGGGTGGCCGTATTGTCATCTATTTTGAAACCTCTATTGAGTTTTCTTTCCTTAGCTCTCAGGGCTGAATTTATGATAACACAGAGAGGTAGTCTCTCTTTTGACAGCCTTTCTTTACACCGCAGATGATGGAGGGTGAACCAATTTTCACTATGAACTAAAGTCTTTACAGGCCCTTAAAAATTGTAGTCTGCTTTGTTGGCATCTCATGCCAACAAGTGCACTGCCAGGAACTCAACCTTGACATTTATGCAATGACATCAGTAAGATAAAATTTTCAAAACACGCCCTAGTTAATGCCACTTGAAAGATGCCACCCGCTGTTTCTGTTAGTCATTTTCTAGATTATGTATTACAGTATTAATCTTTCAAGTCAACTTGACACTGTTTTTATATATGTAAAGATGTCTTATCAATGTTGAAAACCAGTTTTTGCTGTCATACATTATTTTCAGGATAATTTGGATCATTATCATGGGATAATTTCGAGCTACAGGCAAAACAAGTGAAAGAGGTTTTCACAAAAATCATTAAGCCCCCATTAAGCAATTAAACATCTAAAAGTGTCTTTATTTGTATGTTTTCAGAGAGGAGTACCTTTCCTTTGTCCATGAAAATGATCTTACTCGCGTTGACTGACAGATCCAATGCGTGACGCCTCAGACAGCGCGCAATCCCGATATACACACATACACAGAATTATAGGATTTCAAAATATCGGTCTTGGCGAGTATTTACGAAACATTATCTGTTATGTCTTATGTGAACGTTTGGTTAACTGTTGGGGAAAAACATCCGATGTGTGACATTATTTTAGATCTGTGCGGTACAGTAGGTCTTAATATATAAGCTGTCTGTTTCATTAATGTTAATCAAACAATTGTGGTATCATGGGGAAAAAAGTTCAATATATATTTTTCCTGTAGATATTTGGTTTTGACTTGGTGTGTGTCAAATTTGGTGTTATTACTAGGGATTTTAAGGTATGGTTGCTAGGTGATTTTGTTTTAGAACCTTCAGAAAACTTTAACTCGACTTTGCTGACTCTATAGACTTTTTTTTGTCTGATTCAGACAAATCATACATAATTTTGAAGGTTTTATAATAGAGAATGAAAATAACTATATGGTTTCTATATATAAATAACTAACTCATTTTTGGAAATTTGCTCATTTTGCCAGCACGGGTCACATATATTATCATTAAAAAATAGTTATTTTAAATTGTATAAATTTAATTTTATACTGTTTTTACTGCATTTTTAATGTTATAATAAATGCAGCCTGGGTGAGCGTAAGAGAAAAAAAAAGACCTTTTTTGACTGGTAGTTTATATATGGGTGTGTATATACAGTTTGTCTTTATTTTTTTTTCTGTGAAGTATTACTGAAGCTTATTGCAGCTTATGTGGAAGCAGAGAGGAGGTGTTTAAACAGTGATTAAGTGTAAATGAAGTATAAAATGTGACATCTGGGTTTAGGGGAATTTCTCCATTTATGGTGTTCATTTCTCTCACCGAGTCCTCTCTGTTTAGATTTGCTCTTATTTGAGTGGTTTAGGATCAGGATCGGAGAGAGCCGCTTTAGCTCTGTTCTGATGTTTTATTCTCCTTTGTGTTCCAGGGAGACGTGGAGACTCACACAGCAGGAAGACCTCGTTCAAGGCTGTGAGAGATCGGAGCACCATCCGCTGCTTTATAATAGTGGGTAAGTGAGTCTGCAGTGAAACACGCTCAGAGATGTAAAGAAAGAAAGGTGGAACACTGCTGGTAGGATGTAGTTAATTAAATCTTGCGCAAAATAAACTGTTGCTTTGTGCCTGTTGCTGATGTTTCTCCAAGGGCTTTATCAGAACCGTAGGCACTAGTGCTAGGCCATATATTGAATTGTGACAATCGCAGTGATTTTAATGCATTGTGTTTTTGTCCATTGTCTTGTGACTCGTTTGTGCCTGGTAAGATGTTTTAGTGTCTACTGACCTCAGCAGCAAAAAAGTGTTGATAAGTTGGCAGATTTTATTCATTTCTGTGAATCAGTCTGTTTTGATAAATATGAATAGTTGGCATCATGACTTGATGTCTTGGTCTATATTTCATCATTAAAATAGACACATACTACCATTCAAAAGTGTAGGCTTGATAATGTTTTTTGAAAGAAGTCTCTTATGCTCACCAAGGCTGCATTTATTTGATCTAATAATACTGTAAAAACTGTAATATTTTGAAATTTTATTATAATTTAAAGTAACAATATGATTTAAAATGTCATTTATTTCTGTGATGCAAAACTGAAATTTCCACAGCAGTTACTCCAGTCTTCAGTGTCACATGATCCTTCAGAAATCATTCTAATATGCTGATTTGCTGCTCAAGAAAAATTATTTATTATTATCATCAATGTTGAAAACCGCTGTGCTGCTTAATATTTTTGTGGAAACCGTGGCACATTTTTCTCAGGATTCTTTCACTAGAAATGTCAAAAGAATAGCATTTATGTAAAATAGTTGTTTGTAGTCATTCTTTGTAGTTTTCAGTTAGTGAAAAGTGTAAAAATGATGTCTTGTTTTTACTGTATTTTACGGTTTCTTTTTCTAATTGGTTGAAATGATGATTTCTCTTTTTTGGGACAAAAAGTTTTCTGTTAAGCCATTTAAAGGGCTTAATTTTCCATTTTTAATGTAATTTTTCAAATATATCACCCAGTCTGTAGGTTCTCTGATTTAAATTGTGGATGAGCAATGGAAAATGACATTTATTTCTCATGGTAATATGACTCATCTTTTTAAGAATTAAAGAGTTGCATTCATTTAATTAACAAAGGAGGTATGAATATAGCCTTTGTGCTAGGTTTCCATGACTTGCCAGCAGAGACATACGGCAGCCTCAGAGATGAAATTACATGGGCCTGGATTGATTTACCTCTCACTTTTCAGCTCTCGTGACGTGTGTCAAGTTCTGTTATTGACGCCAGTTGCCAGTCAGAGCGTATAAACTTTAAGGCTGGGTAACTGGGTTACTGATTTATTTCAGATTTCTACAGTATGTAGATTAATGATTCTGTTGCAGTGTCAACAGGCTTGTTTTAGTTATTGTGTCATCGTTTGATCGCACACTGTTGATGCACTTTTTTCCCCTCGTACTTGCAAATAATTTTGGTTGTTACAGGTTACTGCACAATGCTAATATAATGACACAGATGACAACATACTTCCAGATTTGGAATAAGAAGCATATTAAAAAGCTGCCTGGAAGAAGTTACATGTTAGGACACAATTTATTTTCAATGAGATGGGCCAATGGTCATGGCATTTATAGTGGCCGCAATCCTGTAAATCTGATTCACCAGTAGCTGTTTCCAGTTGCGAATTTAACTTCTAATAAAGTTTAACTTTATTGTCCATTCTGTTTGTCACAGAGCGGAAATTTGTCTTTGACACTGGTGACATAGATACATCCACATTAATGTTTAAAAATCACATCATGCATTAGCAACACAAACACAACATTTTCCAGAATTATACAATTAAACACTATCTCCATCAATCCTTACACATTTCAAATCATTCACAATAATAAATATCATCCACAATCATCAAATCATCCACAATAATATATATGTAAAAACAACATCTAACGAACCAATCCATTAAAAAAACAAAACACCATAGTGTCGTTCTCTTGCATTACTTTAGTATGAATAGTATGATTTAAGATAATTAGTGCCATTGGGACAAACAATTTATTTTATACACGTTTCTTCTGGCCAAAGGAATTGAGTCTACGCCCAGATGGAAGCATTTCAAAAGTAGAATGAAGGGGGTGGGTATGATCTTTAAAAATCGCGATTGCCGTTTTTTCCATAAAACAGTCAAATAAGCCCTGAAGTGAGTGTTGTTTATGTCCAATGATCTTACAGTATTTGCTTGATTAATTATTTGTGAATGTTTTTTCTTCTGTTTAACTGTTAGATTACCGTACCATGAAACAATATTATATGTAAGAATACTCTCAATCATTGATATATATACCATAGTTAGATTGTGCATGCTAGTGTTAAAACTCCTCAGTTTTCTAAGACCAAGACGTTGTCTTGCCGTAAAGCACTGTTTCCATCCCATGTGTTCAAGAGAACAAAATCATCACTTCCTGGAAAACTGGCGCAAAAATATCTGTAATAAAAAGTAATAAAAAGGAAAACACTTGCTCTTTTTCGCACATCATAAATGACTTGCGGCTCAGAGCGTGCAGACCAAATGCAATAAACACTCATGTTCTTTTGCATCCAGATGCCTGGTGTTTGGGAACGCAACCGTGTGTGACAATTCTGGGAGGTAGGGCTGGCCGATAAAACGCTAATAAATATCCCAATATCATTTTCCTCGATAAAACGATAACAAGAGTTTCATAATTGTTCATAACGAAACCGCATTACTCATTTGAACCGTGTCACACGGACCATTTATCCGCTCTGCTTAAATTTCAAACGGCAGCGCGAGCTTACTAGAGCTGATGTGTTTACTCGCTGATCGGTCTCGGTCACATGACCACTAAACAGCTCTGTGAGATCCAGTGAGAAGCGTGTCACAGCGATTTGAACTAGTTTAAAGCCAGATGAAACAGCGCTTACAAACAGGAGAAACACTGCACGCAACGATACAGTCAGAAGTCTTTGCAATCTACAAATCACCATCATTTACCATGGATTTACTGTAGTAACACTAACTGCACAATGGATATTCATATAGAATTCTATTATAATTATTAATGTAGACATGTATTAAATGTAATAAAGGAGTAATGGAATATATTTACAGTTTTTTGTGATTTTAAGCTATAGCATTTGTGCATTTATATTTAATGTTTTTAGGCTACTGTTTTTCATACAAATACTATAGAAACCATAGTTACGTTTTACTGTGGTGGTGCTGTGTGCGTGGTTTTACCTGTGGTATTCATGATCTAAATGTATGCTACTACTAACAAAGACCAATGGTTAATTTTATTATATAACTCAAAGAGTCAGAATATTTATATTTTACCATATAAAAATGAGGTTACAATTTTTTGTTAATGAACATATATGTATATCTGCATCCTAACTCAAGCTACTACTGT
>CM077172.1:8016577-8031577 GCA_039654105.1 Coreius guichenoti | reverse complement strand
CTGACAAACTTCAGACGGGCCTGGACATGCGCTGGCTTGAGCAGGGGGACCTTGTGTGCGCTGCAGGATTTTAATCCATGACGGCGTAGTGTTACTAATGGTTTTCTTTGAGACTGTGGTCCCAGCTCTCTTCAGGTCATTGACCAGGTCCTGCTGTGTAGTTCTGGGCTGATCCCCTCACCTTCCTCATGATCATTGATGCCCCACGAGGTGAGATCTTGCATGGTGCCCCAGACCGAGGGAGATTGCCCGTCATCTTAAACTTCTTCCATTTTCTAATAATTGCGCCAACAATGTGTTGTCCTGTAGCCCATCCCAGCCTTGTGCAGGTCTACAATTTTATCCCTGATGTCCTTACACAGCTCTCTGGTCTTGGCCATTGTGGAGAGGTTGGAGTCTGTTTGATTGAGTGTGTGGACAGGTGTCTTTTATACAGGTAACAATTCAAACAGGTGCAGTTAATACAGGTAATGAGTGGAGAACAGGAGGGCTTCTTAAAGAAAAACTAACAGGTCTGTGAGAGCCGGAATTCTTACTGGTTGGTAGGTGATCAAATACTTATGTCATGCAATAAAATGCAAATTAATTATTTAAAAATCATACAATGTGATTTTCTGGATTTTTGATTTTTTTTTTTTTTGATTTTTAGATTCCATCTCTCACAGTTGAAGAGTACCTATGATAAAAATTACAGACCTCTACATGCTTTGTAAGTGGGCAAACCTGCAAAATCGGCAGTGTATCAAATACTTGTTCTCCCCACTGTATATATAAAATAAATGTTATATTTTATTTAAAAAATATTAAATTTAACCACCTCTAATTTTTTCTTTGATTTACTTTTGCCATCTTCTAGCACTCAAACTAAATTATTAATAACACTAATAACAGTGTTAAAAGGAATAATATTTAGCAGATCACAAAATGATCTTTTATTTTGTTTTATTTTAATTTTATTTGATATTTTATTTTAAATTTTAGATTTTATTTTAAATATTTGGTAATATTTTAATGTTGTGCATCCCTAATTGTATTTATTGTATTATTATGGACGCAACCCATGAGAATTAAAAATAAATAAATTGTGTTTTACTAGTTTTCGTTTTAGATCGTTTCAACTATGGGCGAACCACATTAGTAGCCAAGTAACCAAACGTCAATTAAATTCTTTATCAATATGAGCAAACACCAACAGTTTTGTCTTCATTACTTGTTTAGGATTTACTTGTTTAGTTTACCCAATGTTTCTGCACCATTGTTTTTGTTGTTTAGATCTTAAACCTTTGATGTTTCACAGTGTGGTCTGCAGTCTTCTCTTGCTCTTGCTCCTTTACTGTTTTTCACAGATTACATCCATTCTCCTTGTTACATGTATTATAGAACACAGGAGAAGGAATGAAACCCTGAAGGCAGATATGCGCTTTCAGGTTTGATCTTTCTGTCATTCATTGCTGTAATAAGGCCTTGCTTCAGAGTTAGAAGGAGCTGTCTTGGACTGTAAGGGATTTTCAATGACCTTTCAAAATAACAACTGTCCTGTATGATGTATAAATGCAGTGTCTAACATATATAAGACACACACACACACTTTTCACCTTGGCTCGTATGGGAAATATGGGTTCTAATCCGACTCATGTTGTGGCCCAATCCCGTTTCATATCTGATAAAGCTAACTTTTTTGCTCAAGTCTGAGTTTTGTAAAACTTATTTAGCTGTTCTCTGGCTGTTTATTGATCAGATATGAATATAGTTGCTCCCTGTAGACCTTATTATAAATATACGCCCTGCTTTAAAAAAAGAGCCATCTTGTTCTCATCTGAGAGCTTTTGGAGGAAGTTCTGCCCAGACTCCCAACAATCCGATACCTGGATCAGAGCCATGAGCTTGGAACAACAGCCGGACCACTATAGAATGCAACAGTGTGGTTCTGGAAGAATAAAACCCATCTGTTTTCTTCAATGACAAAGTGAGTTGACAACTTTGTGTAGCTTAATATTTTGCAGTACACTTCAAATATATTGTACAGTCAAAATAATTTAAGCCTTTTTTCAAGATTTACACATTTCAATTAATAATAAAATTAATTAAAATAATTATTTATAATAATATTGTTATTATTGTTTTTTTCCTTTGAATCAAAGGTTTTAATGTGATTCATCTTCATGCTGGTTGGTTTGGTTCAAGGCTTAATGCTCTATTGAGGAATTTTTTTGAAATGCCTATGGAGAAAATGTATGGGAAAAATGGTTTCGGAACCAAGGCCACTGAAAAGGAGTGCACTCGCTGTTACTCTCTTGTTGCCTGTGTAGTCACCCACAGATCCTCTCCGTGCCTACCAGTAGCTGACATCAATATAGTTTCTTCCGTCCTGGTCGCCGCCTCCTACTCCTCCTCACTATTGATGGATGACCCCGTTGATAAAGGCAGGACTGCAGTGCAGCGTCATTACAAATGCATATCTGGGACTTCTGCAGCAGCTAACGAAACTGAAGAGAGCTAAATCTCCTTGCGCCGCTGTCCTTTGTTATGTAGAACAGCAATACATCTTTTCACAGCGATATTAAAATCTCTCTTTTATTTCATATGTGGGTAGTGAGGCATTAAATTCTGTAATGGTCCAGTACTTTATATATGTCAGAACTGGCAATGTCGAATAAAGCTTTCATCGATCATTTTCACGGGGTAACTGCTCCTCGCTGTGCGATACAGGTCGAGACTAGAAAGGGCCTTTCCAGCTTGAAGTCTACATGGTCGTCTCAATCTGAGCAAGACTTTTTAATTCTATTTTTTTTGTTGGTTTCGCACTGTGCAGAGGTTTGAAATAAGGCGAACAGTGTTATTTTAGTATCATTGAGAGAGTTTTCATTTTAAAGTTTTATTAATTTAGTTGTTGACATTTATACGTTTTTTACAAATATGTCTATGTAGTTTTTATAAATTTATTTCTGGTTTAGCTTTAGTTATTTTAGTAGTTAATGTTGTTTTTTTTTTTGTTTTGTTTTTTTTCAAGCAACAAAAATATTTTTAGTTTATTATAACCTTGCTATATACAATTATTAGTATACAATATATAATTTACTATATTATTATTATTTCACTAATATTCTGAATATGACTTTAATTATATGCTGTTACGCTGTGTTTTTTTATAAATAAATAAATATATATATATATATATATATATACACACACACACACACACACACACACACACACACACACACACACAGAGAGAGAGTGGGGAGAACAAGTATTTGATACACTGCTGATTTTGCAGGTTTGCCCACTTACAAAGCATGTAGAGGTCTGTAATTTTTATCATAGGTACACTTCAACTGTGAGAGACGGAATCTAAAACAAAAATCCAGAAAATCACATTGTATGATTTTTAAATAATTAATTTGCATTTTATTGCATGACATAAGTATTTGATCACCTACCAACCAGTAAGAATTCCAGCTCTCACAGACCTGTTAGTTTTTCTTTAAGAAGCCCTCCTGTTCTCCACTCATTACCTGTATTAACTGCACCTGTTTGAACTCGTTACCTGTATAAAAGACACCTGTCCACACACTCAATCAAACAGACTCCAGCCTCTCCACAATAGCCAAGACCAGAGAGCTGTGTAAGGACATCAGGGATAAAATTGTAGACCTGCACAAGGCTGGGATGGGCTACAGGACAATAGGCAAGCAGCTTGGTGAGAAGGCAACAACTGTTGGCGCAATTATTAGAAAATGGAAGAAGTTCAAGATGACGGTCAATCTCCCTCGGTCTGGGGCACCATGCAAGATCTCACCTCGTGGGGCGTCAATGATCATGAGGAAGGTGAGGGATCAGCCCAGAACTACACGGCAGGACTTGGTCAATGACCTGAAGAGAGCTGGGACCACAGTCTCAAAGAAAACCATTAGTAACACACTACGCCATCATGGATTAAAATCCTGCAGCGCACGCAAGGTCCCCCTGCTCAAGCCAGCGCATGTCCAGGCCCATCTGAAGTTTGCCAATGACCATCTGGATGATCCAGAGGAGGAATGGGAGAAGGTCATGTGGTCTGATGAGACAAAAATAGAGCTTTTTGGTCTAAACTCCACTCACCGTGTTTGGAGGAAGAAGGATGAGCACAACCCCAAGAACACCATCCCAACCGTGAAGCATGGAGGTGGAAACATCATTCTTTGGGGATGCTTTTCTGCAAAGGGGACAGGACGACTGCACCGTATTGACGGGAGGATGGATGGGGCCATGTATCGCGAGATCTTGGCCAACAACCTCCTTCCCTCAGTAAGAGCATTGAAGATGGGTCGTGGCTGGGTCTTCCAGCATGACAACGACCCGAAACACACAGCCAGGGCAACTAAGGAGTGGCTCCGTAAGAAGCATCTCAAGGTCCTGGAGTGGCCTAGCCAGTCTCCAGACCTGAACCCAATAGAAAATCTTTGGAGGGAGCTGAAAGTCCGTATTGCCCAGCGACAGCCCCGAAACCTGAAGGATCTGGAGAAGGTCTGTATGGAGGAGTGGGCCAAAATCCCTGCTGCAGTGTGTGCAAACCTGGTCAAGAACTACAGGAAACGTATGATCTCTGTAATTGCAAACAAAGGCTTCTGTACCAAATATTAAGTTCTGCTTTTCTGATGTATCAAATACTTATGTCATGCAATAAAATGCAAATTAATTACTTAAAAATCATACAATGTGATTTTCTGGATTTTTGTTTTAGATTCCGTCACTCACAGTTGAAGAGTACCTATGATAAAAAATACAGATTTCTACATGCTTTGTAAGTGGGCAAATAAATAAATAAATAAATAAAAGACCGGTCAGTGCATCACGTGATCAACTGCTAAATTCAAATGTGCTTTCGCGCGTTGGCTGGTGCTGAGCCAAAGACGGACACGCTCAGCGCTCGACATATACAACTATTCAGTGTTTTCAACCGCATAATGTTTATTTTAGGTTTCAGACATTTAAATAGACATAAGTACCAGCAAAACAATACATTTAGAGTTTGTAAAATACACACTGATGTCTATGGAAGCTGCAATAATAATCCTTTCCGTTATAATCGGACAACAAGTTTTATTCATATCAGATACACATTGTGTAAGTAACTTTAAAGTTTAATCTATTCTTCTCCCAGTTCACCGGTCACTTACTTTCATGTATTTCTGGAGAAAATAACGTAAAAATTGTATATCCAATAGATCCGATTCTCTGAACTGTGGCACAAACTAAAATGGTGGCGCCCATTGGGCATTTAGCTCAACTAACGCGATCGTTATAAAGGTGTTTAAACAACAAAACACATCCACTTGCCCATATTTGACAGTCAGAATATCAGATATTTCATGCTATAGTTAACAAATTTGTGAGTATTTTTAATAAAAGAGAAAAAATTAAATAAAAGCAGATCATCAGTTATACAGCACTATTGTGACTGCGGTGTGTCACGTGACAACAATGACACATCACCATGGAAACAATAGTGATACGTGTCGCCTTGAAAAACTTGCGCTGGGGGTTCAGCCACAATATTTTAAACGTACGTGTGGAAGGGTTGAACTTCATTCTAGGTTCTTTTTAAACCATTTTTTTTGGCGTAGATGACATACAAAACTGGGTGGTCAGTATCTGTCTGAAACAAATTTATTTATTCGGCTGAACCACAGCCCTGCTGACATCCTGCTGCAAATATGACCGGTGCGATTAATGAGGGAATTAAATTATGCCTTTTTCCTTTAGCATCAATTATTTTCATTATGGGTGTGACAAATAGGAGGTCTCTGGGTTCAGTCGTGTTCCTGTGGGAGTGGGGACGTGGAGTGTGAGTTCATTATTGAATTTGCTGTCAATATAAATAAGTGCAGTGAAATCTAAGGGCAGCTGCCATCCTATCATCTCCCATAACACAAATCAGAGCTGAAGCCCTGGAGGTTTGGACCCTTCCTGATAACGCTCCACCTCTGCCTCTGCAGACTTGTCAATAGTGCCAATTATGTAGATGTTTGTGATTTTTGTCATGTGGACCGGGTAGTGTAAGGAAAACCCAATACATGTCCCATCTGCCATGGTTTTAATCAAAAGTTTTTGACCTCTGCCAGATAGTCCTCTATTTGTTATTTAAGGCCTTTGACGGAGCTTTTATAAAGCTTTAGATGTATCTCTTATCAAAAAAGTGTGGATTTTGGGAAAGAGGCTTGTTGAATCAGTCGCTATAAGACTTTTGACAGAGTGACTTATAAGACAGAGTGTTGTCTTATCTGGAATGTTCAGTGCAGATGTGTTTGACGACATGAACACTATCATTTTCTGAGGCAGCAGTGAACGCGGTGCTATCTGATCAGTGTGTGTGCTGCTGGATCCAGAGCTCTTCACTAGCTGTTTCCATGCACGTTTAATTTATGTGAAAAATCTGAATATCACACAAACATTATGCCAATAAATCAGAAACTCATCACTTCTGGGGAAATGGCAATGGAAATAGAAGTTGTATCCACTGTGGCTCTTTTATTGAATGTAGTAAATTACTTGCGGTTTGGAACTATTCAGTCACATAACTTGAGGCAAAGTCACATGACATTATGGTGCATATTTTGGAATTTGTTCAGTAAATGTGTTTCCGTTTATAGTTCATGCACATCCCTTCTTACAGAATAATTTACGGAAATGTACGCTACTGTTCTAAAGTTTGAGGTCAGTAAAAAAATTTTTTTGGGTAGAAATTCATACTTTTAAGGATGCATTAAATTAATCAAATGACAGTAAAGACATTCATAATATTACAAAATATTTCTGTTTCAAATAAATGCTGTTGTTTTCATCAAGAACCCTGAAAAAAAGTATCACAGTTTTCACAAAATATTAAGTATCATAACTATTTTCAAGATTGGTAATAATAAAAAAATATCTTGAGCGGCAAATCAGCATATTAGAATGATTTCTGAAGGATCATGTGACTGAAGACTGGAGTAGTGATGCTGAAAATTCAGCTTTGCATGGAATAAATTACATTTTAAAATGTATTCAAATAGAAAACAATTTTCAATTGTAAAAATATTTCACAATATTACTGTTTTTTTTACTTTGAAATGTAAAACATTAAACTCTTTGTCAAGCCAGACCATAGACTGTAAAAAAAATATGGATGTAGTGTCCGTGGTGTCACCCATAGGTTTCCGAAGAGCATTTGAAGCATTTGAAGTCGGCTGTTGCCGTCTTAGCAGCGCGTCACTCCCGGATAACTGACAATGGGCAGAGAGGCGGGACGTGGATGGAGCTGAGGTGCCTGGTTGATAAATTATATAATTATGATAATTATAATTTAAACGGATGAGTTATAAAACAATTCACCCCCCTCACAGTTGTCATAAAGGGCAAAATTAGCTATATAGACCAAAACCACTTTTTGTACCAGGCTGTAAACATATTTTTTTCTGCTGTAAAGTTGGGCATTTTAACATGAGTGGAGATACAGATTTGACTCCCTTTTGGAGCCTGTCTCTAGCGGTAATTATCTGCTTAGTATTGGCTAGAGCTGAACGATTCTGGATAAATTGAGAATCACAATATTTTTGCTTCAAATAGAGATCACGATTTACCCTCGATTCTGAAAAGACAACTAAACAAAATAATGTAATTGACTAGAGGTTCTGACAAATGTTAACTGCTGCAGTCTATTTAAAATGTTTAATTAATCTGAATGAATTATTTAAAAAAATGTTTGAATGAATAATTCAATGACTCACTCATAAAGAGACTTCACTTGTTTCATTACTGGATGAATTGGCGTTTTTGAACTAATCTCTTAAATGAATAATTCAATGACAAATGCATTTTTTACAGTCACTTGTTGTCACCTGGTGGTGTAACGATGTAATTGATACAATCGTTATTTGTTTCAAAAAGTGATTTGCTTCCATAGACATCAGTGTTTTATATCTGAACTATACGTTTTTATCTTAGTACTTCTGTGATTTTTATATCAATATTTGTAACACAGAAATAACGATAATGTGTGTTTGTTCATACCTATACATAACTGCTTTCTCTGGGTCAGCAGTAGCGCCAACTCAGATTGTGATTTTTGTCAACGGTTTAATAGACACAGGTGAATCGTTGTCATTTAGGAATGATATCGCTTGGGTGTTTGAATCGAGATAATTTAACAGTTAATCATGCAGCTCAAGTATTTGCCAGAATTGTAATATTCGTGCATCACTAGAAAAATCCTGGACTTCGTTGGGCTTTTTGTTTTGGGCCAGTAAGGAACCACACAAAAATCCCTGGAGTTGAGAGTGAGACGGTGAGTGAGGCAAGCAAAATCTAGTTTGCCGCCTTTTGTTACCCCCTCTCGTATAATAATGAGGTATTCAATTTAAAATACCTATTTGAAAAGCATAAGAACTCCCTATTAATGCTAGAAAAGCAGCAGTTGTTGTCATCCGAACGTTTATTTTGCTATTTGCTTTTAGGAAAGAAGCTCAGGTGCAACATGCTGGTTTCGGTAGGCCACAACTGCTGGTTTCACATCTGTGGACTATATGAAATCCCCACACTCTTTATGTTTAGAGTTTTGGGGCACATATGTGTGTGCTAGTATCGGGCTAGCAAAGGGCTGTTATGATCGTGAGCTGTGTAGACTGCCCTTGGCCCACAATGCCTTCAGCCTGTGAATCAGCCATTTCCTGGCTGCTGGGCAGACCGTACGTGGCATTAAACATCAAAGCCACAGGTCCGCAGAAGTCATTTCCACTAAGCTGAGAAAAGACCCCGGCCGTGTCTCATAAGGGCCTGAAGACGTTCACTCAAAAAGGATGCTGGGGTTCAGTTCTTGATTATGTAAATCAAAACCCTCCTTCCAAATCAACTTTGATTTGAACCATATTTTAGCTTGGGAAATCTGAATAATTCAACTGTCAAGAGGACCATTTTAAAATGATATAAAATAATGAAAAATACAGCTAAAGAAATCATTTTTTTAAAAATGTAAATGTAAAAATGTCTGGCAAAAGTTGATTTCAGACCGTTTGTACAGGTACAACTTTATTATTTATGCTTTTGAACTTTGTAAATGCACAAAAATTTGATTTGTCCATTTATCGCTGGCTTTCTCCTCCTATTTGCTGCCCAACCATCATGCCTGTTTTTCAGGTGGCATCACAAAAAATGACTTTCTTTTTTTTTTTTTTTTTTTTTCTGGTTTTGTGACTTTTTTTTTTTGTTTTGTTCTAAAGGTCATTTTTGGCCTGAGGCCTCTCTCTCCCTAAAGGCCAGAAAAGTATTGGTGGCTTTATTTTTGATGACTTGAATTGAGGTGATTTGGCGCGATTGTATGTGACGAGGGTGAGCAAAAATGTGGCATCCAAGAGAGAATCACTGAGAGTGAGCAATAAAGAAATAATTTCGTTATGAGATAAATGACTCCTGTCAGAACCTGCAAGAAAAAAATAAACGATTTTATGTTGTTTTTAAAGGTTTCCATCGCTCCAGGATTCAGCACGACGTCAGGATTTATGATTTACTTTGGCTGTTGAGTGTATATTGTTTTATTTACCCTCCATATCTGCTATTTTGTTTTTTATTTTGCCTTATATATTGATAATATAATAATCTTTTTTTTATTTTAATAGGTTTTAATTTTTTTATTTTGTTTTATGTACCCTCCACTTTAGCCGTCAGACGTTCATGCATGCAGAGTTTTTATGAAGTTAGATATCTCCGAATAGCCCTAAATTAACTTCCCCTCCCTTAAATCGGCCGTGCAAATGAACAGCTGTTTCGTTCACACCATTGCTGTGCAGAATCAAATCAGATTGTTAATGCTCATGCTTGCTTGTTTGTAATCAGTAACTCCTCCATAAAAGCTGAATAGCAATGCATTTTCAGAGCAGGGTCGCTGCCGCAGTGAGAGTAGATGTTGGAGGAAGCATAGAAACAGGTTCACTAGATTAATGCTGCTGATGTAATGAGAGCAGAAGTTGTTTGTTTCTGTGTCTGCGCAGTCTGGGTCCTCTCTGCACCTGCAACCTGTAGGGATTCAGCAGGCCGGTGCAAGGGGCGTGACCCTTAAAATGCCTGTGTTTGCAAGTATCCTTGTAAGCACAGTCATTTATGTCTTAAAGGTGCTGTATGTAATTTTTTTTTTTTACTGTAGATTTAGGAAACATGCTAAGTTCACATACTCTCTCAAAAACAATGCTACTGCCAGTTATTTTACTTTGAAATGTGCGTTCCAGGTCAGAATGTCTGTTTTTGTTTTGGGTTGTGTGATTTCACCAATTGCCAGTTTACCCAATAGTATTTTGAAACCCCGGGTTGCTAGTTGGCAAAAAACACAGCGAATTGCCAGCAAACAAACTACGTCAGAGATCGCAGATACTACCCGACTTAAAAAGCCACGGCATCCATCTAAAAATCTCTGTCTAGAGGCGTATTAAAACGCAGATAAATCAACTCATCAACTTACATTGTAATGCTTGTCGCCTTCCATTGTCCATTGCGCTCGTTCCTGTTGCGTGTCCTCAATGTGGTAACCCACGCGGGAGTGTCGAGTCTGAGGAGGAGGGGGTGGGAGAAACAACCCTCTCCAATATTTTGAATTTGAACTGTAGTACCCATTTCAACCACTAGCTGTCAATATTACATACTGCACCTTTAAGTGAACATAAACAGTCGAGAAAGAAAACGCATGTGTAGCAGTATATTGGATCAGTGCAGTCTGTCTTAAAGTGACAGCAGCCTAATAAACCTGCTGTCATCTGTGTTATTAATGTTAAGCAAACAACAAAAAAGAGAAAATTAGGGATGCCCCGATATGAAAATTTTGGCCGTTACTATAATTCTTTGTATTTGAAAGCCGATAACTGATATATTGGCCGATAAATCTAAATCCAAATTTTTGTATCATTTTTGGAGAGCCTGATTACAAAAACAATATGGATCCATATGACAGACTGGAGCTGCACATGTTGCTCTTAACTGTATTTTTCTTTTTTGAAGTGATTTCAATCATATTTCAAGCATCTAAAGTATGTCAGCTGAAGTAAATAATCCATTATTTATCGGCTTTAATATACAGTGGGGAGAACAAGTATTTGATACACTGCTGGTTTGCCCACTTACAAAGCATGTAGAAGTCTGTAATTTTTATCATAGGTACACTTCAACTGTGAGTGACGGAATCTAAAACAAAAATCCAGAAAATCACATTGTATGATTTTTAAGTAATTAATTTGGATTTTATTGCATGACATAAGTATTTGATGCATCAGAAAAGCAGAACTTAATATTTGGTATAGAAACCTTTGTTTGCAATTACAGTGATCATACGTTTCCTGTAGTTCTTGACCAGGTTTGCACACACTGCAGCAGGGATTTTGGCCCACTCCTCCATACAGACCTTCTCCAGATCCTTCAGGTTTTGAGGCTGTCGCTGGGCAATACGGACTTTCAGCTCCCTCCAAAGACTTTCTATTGGGTTCAGGTCTGGAGACTGGCTCTCTCAACTCCTTAGTTGCCCTGGCTGTGTGTTTCGGGTCGTTGTCATGCTGGAAGACCCAGCCACGACCCATCTTCAATGCTCTTACTGAGGGAAGGAGGTTGTTGGCCAAGATCTCGCGATACATGGCCCCGTCCATCCTCCCCTCAATACGGTGCAGTCGTCCTGTCCCCTTTGCCGAAAAGCATCCCCAAAGAATGATGTTTCCACCTCCATGCTTCACGGTTGGGATGGTGTTCTTGGGGTTGTACTCATCCTTTTTCCTCCAAACACGGCGAGTGGAGTTTAGACCAAAAAGCTCTATTTTTGTCTCATCAGACCACATGACCTTCTCCCATTCCTCCTCTGGATCATCCAGATGGTCACTGGCAAACTTCAGACGGGCCTGGACATGCGCTGGCTTGAGCAGGGGGACCTTGCGTGCGCTGCAGGATTTTAATCTATGACGGCGTAGTGTGTTACTAATGGTTTTCTTTGAGACTGTGGTCCCAGCTCTCTTCAGGTCATTGACCAGGTCCTGCCGTGTAGTTCTGGGCTGATCCCTCACCTTCCTCATGATCATTGATGCCCCACGAGGTGAGATCTTGCATGGTGCCCCAGACCGAGGGAGATTGACCGTCATCTTGAACTTCTTCCATTTTCTAATAATTGCGCCAACAGTTGTTGCCTTCTCACCAAGCTGCTTGCCTATTGTCCTGTAGCCCATCCCAGCCTTGTGCAGGTCTACAATTTTATCCCTGATGTCCTTACACAGCTGTCTGGTCTTGGCCATTGTGGAGAGGTTGGAGTCTGTTTGATTGAGTGTGTGGACAAGTGTCTTTTATACAGGTAACAATTCAAACAGGTGCAGTTAATACAGGTAATGAGTGGAGAACAGGAGGGCTTCTTAAAGAAAAACTAACAGGTCTGTGAGAGCCGGAATTCTTACTGGTTGGTAGGTGATCAAATACTTATGTCATGCAATAAAATGCAAATTAATTATTTAAAAATCATACAATGTGATTTTCTGGATTTGTTTTAGATTCCGTCTCTCACAGTTGAAGTGTATCCATGATAAAAATTACAGACCTCTACATGCTTTGTAAGTAGGAAAACCTGCAAAATCGGCAGTGTATCACATACTTGTTCTCCCCACTGTATATCGGCCAAATTTTCTTATCGGGCCAATAACGATAACATTAAAAATGAACATATATCAGCCGATACTGATATGGTGGCCGATATATCGTGCATCCATAGAAAAAATCTCTCACTGCTCTTGACTGAATCAATTTGTGTCACTTTATTAAGAATAAATGTATATTTAATTTACACAGTGAAGATATGCAGTGTTTTTATACATTTGATTTCTCTATGTAGGCTAGTATTTCTTTTCTAGTGCCTGAAGTTTTTCAGGTAGGTCTATTTCTATTGTAGTTTGTTGCTTGTAATTAGTTTCTTTGTTCTTATTTTATCACTAATACATTTAGCAAAGGTGTTTTACATCTAATTTGATTTTTGTTTTAAGTTGTCTATTTGGTAGCTACACACACACAAGTTGCTTAAAATAATTATTGGTTTATCTCTATTGATAATAGTTTTATTTTAGAATGAGCCTCAGGTCATGAAAGCAGGATTTTCCATAAGAATAAAGCTGTATTGTGAAGTTCAGCACGTTCATCTCTGCAGGAGCTCTGATCCTGATAGTGTTGCTGCGAGGTGCATTTGGGTTGGACTCTTCTCTTGTGACCCTGATAGCCTGATTCCATCATAGCTGTGGGCCATATGGCTCAGTCATGTTTTCTGTCTGTGCGACACGAGATAGTTTCCACCGCCGTGACTGCACCAACCCTGTCCATCATATATTGATTGGAGTGCAGACAATTAGTCTGTGAAACCCAGACAGATCACATGCGACACGGCGGACAGGGAAATTAGAGTGACAGTTTCATCTTGCATAATAGTGGCATTATCTTACCTCAGCGTGCTGTTCATTTAGACTGCTGTCCGTCTCCCAGCTGCTTGTGGGAAGTTAAGAAGCTCAGATAGGTAGTCCAGCTTGATTTCTAGCTCGAAGTGTTGGAATTTGATCAGACGTTGAAAGATGAATGAGGACATTACAGCTCTAATAGTGCTTTTATCATTCAGTTTAGCACATAATGATAGAAAGACCCACTCGTAATCTCATCCACAGATTCTACACAGAATTTTAACGCCTTTAATATGCCAAGTTTTACACATTCCCACAGTAATTAGGCTAATTTTGATTATTCTTTCTATAAAAGATACCAGTTTAACACATTCTACTATATTTAAAGTCACCATGATATCAACATTTAACAATTCTTGTTTCTTTTATGGAATTGCAGTATTTATTATAAATTATTTATCCGTGCACATCATTTATTTTTTTTTAAATTCACGTGCCTTTTGTAATATTTAATCAAAATAATTTCCACTCCCTTTTGCAGCGACATCTCTTCTCTGATGATGTGTTTACTGGCGCAAGGGCAGGACAACCTGTCACTCACAGCGACCAACCAATAGCAAACCACAACCATCCAATTAATTCCCGGTGGACAAAATCAAGTCCCGCCTTATGTTTTTTTTCTTTTTTGAGAAGCCATTTCATTCAGATATACATCACAATAGGGAAGAAAATACTATCACAACTTCCATTTCAAGCCAACTTTAAATCCTTTTTACAGATTTTGCCCCAAAATCAATTAAGAAAATGCAGATTTTCCACCTAGGTGTGCCGGTAATATTATTGATAACCGATGTTCAGGGCCACATGGAATCTGCTGACTTTTTTTGTGATTTCTGCGCTGAATTTTTGGAAAAATATGCGGAATTATGCGGAATGGTTTTAAATGTATTAAAAAGATCTAAGAGTATTGGAACTGAAAACATTACAAATAAAATATAAAATATTCACTTCTTAACTTTTATTTAAGGTTTACAATACAAATCCAAATTGTTGTATCGAACAACTTGTTTTTTAAACAAAGCTAGATCTCTCTTATAGTACATCCACTAAAAGATGGAGAAAATATTGCTTTAGTAATTGTATTGTACACAAATCATTAAATAAACAATTTCATATCATTCAACAATAGAGCAAAATAAATAAATACCTACCTAAGTAAGTAAGTAAGTAAATAAATAAATTAACTACTTTTAATAGCTATAAGTAAGTCATTTTTGCAGATTTTTATGGTTCCTTGTTACTACACGGTCAATTTTATTTTAGTCATTTTAAAATATCACTCTCTCACTAAAAAAAAAAAAGTCATGTCAATCAGCGAAGACTACTACCCCTCAATCACGCACGCGCAGGTTGTGTATGCTTCTCAATGAAGGGCACTAATCTGCGGAAATCTGCTGAGTTTTCTGCGGAATTCTGCGGGCGCTGATTCCATGTGGGCCTGCGATTGTTTTAATACATCACACTAAAATTTTGAATGTAGAAATTTTACAGTAAAATCTGCCATGCTGATAATGAAAACACTTTCTAGATT
>CM077172.1:7976577-8011577 GCA_039654105.1 Coreius guichenoti | reverse complement strand
TTCGTAGAAAAGTTTTTGTTTTTCATGAGACTTTGACTTCCTACTTTTTTCCATATATTAAAGGTGCACTATGTAAAAATTTTTTAGTAAAATATCCAGAAACCACTAGGCCAGTGTTATATATTTTGTTCAGTTGAGTACTTACAATATCCCAAATGTTTCCAACTATTTGTAAATCGTGAGAAAATTGCTATTTTAACCAAGGAACCGGGACATGTGAGGGAGTCGCCTGTCAATTGCGTCATATCTGCGTTACCCTCGGTTTCCGGTTTAATTTTGCAGAAATGCTTTACTCATACTGCATTGTGCAACAAGTGTCATAGCAGCCGCCGAGCGAACGCACAGAGTAATGTCATAACATCATTTTCAACACACTCAAATGTATCTAATATGATAAACAGAGCTGCGTTACTTCATACTCATGACCGGAAAAGCGGAAATGGCGCCGGCGACTGTGGCATAATAAAAGTCCCACTGCTCGCGAGGCGTGTGTTGCGTTCATCTTATTAACAATCGCTCCAGCGGCCTTGCTTAGCTCCCACAACACTCGGTCCCGCTCTGCTTCATACTACAGTAACGTTAATAATCGCATCCATGAACATGATTTCTGCCTGAGTCCTATCCCGATTCTTTTCAACCGGCTATGAGGTAAAGACCACATGTCCCAAGATTCTGCGCTCAAACTTGGCGTCATCAAGCTTCGCCTTTGTTTTGAATAGGCGACCTCTAGCGGACGGAAAAGTTACATAGTGCACCTTTAAGGAGTGGAAATGGCTAATAAGTCAATAAGTGCTCCTCTGCCGTCATCTACTGGTTATAGTGGTCATTTCCTGTCTTTTTTTAAAATAAAAGTGCTTGTTTGCCACAAATTGTTAGTTTTCCTACACCGTTAAACTTTTAGTTTTACAAATAATCACATTAAAAATAAATAACAATAAAAATGGATAATATTTAGAGCTTCGAAGTGCTGGAAAAAGTGTGAAGCACTTGAAAGCCCTTGAAAAGTGCTTGAATTTCACTCTCAAAAGGTTGTACAAACCCTGAGATGAATAATTAAAAAAAAAAAAAAAAAACATTTGACTATTTCTGCCACAATACCATGGGGTGTTACTACAGTAAATACATGGTGAATGTTGGGTGATCTGTGGACTGAAACTCCTGAACTTTGTTGATGCACCAATGTTTCTCCTGGTTTCCATGTCAGCGCTGTTTCCCACTAGATCTCGCAGTAGCGATGTTATTAATTATTTTGTTATTATTCTGTGGTGAATTCAAACGCTTTCTCACTGGATCTCCCAGCTCTGTGTAGTAACGGAGTGGTGTGATCGAGATCAGCCCGTGTATGAGCTCAAACGAGTAGCACGGTTCCGTTCTGCTTTCGTTTTGTTTGCTGTTTTCGTTTTGTTTGCCGTTTGATGTTTCTCATATGTAACACAAATGGCTGCTCTTATCAGTTGGGCACCGTGGTGGTCACACCAGTGCGACATCTAACAAAATTTAGTCGCTCCATCAGGAAAAAAGGTCGCAAAATGCCACCATTTGTTCGCAGTCTGGAGCGCTGCTTAAGACACAATAATAGCCTCACTAATGTACTGACTACTGAACTAGGGAGCAGATTGAAACACACTCGGTTGTGTCTGTGTTAGTTGTTTAAAATTGTCAAAATGGCTAGGAGAAACACTCTAGCATCATTTGTTTGCCACTTGATATGATGTATCCAATGTGATTGAATTCATACATTTTATGAGTCTGTAAATGTCCTAACAAGTTTTGGGGTCACCTATATGTAGCAATTCAACCATTTGACATCACCAAACAGGTGCCCTCTGATGCAAAGGAAGTTGTTCAAATTCACTTCACTGGAAAGGTAATCACTACTTCCTGTTGGGGCATGAACGGCTTGCTGGTGAAGAAGCTTTAAAGAAGAGAAGGTGAAGACGAAGCCTCTCCATATGTCATAGAGCAGCAGGCCAGCTACGAGGTGGGTGTCCTCAAGAGGATGGGCGTCCTATAGAGAACCATCATGCTCTGCTCTTCAGTACACCACTTCATTTTCTGAATAAGGACAGAAAGCAAGGACGAGCAAGGATAGTTCAGCCAAGCGCCGAGTTATTTGACAGAATGCAGTGCTCAGCAGGAAAGCCAAGGCAATCTGTTTCTCGGGGACCTCTGTCAGCCCAATATAGCACAGTGCCAGATTTTCACATCTCTATATGCGGCCGCACAGTCTATTCTTTTTTTTGTTTTGTTTTGTTCTTTTATTTTCATGAGACTAATGCAATATTTATGATTTAATTTTCACTTAATGATTTGGTCTGTTGAAATCCTGCTTGTGGGAACTAATCCATGTGCATTTATCTTGTGTAATAAAAAGGTAGCGTGCTGACCATATGATGGAGGCAGTACACAGATTTTAACGTGGGCTGCTGTTTATTGTGCGATGGCCAGTGTTTTTTCCTTTTGCATGATTAAGTTGTGCCAGATGTGCAGTTGTTTTGCAAAAAATCTCCATGAAGATTTTATAGCCAGAATCTCTTGCTTTGAGGAGCCCAGTGTTCTCGTATAAAGCCAGAATGTTCACACACGTCTCTTTTTGGCCAAAGAAATTGAGTTTCTTCCAACAACCACATTTAAGTTTAAAGTTCAACTAAAAATGTAAAATGTTGTTATCATTTACTCACTCTCTTATCATTCCAAACCTGTATAGTTTGCTTCAAAAATAATGCAAAGCACCATATATACAATTCATATTTTCATGTGTTGTATTCTAAATCTTCTGAAATCATATGATATCTTTGTATGACAAGCAGATTGAATTTACATTTTTATAACCTTGCTTTCTTGTGTTCACATGCATTGAGCAATATGATGTCTTTAGGAAAGTTAAGTTTAAATATGTTTCTCTGACAAAGCTATCATATGACTTCAGAAAATGTTGAATATTGTGCACAAGTCATATGGACTGCTTATATATAGTGCTTGTTTTAGCATTTTGGAAAGTCAACTTTTTTTATTATATTGGAAAGACTGGCCGTTCTTCAGCATTTTCCTTTTTTGTGATGACAATTTTCATTTTTGTGTGAACTATCTCTATATTGCTGCATTTGCATGATTAAGTTGTGCGGTTTTCTGCAAAAATCTCCATGAAGATTTTATAGCCAGAATCTCTTTCTTTGAGGAGCCCAGTGTTCTCGTACAAATCCAGAATGTTCACACACACAAGTGTTCGTTTTTGTCAAAGGAATTGGGTTTCTTTCCCTGCAAAAACATATTTAGTCTTAAAGGGATAGTTCACCCTAAATGATTCCAATCGTGTATGAGATGCAAAAGCACCGTAACACTAGTCCATATGACTTATGACTCCATGTCTTCTGAAGCCATGTGTGATGAGCTGAAGATTATAATGAAGTTTTAGTCTGTTTCTCACAGAAAGCTATTGTCAAGGTTTGGTTACAGCAATCTACTAGAAAAAGTCCCAGATGCAGAATGACAAAGGGAGTGAAATTTATTGACAAGACAAGGCACAAGGAGGATGGTGATGAGTGAAGACAATCCAGACAGAAGGACAGGGCAGTCAACAGGGGAACAGGGGATGATGGCTAAGATCAGACCCGGGCAGTGTTAGGCTGGAGAACCGAGAAGGTGCAGCACCAGACATTGGCAACCCTGGAGATCAGGCAGCGGCTTGAGGAACCAGAGGCTTGATACTTAGAGCTGCAACTGTAGTACCAGACTGACTTCCCCGTCTTGAGAACTGCAGCCAGGGAGGATCAGGAAGCAGGCAACACAACCAACACAAGACACAACAAGGACAAGACAAGAGAGAGCAACAGGAATATAGCAAGACAAAGAAACCTAACTAAAGCACTACAACTACAGAAAGCAAGAATAGAAAAACTAATTTAACTGGAGATTGCTAAAATGTAAACAAAGTAATTTCTAGAAAGAAATAACTGGAACTACAAGCAAAAGCAAAGAGAAAAGAAGGCAAACAAAAAAGGAACAAAAATAAGGCTAGATAAAACTAGAGCAAAAACTAAGCAGGAACTAGAACAATCCAAAAAAGGGGAAAATTGCAAAACTTTCAAACTAGAAAGTAATGCTGACCAACAAGACTTAGTAGCACAGTAAAGCAAACAAATAATGCAGGAAAAGCACACACACGGCAAGCAACAAACCAGCAAGGAAACAAGGGAAGGAGCACAATATAAAGGGAGCAGAGCACATGAGGATCAGGTGAACACAATCAAGCAAACGAGGACTAGACAAGGACTAAACAGGACTAGAGGAACACATGGTCAACACAAACAAAGACAGAGCCATGTGGTCAGACACAAGACAAAGAAACATTGAACAGAGTCAAGACCGTCTGGGCAGACTGAAGACTGCACAACTTTTATGGTGCTTGTTTTGTCATTTTGGAGCACAGTTGCTTTTGAAAAGTGGCCATTTTTCAGTGTTTATCCTTTTGTGCTCCACAGAAGAAAGTCATTCAGGTTTGGAACAACATGACCGAAATGATGACAGCATTTTCCTATTTGGATGGTTACAAAAAATAAAATAAAATAGTAGAATCATGGCATCTCAGAGTGTTCTGGTGTCCATGAAGGATAAGTGGAAATGCGTCTGTTTCCTCTGCTGACCGCCTGAAAGCAGGTGCTCTTTCATTTCCAGTGTCTGTGACTCGCTCGGTCCTGGTGAATCTCCACAGACGTCCTTGCGTGTAATAAAGGATTAATAGTTTGAGTCATGGCCCCATCTGCCGCTCTGCAGCGCTCAAGACTGTTTATCCCAGCACACCGTGACCTCCTGCTCTTTCAGTACAAGTACACACATACTGAGATGTCAGAGTCTGCGTGGGTATGTTCACTCAACAGTGGACTTCACAGGGTATTTGGCCATCAAAAGTGCGATTCCAAATCATAGGGGAACGTTTATGTTTGGTCTGAAGAGCACTGCAAATGGCATAGGGAGCTAGTGTACTTTAATACATCACATGACAGCAAGTGAAGAGGGAAATTTACCCACCAGTCATTGCACACCACCTCTGTAGTACACAACATTTGAAATGTGAATATTAAAATGCATCATGACAGTGGGTCTCACAACAGTTAGGACAAAATAAATGAACTAAATCACATTTATTTTTAAATTAAACACAGCAGTCACTTTTCATTCGGTTTAAAGGTTTTGAGGATGTTGAATTACATTAAAATGTGTAAATATGTAAAACTTTAAATATGTAATTGTAATGTTAATAATTTATTATATTACATTATATTAAATTAATTATATTATGGTATTGTCACAGTTGAGCCTCTGTGACTAGAGACTCTTATTATGAAGAGAACTCTTATGCTGACCCTGGACTGAGAACATGCATACATACACTTCTTATTGTAACATCATGCACACATTATCTGTTTTGCGCAAATTTGAACACCAATTAACACAGATGTGTTCGTGTCACTGATTGTGTATTGTTTAGTGTTGTTCCTGTCCTCACCATGCCGAAGAAATGACACATGAGTTATACATTTCACTATGTTGATTTATGTATTGTGTTAAGAAGTAAAACAAGACCGGTAATCATGTTAAATGTTTATTGTTTCCATATAACCACATACATATTATAAATAGTCATACTTTAGTACTGGGACATTTTCCCACCACAAACAGACAAAACCCGGTCACAGTAAATGCCACCATTTTAGAGTATCCCATTCCCACCAATAGAAGGCACAGTTCATTGTTCTCATGTGTGAGGGGGAGTTTGGTGATCTGTTTGATTCTTGCTTTAGCATTCTTAAACATTAATAATTAATTGAGTTTGTTTGGTTCCAAATGTTTATATATTTTTGTATTATTATAACGGTTTACCTCTTAGTTACTGTTAAATCATTTTTCTTAAATTTGTCACCTTTAATTTCTAAATGGTTTAGCCCAAGTAGGAGGGGCTTGTCTTTTTTAAGAGGGCCTCTCAGAGTTGTTCAGGAGCTCGTAGAGTGAGTTGGAGATAGTTATTGCTGTATTTTGGGCCAATTTGTTGGCATAGCCAAAAAGTTTGTTTTTATATTTATTTTATATATATATATATATATATATATATATATATATATATATATATATATATATATATATATATATATATATATATATATATATATATATATACACTCACCTAAAGGATTATTAGGAACACCATACTAATACTGTGTTTGACCCCCTTTCGCCTTCAGAACTGCCTTAATTCTACGTGGCATTGATTCAACAAGGTGCTGAAAGCATTCTTTAGAAATGTTGGCCCATATTGATAGGATAGCATCTTGCAGTTGATGGAGATTTGTGGGATGCACATCCAGGGCACGAAGCTCCCGTTCCACCACATCCCAAAGATGCTGTATTGGGTTGAGATCTGGTGACTGTGGGGGCCATTTTAGTACAGTGAACTCATTGTCATGTTCAAGAAACCAATTTGAAATGATTCGAGCTTTGTGACATGGTGCATTATCCTGCTGGAAGTAGCCATCAGAGGATGGCTACATGGTGGTCATAAAGGGATAGACATGGTCAGAAACAATGCTCAGGTAGGCCGTGGCATTTAAACGATGCCCAATTGGCACTAAGGGGCCTAAAGTGTGCCAAGAAAACATCCCCCACACCATTACACCACCACCACCAGCCTGCACAGTGGTAACAAGGCATGATGGATCCATGTTCTCATTCTGTTTACGCCAAATTCTGACTCTACCATCTGAATGTCTCAACAGAAATCGAGACTCATCAGACCAGGCAACATTTTTCCAGTCTTCAACTGTCCAATTTTGGTGAGCTCGTGCAAATTGTAGCCTCTTTTTCCTATTTGTAGTGGAGATGAGTGGTACCCGGTGGGGTCTTCTGCTGTTGTAGCCCATCCGCCTCAAGGTTGTGCGTGTTGTGGCTTCACAAATGCTTTGCTGCATACCTCGGTTGTAACGAGTGGTTATTTCAGTCAAAGTTGCTCTTCTATCAGCTTGAATCAGTCGGCCCATTCTCCTCTGACCTCTAGCATCAACAAGGCATTTTCGCCCACAGGACTGCCACATACTGGATGTTTTTCCCTTTTCACACCATTCTTTGTAAACTCTAGAAATGGTTGTGCGTGAAAATCCCAGTAACTGATCAGATTGTGAAATACTCAGACCGGCCCGTCTGGCACCAACAACCATGCCACGCTCAAAATTGCTTAAATCACCTTTCTTTCCCATTCTGACATTCAGTTTGGAGTTCAGGAGATTGTCTTGACCAGGACCACACCCCTAAATGCATTGAAGCAACTGCCATGTGATTGGTTGATTAGATAATTGCATTAATGAGAAATTGAACAGGTGTTCCTAATAATCCTTTAGGTAAGTGTATATGTATATATATATATATATATATATATATATATATATATATATATATATATATATATATATATATATATATAATCTCAGAGCAGTGGTGCTGCTACTGTTCAAAACATCGTTGGGCCCCTTTTTGTTGCAGTTGGCACACCTCTGTCTCTGTTACAAGTATATTATATTAATTAATCATATTATTGATAAGACACATATAAATTAACCAAATCACATTGATTTTCACATTAAACATTGTCTTTTATCATTTGAAAAGTTTTCAGGTGTAATTTGTGTAAATATATTAATTTAAAAATGTTAATAATAATACTATTGTAATATTGAAAATAATTATTATTGTGTTTATTATATTATTTTATTATATAATAAAGAAAAGTTAAATTAACTAAATCATTTTTTTTTTGCATATTAAATATTGCAAGTCACTTATCACTAAATTGAGGGTTTTTGGGGATGTAGTATTATATTTATTCTATTCTATTAATTCTATTCTTTTAAATTATATTATATATATTTATAGTTAGGCATATTAAATTAACCATATCACATTTACATATTAAACATTGCAATCGCTACCTTGAGAAGTTTTATAATAATTATAACTATAATAATAATAATAATTATTATTATTATTAAAATAATAATAATAATAATAATATTTATTATATTTATAATATAACAGTTGAGACAAATTAAATTGAATCAAGTTCATATTAAACGTTAGTCGCTTATCACTAAATTGAGGAGTTTTGATATGTTATGTAATTTAAAAACAACAACAACGTTATTATGATATATTGCTTTATATTATTAAGTTAAGACAAATTAAATTAACTCAATTAGATTATTCTTATCTACATTACTCAAATTTTGTCTGTGCAATAATGACCTGTTATTGCAAGAAAAACAAACTTTTGCATATAGGGAACACTGTAGGGACCTTGTGAAATCATCAAATGAGTGCTTGATGTCATCAGGATCCATGACTCTCTCCAGGGAAGGATTCAGTATCTTCCTAGGAGCTGCGGTGCATGTGCTGGTCATGCTAGACCTCATGTAGGTCAGTCATTCGCTATGAGAGCTGAGGAGATGACTGCCGTTAGACTGTGTGCGCCATACAGTGCTTTGTTCAGATGAGCTATTTAATATGATCTGTGATTATGTATGAGATCTGCTCCAGAACAGTTGGTGGATTAAGCTTCAAGCATTTGGTTGCTGCTTATAGGGTCTGAAACATGAAGACTCATGGATGTAGTTCAGCATCATAGAGCAGGACGTCATTGAATGTAACAGTGTCCTACATTTGTCAGATGACCTTGCATGATTAAATTTATTATCTCAGTTTCATCATGCATAAGCTCTCTTAGAATATCGGATCTAATAAAAAATAAAAAAGGGATTTTGATTTCAGTGTGACATTGTAAAAATGTGTTTAAAAATGCATTAAAGGCTGTGATATGTTAGTTGAGGGTCTAAAGGCCTGTTCACACCAGGGATGATAACTATATAGATATAGGTATAGATAACGATAAAGATATAGACCATAGTTGTAAAAATCATTCTAAATATAATAGAATAGCAGAGTCCACTCCACAAGAATAATGATAACTGCATAGAGGAACATTTTTTTTTTTTTTTTTTAGCTTGAGCATTTAAATCGACAGATGACATGAAATTACTTACCTGAGGAACACATGGCACCAGGGTGCACTATGGGAAGAAGGCAAGCCGGCGGAGGCAGTGTGATGCTTTGGGCAATGTTCTGCTGGGAAACCTTGGGTCCTCTAATCCATGTGGATGTTACTTTGACACGTACCACCTACCTAAGCATTGTTGCAGACCATGTACACCCGTTCATGGAAACGGTATTCCCTGGTGGCTGTGGCCTCTTTCAGCAGGATAATACGCCCTGCCACAGAGCAAAAATGGTTCAGGAATGGTTTGAGGAGCACAACAACGAGTTTGAGGTGTTGACTTGGCCTCCAAATTCCCCAGATCTCAATCCAATCGAGCATTTGTGTGATGTGCTGAGCAAACAAGTCTGATCCATGGAGGCCCCACCTCGCAACTTACAGGACTTAAAGGATCTGCTGCTAACATCTTGGTGCCAGATACCACAGCACACCATCAGGGTTCTAGTGGAGTCCATACCTCAAAGGGTCAGAGCTGTTTTGGCTGCAAAATGGGGACCAACACAATATTAGGTCATAATGTTATGCCCGATCGGCATATGTGTGTGTGTGTGTGTGTGTGTATTTCTATTCAAATAATGTACGTGTGTGTATTATCTTTTCGGGTTTCATGGAAGATTGAATATTTTGGGCTCAGTAAATGATGACTATTATCATTGTTGAGTCTAGAGCGCAGTTGCTAGGTGGCTTCTCTCCACAAGGAGAGGTGCACGAAAACCATACTCTAGTTGCCAGCAGGATAAAATAAAGGTTTCCAAACTTGGTGTTTATCCCAGTAATTTAGGGCAGAGAAAGATTTGCAAGACCCGAGCCGCCTTCCTCCGTCTGCAGTTCCTCTGTGCTCAGCTTTATCCCTGATCAACCCCATTATGCAGGAACTCTGTTAACCGGACTGACCCTCTCGTTTCCACATTCCATTTTCATATCCGCTACTCAATGCAATAACTGTCAAATGGCAAACAGTAACCCCATGTAGGTTTTATCTTTTTCTAGGCTTGAGACAAACACAGTCCTCATAATTGGCCCTTTTAATGTAGACCACAAAAAAAGAGTTGGAACGGAAGAACAAGCATGTCAAATCATTTTAATAGAAGATTATTTTCCTCAAGCCCATTTCCAAAAGGTCTAACTGTCGAGCGATAGCAAATTGCTCGTATTATTCTCGTGATTATCTCCAACAGTGTTTTCCTTTGTTCTAACTTCTTTTAATCTTGCTCGTTTCAGGCGGATAAAAGTCCGATCAGACTAGCAAGACGAGCATGGAGAGTGGCAACACGATACGGGTGACTGAGAGAAAACGCAAGCGTGATTACGGATCGTATTTCAGCATTAGTTGCCAGAACGGCTGTTGTAGTTTTGAAAACGTGATTTATTGCAGGGACGGGCTGAGCACAAGTAGTAATTGATGAGGATGGAGGTGAGTGAGAGGGCAGGAATAGCCACTGCTTTGAAGGCCATGTAGATAATATCCTAGTAGATAACTTAATTTTGAAAGTTACTAGGTTTTATTTTTTTTATTTATTTATTTTTTTTTTTTGGCAACTAATCAGTCTTGGTTCACTCAAAAATGAAAATTGTCATTGCTTACTCACCTTCATTCGTTAAGGGGGCTGAGCGATTTGTGGGGGGAAAAAAATTGCAATATTTCTGATAAAAATCAGACTTCACAATTTGGCCCAAAAAATCTTATTGTGATTACTTGTCAACAGGGGCACCTTAAGATAACCAGAGGCCCCTGGGCTACAGCATTATGGTAGGCCCCCCTACCCCAGATAATTTTTTTTTTTGTGTGTTTTGTTTCCTGCCAATTGTTTATGTTGAAATTTATCTTGTCAATACAGGTAAATGCGTAAAAATATGGATCAAATATAGGTGAATATGCCAATTCACTCTTTCCCAATAGGTGGTGCTTGTGGAACAGCAGAATTATAGCGGTTACATAAATAAAGCAGTAATGCGCATTTTATAGAGGTAATATGAAAAGAAAATGCCATAAAAACTTTCCTGGTTATCGGCTCTCTTGACTTGTATGACGTTACAGAAAGTTGTTGTCCAGTTCCGTTCACACAGCAGGGCTTTGCCGAAAATGGGGCGTGTCTGCTGTGAGACTTCAGTGTAACCACTGCTGTGATTGCCTGACATCTTTGCATATGAAAGAAGTATTACTTGTCTAACTCTTTTGAATACTTTTACTACGTCTTTACTATTACAGCTGTTGAGGTTAACGAATCGTGAAAAGTGTTGATTATAGCATTATATTTAGATCTATTCCCATCACATGAAAGGTTGCAGTGATGAGCATCTCATCATTGCCAAGCGATTTCTGCACTCTCACGAATGCTTTCACCATAAATAACAATGCAAACACGATGTAAATACAGTAAGAGCTTCATTGTGTAGTGTAACAGTGTTATTGATTACATAAAGGGAGTTTTGGCAAGTGTCCAGATAAACTTACGCTGTGTGATTGACAGCTTCAGCCATTGTAAAGGGAGCGTTCTTTGATTGCTTTCTGTATATAATTTAATCATAATTTAAATAACAGATTATTTTCATGCTACTAAGAAAAAAACATTTGTGAAGTTGATCATTTAGGTACATTCTTTCTAACACTAACGCTGCTGTGATTTAGGTTAAAAATGCATAAATACTTGAAAAATAGACAAAGCTATAGTTACTACGTAATAGTTTCTCACACTTGTGTGGTGCGACATTACTGTCTGATCCAATATAGTCGGCACACTCTTTTAGTTTCAATCTTTTTGAAAATCCTGCATGGATTTGTGCTTTGTTTGTAAACGAATCTGCGGTAAAATGAAGTGGACAAAGGAAAAAAAAAAAAGTTCTTACTGATGTGGTCTGGAACTTCATTAAAATAAAATACATCCACTCTTTCCTAAAGTGTGGTATCAGAAGGACGGCAATGCAAAGACTGTGTTTTTCCACAACTTGAAACTGCACAGCGTCTTGTTGTCTTCGGAGCCATCTTTATCTTTTGGTTTCTGTATAGACCTGCGTTTGCCTCTCTCGTTATTTAACAACTACATGCGCGAATTGGTGGCCGGGGCTAAGCAGGCGTTGATGTTCTTCTGCTGTGTTTAGCCACAGTATTACATAATAAAGTGGCACATTCCACAACCTGTCGTTTTGGCAGATTGCCTTCAATATAAGCTGTAGACTAACGAGAAAGTTTTGAGTTCTGAAACTCACACAATTTTTTTTATAGTACAATGACCTCTTATACACTTTATTGCCAAAAGTTTTGGGATGGCTGCCTTTACATGCACATGAACTTTAATGACATCCCATTCTTAATCCGTAGGGTTTAATATGGAGTTGGCCCACCCTTTGCAGCTATAACAGCTTCAACTCTTCTGGGAAGGCTTTCCACAAGGTTTAGGGGTGTGTTTATGTGAATTTTTGACCATTCTTCTAGAAGCGCATTTGTGAGGTCAGGCACTGATGTTGGACGAGAAGGCCTGGCTCGCAGTCTCCGCTGTAATTCATCCCAAAGGTGTTCTATCGGGTTGAGGTCAGGACTCTGTGCAGGCCAGTCAATTTCCTCCACACCAAACTCACTCATCCATGTCTTTATGGACCTTGCTTTATGCACTGGTGCACAGTCATGTTGGAAGGGGCCATCTCCAAACTGTTCCCACAAAGTTGGGAGCATGAAATTGTCCGAAATGTCTTGGTATGCTGAAGCATTACGAGTTCCTTTCACTGGAACTAAGGGGCCAAGCCCAACCCCTGAAAAACAACCCCACACCATAATCCCCCCTCCACCAAATTTTACACTTGGCACAATGCAGTCAGGCAAATACCATTCTCCTGCCAACTACCAAACCCAGACTCATCCATCGGATTGCCAGACAGAAGCGTGATTGGTCACTCCAGAGAACACGTCTCCACTGCTCTAGAGTCCATTGGCGGCGTGCTTTACACCACCTCATCTGATGCTTTGCATTGCATTTGGTGATGTAAGGCTTGGATGCAGCTGCTCGGCCATGGAAACCCATTCCATGAAGCTCTCTGCGCACTGTTCTTGAGCTAATCTGAAGGCCACACGATGTTTGGAGGTCTGTAGCTGTTGACTCTGCAGAAAGTTGGCGACTTCTGTGCACTGTGCGCCTCAGCATGTGCTGACCCCTCTCTGTGATTTTACGTGGTCTATCACTTCGTGGCTGAGTTGCTGTTGTTCCCAATTGCTTCCACTTTGTTATAATACCACGAACAGTTGACCGTAGAATATTTAGTAGTGAGGAAATTTCACAAATGGACTTATTGCACAGGTGGCAACCTTTCACGGTACCACGCTTGAATTCACTGAGCTCCTGAGAGCGACCCATTCTTTCACAAATGTTTGTAGAAGCAGTCTGCATGCCTAGGTGCTTGATTTTATACACTTGTGGCCATGTAAGTGATTGGAACACCTGAATTCAATGATTTGGAGGGGTGTCCCAATACTTTTGGCAATATAGTGTATGTCAAAAGATCAAGGGAATTTTGATTTCTCAGTTCATGACCCTTTTAAATCGCAGCCATATTGTGAGTTGATTTTATTTAGATTTATTGTTCAGCCCTACTTCTGTGGAAAACAGAAGATATTTTGAAGACCTTTGGGGTCTAAGCAACATTGGACCCCACTGACTTTAATTGTGTGGACAAAAAAAAACCTTTGCGACAATTTTCAAAATATTATCATTTGTGCTCCACAGAAGAAAGTCATGCAGGCTTGAGATGACATGATGATGATTAAATGATGATTTTTTTTTTTTTTTTTTAACTATTAAACTATCCCTTTAAGGAGGGCCTTTATAAGTAGACTAATTTATGGGGGGAAATATCTGGGAGTGTTTGCAACATGTTTGGCATCTGTCAATTGTTAACTAGTGATTCAACAACCAACTAGCTGATTAGTGAGGTCCACAAGCTTTAAGTTTTTTTGTTGTAATATCTTTATAAGCAGCACTTAAATTAGCATGCTTTAATTACTATGCTAAATATATATGACAGACAGAGTGCTGAAATTTGTCCTTGTACCAACCTGTTGGGCATCATCTATTAATATGCTGGCCATGCTTCCACACTTGTTTTCATTCAGCTCTGTGACAGAGTGAAAACACCCTGCAGATTCCCTGTCCTCCAGTGTCCTTTTCCTTCCATTCAACCTCCCTTATACAACCATATAACCTAGACATAAGAGCATCTATACTGACCTCGTAATATGATTGGAATTGTAATTATACTCGAGATCAAATTAAGTCAGAGCCTGTCTTAGTAGGCCTAGGCGAGCATCTGCAGGTGCACCAGGTGACTTGAAGACTTTTCAGGTGAGATTAGTTGTCCAAACGAAATTAAGAGTACATCTGTGATTTCATGTAGTGATTCGTACAAGATTGCGTTATCTGTAGCAGATGGGATTCCAGCAGAACCTGATTTTATTTTACTCAAAGTTGTCTTTGAAACACAAATTTGCCTTTAGTCTGTCTTTAGCTTATATAATACATATTATATTAAATTGTATATTTCTTTTATTTTTATTAGATATACACTACTGTTCAAAAGTGTGGGGTTGGTGAGATTTTTATTTTTTTATAAATATTGTGAAATATTGTTACAGTTTAAAATAACTGATTTTTATTTAAATATATTTTAAAACGTAGTTAAATCTGTAGTTAAAAAAAGGGCAGACCTGAATTTTCATTGGGATGGGAATATGGGATTGCAGCAGTATTTTATTTTAAAACTGTTATTTTACCCAGAAAGTTGTCTTTGAAACTCTGCTTTACCTGTGGATTTCATCTTTAACGCATTCATAAAAGACATTCTTTTAGCCTGCTTGTGTGCACTTGTGGTTTGGGACTGAAATGGCATAATTTTTTGTTTTTAATAAACGTCAACTCCTACACGCAGAGCTAATAACAGAACAGCAACAGCTCATTAAAATGCAGTGCCATTTACACTTCAGTTTTTTCCTCTCTCTACATGCTGTACCATATGCTAATATTTTAGTCAATTATCATTCTGGAACCGCTAACCATAAACACTATATCAGTGTGAAATTGAGTCGTAATAGCCAAACAGCAACTTGCAGGTGCAATGAGAGAGCTGATTTTTTTTTTTTACGAAGGACCTGAGGGAAACCGCCACTTTTACAGAGTGAACTCGTGAACTGAGCAAGAATGAGGAGAGGAAGCGCTTTGCTTGCGCTTGTTTGTGTTTGGATCCTGTGTGAAATAAGAGGCCATTTCTCAACACTTGTGCAGAGTGAGCCTGCCTCAGCATCCAAACTTGATGATTTCATCATTCTGCTCTCCGGCCGTGAGAGGATCCTGGAGCTTCTATTGTGCGTTGTTTCTTTCATCTCTTTGTTGTTCCTGTTTTGGTGCACCGCTGCATCTTGTTCCACTGAGCTCGGGACTGTTTCCTGTAGTAAAACTGTTTCCTGTAGTTTTTTTTTTTGCCTCTTCCTTTTACCTTTTCTTTCGCCTCTTCCTTTTACATTTCAATTCTTTTTATCTTTCCTATTGCGTTTCCTATTTAATTTCCTTACTCTTTTTGCCTTTTCTTTCCTTATCCTTTTTCATTTTCCTCTGGATATTTCTTTACACATTTAAAATTATCACCCATTTTTCCTTTCCTTTCCTTTTTCCTTTCTATATCTTTTTTCCCCTTTTTTTTCCTATCATTTTTCTTTGTACTTTTTATCATTTATTTGTCTCGTTCTCTCATTTACCTCCTAGTTATCTTTTTTCCTTCATTGCTTTTTCCCTTTCCTTCCCTTTCTTTCACCTACCTCTTTCTATTCCTTACCCTTTCCTTTTGTTATTTCCTCTTTAATTGTACTTCTATCTTTAATTTCATAATCTCCTGTTTTCCCCATTTCTCCTTTCCTTTCTCCTTTTTCCTTTCCTTTCCCTTTTCCTTTCCTTCTTCCTTTCCTTCTTCCTTTCCTCTTCCCTTCCCGTCCCGTCCTGTTTTTTTTTTCTGTTATGTATTACACCTTTTCTTTTTCTTTTTCTTTTCTTCCCCCTCTATTTTTCCTTTTCTACTCTTTCATTTATTTACATTTTCTTTTTACATTTCTTTTCTTTACGTACTCCTCTCCCTCTCCTCTCCATTCCCTTCCCCTCTCCTCTCTTTTTCTCCTTGTCCTGCAGACATGCTTGACAAACTGATGGGTCAGTATTCTCACAGCTGCTTGTGTATGCGTTTCGCTCCTGCTGGAGTAAATTGCACTGCGGTTGTGGAGAGCCAGGTGAGGATAGTGCAGTGCTGGAGGCTTTACCCTCTTGAGCTCCCCGTTAAAAGGATCAGACAGTTCTGCACTACATCACACTTCTCAAAGTACCACGGGTCGTGCAGGCCAAAGGCACCAGTGACCAGTACACAAGAGGAACATGACCTCAGCGTCTATTCATGTCAAATAATGGCCTTAACAAGCTATTCTTTTCTTTCTCTCTCTCTCTCTCTCTCTTCCGTTGTTTGTGTCCTTAGCATTTTGTTTTGCTCTGAGCAGTCTGATCTTCTGTGATGAACAGAGAGGCACGTAGAATATTATATTACATTCATAGGGCTTCATACATGTTTTTGTAGCTTCAGAGAGCTGTGATCCCTCAAGCATGTGTTTTTTTGTTTTGTTTTCAAAAGTACACATCGTCCAGCACTTTTTAACAATTGATATGCTCGTATTGATAACTCCGAGGTCTGGCTTTTGCTGAAATGAACCCCTACAGAGGTTATATCTACAGCTTTCTGCTCACTCTGTTTGACTTATTGTACGATTTACATATTTGACAGTTTGCTAATCACTGAAAGCTGAATCAGTCTGTTTCATTTAACAAATGATTGGCTAGTTTTGTGAAATGGATGTTCATGAATTTCAGTCACTGCTTTTTATTAACTCATGTTTGGGTGAATGCTTATATAGCTTATATAAAAAATTGGTAACACTTTACAATAAGGTCTCATTTGTTATTATTAGTTAATGTATTAACTAGTCTCAGCCTCAGACATCACGCCCATGGACCGTTGGCTGAACGTCTGATGCATATGGCACACTTATCTGGAAACACTTCAGGAGTTTCATCTGATTGGTTGAATTCTACAGGATGTCCACGAGACGAGTGTGTGCGTTCTTTAACGGTCCGCCTAGAAACAAAGGTCCCCCCCCAAAAAAAAACTTTAGAAAGTTAGTGTAAGCTTTCACGTGGCTTCAAAAGACTTATAATACAGCAATCTAATCAAATTTTTTTTTTAATTTTTTTTTTTTTATTAATTTTGTAGCATGACAGCCCCGATTTAATTGACTTTCATTATATGGAAAAAGCTGGATATTCTTCAAAAACTTACTTTATGTTCAGTGGAAAAACGTCATGGATTTGGAAAGATATACTGACAACAAAAGAGTATATTTCACGAAACACATCGATTCGCAAAAAAACAGTCACCCGGTATGAAATCTACATGTCCTACACAAGTCCCACATGTTTAAGGCTTGTACACTAAAACCACTAGGACTCAGCTCTGACCAGCATTTGTTTTCAACCAATGTCCTTCTGTAACATTTAAGAATGTTCCTCACGTTTGCCAGAGTTTAAACAATTCAAAAAGCCATTTCCATGCCTTAAATTTTTCCTCTCAGGCCTGCCGTTTTCAGTTCTCGAGTGACTTGCCAGTAGATCGCTCATTCATCCTGGGGCTGCTCAGGGATGTGGGAGCTTTTTGCAAGTTCAGCGAAGTGGGAATTTCACAGCAGTGCTTGAGATAAAAAAAAAAAAAAAAACACACACAGGAGATGAATGATGCCCTGAGCTCCCTGAGGGAAAATATCCTATGTATTAATGAGTGTGAGTGTCTGTCTCTCAGGCAGAAGGTACTAATGACCTGTCTCAGCTGATCGTCAGGAAGTCTCGCCTTTATCTTCATTGGAATTCAACACATAACAAAGATCTTTTCAACAGTCTTTGTTTTATAATCAATTTTGCTATGTCCTTTAGAGGGCAAATTGAATTTAATGAAATGTCAGGGTGGTCGTAGCCAAAGTCCCCATGGCACACAAGATTTTGTGGTATTTGGTTAAATACTACCTTCCTGTGTATTAGAATCATGGACTTGCATAGGCATTTTAATAGCTTATAATTCAGATCATAAACAGGCTTGAGTTGAAATAGATCCAAGGGAAGGAGGAAGCAGTTATGATATGCAAACCTGTTTCTGAGAAAAACAGAATGGCAGCTTTGTTCTCAGATTCCTCCAAGAAACCACTGGCATTTCTGCGGTGAGGGATATGTCTGTGTGTGATTTATTGTGTGATATTTGAAATCGTAGCCCACATATTGGCCCTGTTGCACGGAAGTCGGGAAGATGGTTCAGCGCTGGTGGTGTCAGATATTGTTGTGTTAGGAGTGTGAGTGGATGAAAGGTTTTTGAGTTTTGCTTCAGCCTTTGGTTTGTGGCAAAGACAGAATATATATGCTTTGATTAGGGGTCAATATGTCAGTTCTCCAAATAATACTTAATAATGGGATGCTTAATGGAATTCTGAAAACTGTGCTAATCTTTCTTTTCCAATAAATGGGGAATCAAAGCCTTTAAGCTTCAAAAAAAGGATGCAAAATTATCATGAAAGTAGTCCGTATGACTCATTCATTATATTCAAAGTCGTCTAAAGTTGTATGATAACTGAAAGTTTCTACTGAAAATCTATAGTGAGTTGAATGAAACTGAAAAAGATTTGATGCAAAATAATTGATTTATTCACAAATCAGACTTCACTGTTTATCTCATTTCAACTTTCATGAATGAAAGGAGAGCTGGGGTGGAAGTCGAGATTTTTGGGTGAGAAACGAGTTAAATGGTCTATTTCTTCACTAGTCACTCTCACAGACCATGTTTTTGATACTTTTGTGGTGCTTTTTACTTGTGTTTAGTTACTTGTTTTCATTGTAATTGCATGAAAAAAGTCTTCAAAATTTCTCCATTTGTGTCCCACAGAAACAAGTAACTAATAGGGGTTTGCAATGATGGAAGGGTGAGTAAATGGCGACAGATTTATCATTTTTGGTTGAACTATTCCTTTAAAATCCAACATTATTTCCTCTGGTATTGAGACCTGACTTTCCTCGTCAATTGTAATCTGAGCACATCACACTTAGCGTACCTTGTCTTTTAACACCAGCAGAGTAACCTCGTAATAGTCTCTCATTATTTTCTCTTACTGAGGTGAAACCAGAACGTGTTTCCATTTCACAGGAGCTCTGTTTGTCATTGAGGGCCATTGAGAATCTACCCACAATGCCTTGTGGCCCATCAGTGGGTGCCGCTGGGGCTCCAAATTACCTCGTCACAGCTGCTGCTGTTCTGCATGGTTGACCCCACGGAAAGGCTCTGACTGAATTGATTAGAGCCTCGAGCTGAAGTGATGATGTGTTTAAAGAGAGATGATAGAAAATGTCATCATAATGGATTATGCTGCCAATCCATTGGTGATGCCTTGAATGTAAAATATGAACACTGAATATTGATTTTCGGGAGTAGCAAAAGCATGTCTTTGTTTCTGTGAATTTGAGGTACATGACTAAATCACTTTGTGAAGTCGTTGGGTATAAGTACTGTAGGCCTAGATGGACTTATTCCATATTTTATGGATCTTAGTAAATCCAAAGAATGTAAAATTCCAATTCAACTTCCTGTGGGTGTGGCTAATTCCATTTAAAATCCAACTGATTAATTAAAAGGGAGCCAATTCTTAAACTCTAAATTCTTCTACCTATCATTCCAATTCAACTTCCTCTGGGTGTGCCCAATTCAAAAGTAAAACAATGAATTAAAAGTGTACCAATTCTTAAATCCTGACTGTTTTAAGCCCTGAACCTATCCTTGATGATATTAATATGGCATGAATGAATCCTGGTTCCCTGAGTTCTCTGGTTGTACTCTTATGCAGTTTTGTTATGTAACCTTATCCCGTTGGCTCAGTGCAGCAGTTTTTTCAAAGTGTTTGTGAGTTGGTACTGAAAACTAGAATTAAAAGAAAGTGCTCCTCGCCTTCTGACGTCTCAATGAGCTTGTAAATATTTCAGAGAGGCTCAGAGAGCAAGAGAGGCATGTAATGAAAGAGTTGTGTAAAACATGGATATGGGACTTTATATATTTAATGACAGCTCGAGGGTGCAGGAGAACAGCGACGTGCCGTTTCTCTGCAGTGCCGTCTACATTGAAAACCCTCGCAGTAGGGTAAGAAAAATAAACAACCCTGTAGAAAATAAATGTTAGCACAGTGCAAACACAACCAGGCATTCTGGTTTCTTATTTGTGTGCTGTTGTATGATCACCTGCTCCCTCAAAAGATCATCTGAAGGTTGTGTTTGATTGGGACGATGGACGCTATATGCTAATGACTGATCTGATTTAGCCCTGGATCCTCTGAAGCAATTTACCACCTCCAGCACCTTTTTATTTTTCTTCCTCAGGGCTTTTTGTGTCACTGAATTGCAGGTGGGGTTAATGAGGTTTTCTCTGAACATAAATCCTGTGTAATGATATACAGCAGATTGGATGAACCCTTTGTGGATAAGTCTTTCTGTCAGGCTAACAGTAGCCTGGGTTTGGCTTGTGTGTGCCTGGCTTGCTGTGTCTGGGGGTGTTGCACATGGCCAGATGTTGTGTAGTGTTGGGATAGAGACAGAATAGAGCGCAGCCTGATGTTGACGTTGGATGGAGGAAAGCTTGTCTTGTCGCTCTGAGCTTAAGACCGAATCAGATTGGACAGAGAACAAGGTCTCATACCACTGACGCAGACATGCCCCTTCCCCCATGATGCTATTCAGGAATTACAAGCAGCTTTTACTTCTATGTTCAGCGGAAATGGCTGTGTTTGCTTTAGAGTGCCCACTGATTGGAGAGATGAATGCTGGGCAGACCGGCAGCCAGCCATCACTGTTCAGTGTTTTCCTTCCTGTTTCTCTTTACCTCATGCAACAACTTATATATATTAGTTTGCTTTATTTTGGTTTATAGATTTAAGGTCAAGCTTAGGTAGTAATAAAACCTGTTTTTCTGTTTTGATCAGTTAGATGCTGGTTGGAATAAAATCTCTTGAAGTGTCTCCCAAGTACCATCAACACATGTCTCCCTAATCAAACACACCTAATTCAACTCCTCTGTTCAATAGTAGACTCCAAGATCTGAAATGAGTCTGTCAGATAAGGGAGACATCTAAAATGTGTATTGTTGGTGGTACTCCAAGGCTCCTGTTTTGGGGAAAACTGCTCTGATTAGGGCCCAAGAAGATTGAGTGCAGTGTTATTTTCAGATCTTTTCATATAAAGTTTTAGTTAACGTTAGTTACTATAGAGGCTGGTATTTTCTGGACAGATTTTTTTACCCTCAGCTCAATAACTTTTCTTACTATTCTTAAAGGGATATTTTACCTTAACACAAAAACATTCTCTCATCATTTACTTACCCAAATGTGGTTCCAAAAATTTATGACTGACTTTCTTCTGCAGAACACAAAATAATATATTTGTTTCATCTGTTTTTGTCCATATTATGAAAGTCATTCAAATCCAAATCTTTTGAATAAAGGTAGTGTGAAATAAATCTCCACTATGTACTGGATATTTAACATTGAAATGTATGCGTTTATTCACTCTCAAATCATATCAAAACATCAGTCAACACGTGCATACACAGACTTAATAAAATGTGGTAACACAAACCTCAAATGTCAACTAGCTCCAAACCTCACTGGTTCTCGCACATCATGTGACAAAATGTCATCGAATTTAAGGTTCCTGTCACCATATTTGAATGTAGCCTCTGTGTGCATTGATTTAAGCTTTTGATTTTAAAGTGAATAAAGACTCATCTTACAAAGTATCATGTTGCTTCAGACAACTTTTATGTTCTTTTTTTTTTTTTTTGAGCTTGAAAGTTTTAAACTCTGTCGACTTTCATAATATGGACCAAAACTACTGGAACATTATTCAACATGTCGTATTCTGCAGAAGATAGAGAGCCATGCAGGTTAGAAACAACAAGAGGGTGAGTAAATCATGACAGTGTTTAATTTTTGGCTGGTTCAAAGGCTGGTTCAAACCCACCTCAGTTCCCCCTCGAGCAAAGTGTGAGATCCCTCTTACTCTTTCGATCTTTCTTTTAGATACTCCTGGCCTACTTAAACACAACTGCTGTAACACAAGCTGGAGTACCTTAGAAGATCCTGCGTGGGAAAAATATCAGGGCCATTGTTCTGCTGCTCCGACAAGAGTGGTGAACGGTGTTGTGAAAGATCTTATCCTCAAAGGTGAAACTGGTCTGGATTGTCACAGGTTGGTGCTGGACCTTGGTAATCACTGGGTTTCGGTTTCTGCCAAAGAGCAAAACTCCTAGCTCAAAAGAAACGGGTTAAGTCTCATTGACAAATTTACAGAGCGGGCTTTGTTGGAGAAGAGTGTTTGTGTGTGGGGGGGTTATGATACGTCCCTCGTTTGTCCTGGCCTGGAAGACTTCTTTGTTGGGTACGAGCTGTACTGCATCACCCGTCGTTTTGTCACAGTACAAGGCCACTCTTTGAGGATTGGAAAAGTTTAGCTATAGCTACACCACAGTGCTCTGCTCAAAGCATATTTGACAGATCACCCTCTCCATTTTAAGGGTCGTCCACTGAGTTTTCTTGCTCCCTGAAGGCCTAATCAGTGCCCAGGTGGCAAAGTTGGGTACCCGCCCTTGGCCTCAGAACTGCAGATGTCACCCGGTGGGTTCCATGAGCCCCAGCTGTGCCGGCCAGCTGGTTTCTGCACACTATCCTTGCTTCTCCCTGGAGATATGACCCACAAATAGCAAGCCCCAGAGAATACTGAAACACGCCGCAAACAAACAACCCCAATCTGTCAAGTGCAAGTAAAGAATGGATCTGGATTTTTAGGTTTCAGGAAGTAGATTAAACATGGCCTTACCAATCATTCCACACTGTGACCTGTTCCTCTGCTTCGCTCTGGTTGTCGTAACCCTCATTCTGTGGGTCCTATGGGAGTTGACAGTGTTGTTTCAGGCAGTGTGGTCAACGTTTGAGATTGTCTCCACTTCTAAGTTTGAACCAGTGAATGTTGTTTTCCAAAGGAGAAACAGCAGAGCATTATTCTCATGCCCAGTCCTGCAACATGCAGTCAGACCTTGACTATTGCGACGCCTTGCCAAGAACTCACACAGTGACCAGCGATGGTACTCAATCCAAAGAAGTCTGGGTTTTTTTCTGCTTTGTTTCAACTAGACCAGAACATCTTATCCTACTTTGGAGCCAGTGAGTCTGCAACAGTTCTGTTGTGTTAGACCACTTGCACTTAGACTTGTGTTAATGACTCTTGCTAATGGACCAAAGCTTCCAATCTCTTGTGGTGTAACTGGAGAATAAGAGAAGGTCATACGTCTGTAAATGGTATTGGTTTTCTCCTCCACTTGTTAGCGCACAGCGAGCAATACCCTGCAAGTTTACTACGTCCCTCGATACCTGTACTTTCAACACAGGAGCCAATATTGTTGATATTACAGAGGAGCTAGTTTACAAGGTACACTTTGACCAAATGTTTACACATCTATGACCTATGTTTGCAATGTTTGCGCCTTGCCTGTATATGCAGCGTTGACTAGGCTACAGAGGATATTAGCCAGGCATCTTTAAATAAATTTAATATCCTACTGACTTGGAAGTTCACACTCGGGGCAGCAGCAGTAATTTTCCCCTCATGTCTTTTTCACTGTCTAATGGCTTTATATTTCCTGCCCGCTCTGCCAGCATAGCTGCTGGGAGCAGGAGCGGGGGGAAACAGCCTGGCAGTGCACTGCAGCAGAGATGCTCTCTCTACGTCACCTTCATGAGAATCTACAGACTTGATTCCCTGTGGGAAAATAGCCTCTCTCCATCTCCCGCCCTCTCATTCTCTATCTCTCTCTCTCTCTCTCTCTCTCTCTCTCTCTCTCTCTCTCTCTCTCTCTCTCTCTCTCTCTCTCTCTCTAGTCATTCTTTATAGCAGGTTCTGTCGCCCTGAGGAAGGCCTCTGAGTCTGGTGATGACTGACAGCAAGAATGCCTCTGTTCTTCTCTGCGTTCCATGTGCACTCTACTGTAGCATCTTCTAGGCAGCCGCCGCCTCCATGTAATCTCTGGTACATACAGTAGGAGTTCCCATCTGTAGGTTTCAGTGAGTCTGAGTGCTTGTGCCCCCGTTAGGAAGAAGGTGGTATTGCCTCTGTTGAGGTCAACTTATAGGCCCACTGAAGTGCCTTGGAACATGCAGCCTTATTCAATGTGTTGGCGTAATTTTCACAGGGTGGGACAAACAGCTCCCCTTTTTTAAAATAGGCAATAGCGTTTCCTTCATATCACAGCTCGGCCAGAGCCGTTGAGCTCGGCAAGGCCGCATTTGACAGCTTGTGACAGCCACACTCTAATAGATTCCCCTTTTAGATTTAATATGAAACTGTTACTAAAGCAAAACAGTGAACATAATCATGCTGAGGATGTGTAGTTTGAAAAGTGTGTAATTTATGTTAGTGCACGGCATCTATGTTATCTTTTCTGCTTGTTAGTGATGTTTCTAATGCCAAGTCTGTCTAACCATTTCTCCTCCTAATCTCCTCCTTATAGCTTTAAAATATAGCATTCTGTGCAGAATTCAAATGGGTCCGATAGGTTTTCTGATATGCACCGACTCGCACATATGATCCGTTCTGTGCTATCGTGTCTCTGACCGGAGCAGACTTCATTTGCCTCAGTGTAAAGCATATTTGTGACCCTGGACCACAAAACCAGTCATAAGTCGCACAAGTATATTTGTGTCAATAGCAAACAATACATTGTATGGGTCAAAATTATAGATTTTTCTTTTACGCCAAAAATCATTAGGATATTAAGTAAAGATCATGTTCCATTAAGATATTTTGTAAATTTCCTAACGTAAATATATCAAAAATGTATTATTAGTAGTAATATGCATTGCTAAGGACTTCATTTGGACAACTTAAGGCAATTTTCTCAGTATTTAGAATTTTTTTTTGCATCCTGATTCCAGATTTTCAAATAGTTGTATCTCGTCCAAATAGTCCTATCCTAACAAACCATACATCAATGGAAAGCTTATTTATTCAGCTGTCAGATGCCTTATGACTGGTTTTGTGGTCCAGGGTCACATTTACACTTTCTGAATCGCTCCCTATCCCCTATTTAGTGCATTATGTGCCATTCACCCTATAGAACAGTAATTGTGTGAACAAGTGACTGATTTCAGCTGTAGCTTCGGCGTCTATTTATAGTGTAGTGGGCGGGATGCTTCAGGTTCTGAATTAAATTCTTTATTTAGCTTTTCATAAAAAGGAACGATTAATAGCAATCACAATATGTTCTACTACTATAAGTGTCAGAAACAAGACTGCCAACACAAATTTTTATAAGTACATGTCATACATGTTATACTCATAGTAAATGAATATGTGACTGAATATGTAAATAGACATGTACATGTATGAACATATAAACGTGAGAAAAAATAAATAAAATAAATGAATAAATAAAATGAACTTGATAAGAATGCATACTAATAATATATATATACGTATACATATCATATACATATACACACACCCATATATACACATACACATTTGTACATATACACCTACATGACCATGCATACTCGCATACAACCCTCATACATCTATTCATACACATGTCGGTGGAAAATAAGTTAACTAAATAAGTACAAAGAATATATGAATGGAAAGAAAAACTGTAAATGACACTTGCTTAACTTATCCTCTCTCTAAGGATAATACTCTGCTTCAGATTTTCTGTCTAATCAAATGCTGAGTGATGTCATCAAAATCGTTGATCTGTATTGGTGGAAGTGAGAGATTAAGTTTTGAACGCTTATATCCTCTTAATGTGAATTTTGTAATTTGTTATGGAGCACACTAGCTTATTAGATAACCTTAAGGCCAAACATATTCATACTAGAAGCAAAAACAATTTTGATTTCATAGGGACTTTAAGTAATAATAATAATAATAACAATAATAATAATAATAATCATCATCATCATCATCATCAATTTATGTAATAATAATAATTGTATTATTATTATTATTATTAATTTATATTATTTCTTTATTTCATGTTTTTTTTTATTTTACATTTTGAAATTTAAGACAGCCTGTGTTGTTTCATTGTTACACCTGATTACATTTTATTTCCTCTAACTGTACAGGACCTCAGCCGTGGAGATAATCACTGTAATTCGTTTTAAAAATAGACACCTTTTATTATTTAAGAGGTATCACTAATCATTAGATTAACCCCGCTACTAACATGGATCAAACTGTGGGTTGCAAACCAGACGGTTCTTGTTTTATGGGAACCGTTTCTAACCTGACTGATTTCTCACCTAAGCTGTCTGTTGTTGGCAGGGCTTCCTCATTCCTTTTATCTGTATTTTTTTTCTCCTCTCTCAGAGAACTCTATGTTCTGTCTGGATGTGTGATTTATGTATTCTTTTATTGGATTCCTGTGCTTTGTTTAAAATGAATATGGCAGCTGTGTTTAGCGTTTTTCTCAGTTTCATTGGCAGCATTAAAACCTGTCTCCTCTGGTCTGCTTTGATCTTGAGACAATCGAACGCTGTTAAAGACATGGCAAACGTGTCTGATTTTATGAAACCACTTAGCATGTACTCGAAAATGAGAAGGCTTGTAATTGGCTGGCATGTTTTACCTGCTCTGCTGGTTGGTAAAATTGCATGTGCCAAAAATGTAACTTAGAGCTTTGTTAAATGGAAAGTTTAAATGGGAACTATTCCTGTAAACCTTCACAAGAAGAAAAGCGAGCGCACAGGACAGTTAGAGCTCGTTATCGCCTCTTTTCTTAGACCACTGAAAAAATGCGAGGGTTGGCAGAGGAGTAATTTTATCGTTGTAATGAAGAGTGTATCTGCAATTAGCCTTTTGTCCTCTACAGCTGAAGTTCAGGCCCTCGGATCCAAACATGCGTGACTCCCTCATCCCATTTAGCCTGACAGAGGAGCCTGTCGTCTAAATGTCTGTGCTCGTTAAAGATCCCCCACTGAACATTTTAGCTGTGGTCACACAATGCTCTTGAATGCAGATTGCGGTGCGTTGCATGGCTGCTATCTGCCTTATTTGCTCTGCGGTAGAAACCTCTTCTTTTTTTTTTTTTCATCTCATTTGATGCTGTGGCCCCCTAATTGTAAGGGACCCTCTGGCATTTCCAGCCCTAAAGCTGTTTTTCAACCATCAAAATGTATTACTATAATGGAAATAAATCTGACCCTGAAGAAACTGGCTGAGGGGACGCTTGGATAGCACATTACGCCATTTTTAAAAAAAAAAATTTTAGGCGTTGTTACCAGGCTGGAATATTTCTTTTAGTCTTTAGATCTTAGTCACACTAGCTTAGTGTATAGCGGTTATAAAAGCATGATGAGTTTGATTTGATATTCTCTGTAATATGTAGTAGAAGCTTGTTGGGAGAAAACCATTTGGTAAATGCAAGAACCAGCAAAAAAAAAAAGGGCAACAGCGCCCCCCTGTGACCCAAACACTGTTCTCATAGCTTGGTCTGTCTGGTAACTATTGGTTGTTGCATCAGAAACAATTTTATATGAAGTGATTTGTTTTTGGATTATACATTTATTAATTTAGCAGATGTTTCTATCCAAAGTAGCTTTGCTAGTGCCAGGTGATCTACAAGATTTACAATTGATCTAACCAATTTGAATATTAGAATTAGGCAAAAGGTTTTATGTCTTTCAGGATGTACAATTTATAGAAAACACTCTTGAACACTCTGTGATGCAATCCAGGTATTAGTGACTGTTTCCTCCTTATTGCTTCATAACTAATGAATTTATATCGATTTTAGAAGACCTAAAATGGCAGTATTTTTAAATCATCTCAGACATTTTACTTGGAAAGAAAATGCAGACTGCAGCTGACCTTAAAAAGTTCAGTGCTCACTTTTCAAACCCGCTGGTTTCCCAGTGGCCCGACCCGCTCTCTTTGGTGTTTGACGATAGCTTCAAAAAGATGCTGAGTGCTTCTCTTCCGTCTCAGCTGAACTCAGCTGGCCATAAGTGAAAGACGGGATTTTTATATGCTTCACGGATCACTTTCTGAATCTGGGCTGTCCTAAATAAAAAGTGTGTTTGCAAGAAGTGGAGTGATGGGTGCCTTCAGACTTTTACTCCTGTGTGTCAGGAGAGAACAACCCACATGTCTTTCCAAACCTAGATCACTTTCTTCTGTGGAATACAAATAGAAATATTTTGAAGTGATGAAAGTGAATGCTGACCAGGGATTATAAAAATGTAAATATATTTCAAGACTTGTATGAAAGCTTACACATCTGGAAAGGCACCATCAATGCTGAAAGGTATATCCAAGTTCTAGAACAACATATGCTCCCATCCAGACGTGGTCTCTTTCAGGGAAGACCTTGCATTTTCCAACATGACAATGCCAGACCACATACTGCATCAATTACAACATCATGGCTGCGTAGGAGGAGGATCCGGGTACTGAAATGGCCAGCCTGCAGTCCAGATCTTTCACCCATAGAAGACATTTGGCGCATCATAAAGAGGAAGATGCGACAAAGAAGACCTAAGACAGTTGAGCAACTAGAAGCCTGTATTAGACAAGAATGGGACAACATTCCTATTCCTAAACTTGAGCAACTTGTCTCCTCAGTCCCCAGACGTTTGCAGACTGTTATAAAAAGAAGAGGGGATGCCACACAGTGGTAAACATGGCCTTGTCCCAACTTTTTTGAGATGTGTTGATGCCATGAAATTTAAAATCAACTTATTTTTCCCTTAAAATGATACATTTTCTCAGTTTAAACATTTGATATGTCATCTATGTTGTATTCCGAATAAAATATTGAAATTTGAAACTTCCACATCATTGCATTCTGTTTTTATTCACAATTTGTACAGTGTCCCAACTTTTTTGGAATCGGGTTTGTAGTAGCACATGAGAAGTATGTTACTTTTATGGTACTTTTATGATTTATCGTTATTTTTGAGCTTTTTGGAGACCAGTCCTCATTCACTTTCAATGTATTGTAAAAGTGATTTTCTCAGGATTCTCTTGTCAGTGATATCGGTCAGATTATACATTTATTAATTTAGCAGATGCTTCTATCCAAAGTGTCTATCCAAAGTCCTTTTCTAGCACCACTTAAGCCTCAAGAATTACAACTGGTCTAGCATTTTTTTATATTATTCTTTGAATGTTAGAATGATTAGGTATATGATTGTGTACAATATCTGTGCAATTTATAGAAAACATGCTTGAACAATCAAATGTGATGCAATCCAAGTATTAGTGTGACTGTTTCCTCTATTTTGCTTTATTTTCATAGGGACATTTATTGTCTGGTATTCATTTTTACTATGACAGATTCAGTAAGTAATTTGTTAGACTGACTCACTTAACCTGAGTGTTTGGCCGATTCATTACAAGAACCAGCTCTTAAAAGGTTCTTAATTCAATCAAAAATTAAAATTGTCATCATTTACTCACTAAGCCTTATGCATAACACAAAAGAAGCTATTTTGAAGAATTTAGACTTTCATTGTATGGCCAAAAAACTAAATGAGAGAGAGAGAACATGATGGCAATTTTTGTTTTTAGATGAACGATCTGTTTAAGTTTGCATGCGGTCACTGAAGAAAGGTGAAGTAGAAAGATACAATACTGTATTATTTATTGTCTTTTTGTATTATTTTTTTTTTTTTCTTATATTGCATTTAAAGGATTAGTTCACTTTAAAATGAAAATTACTCCATGATTTACTCACCCTCAAGCCATCCTAGGTGCATATGACTTTCTTCTTTATGATGAACACATCAGAGTTATATTAATAAATATTCTGACGTTTCCAAGCTTTATAATGGCGGTGAACGGGGCTCAAAAAAATGCATCCATCCATCGTAAACGTACTCCACACGGCTCCAGGGGTTAATAAAGACCTTCTGAAGCGAATCGATGGGGTTTATAAGAAAAATATCCATATTTAAAACTTTATAAAGTAAAATATCTAGCTTCCGCCAGACCGCCTTCCGTATTCAACTTACGATCAAAGTGTAACACCTCTCGCAGTTCAAAACGCTTGCGCTACGTCCGACGCCATACGTCACTTCAGTTACGCTTTTTTCGTAAGTTGAATACGGAAGATGGTTTGGCGAAAGCTAGATATTTTACTTTAAAAAGTTTTAAATATGGATATTTTTAAAACTCGATCGATTCACTTCAGAAGGCCTTTATTAACCCCCTGAGCCATGTGGAGTACATTTATTATGGATGGATGCACTTTTTTGAGTATATCATGGGCTAATTTTAATTTTAAAGTGAACTAATCCTTTAATTCATCCTGCAAATTTACAGCTCAAGTAAAACATGCTGCATCAGTGCTGATTCTCTCTCTCTCTCTATATATATATATATATATATATATATATATATAGAGAGAGAATCAGCACTGATGCAGCATCGCTGCTAAATATCCTCAGTGAACACGAGGCCGTCAGGGTTAAAGAAACGTGCTGCAGGGAGATGTACGGGTTTCACTGGCCACTTTTTATTGGGCTGCTGTTTTATTTTTCCTCTATAAAGCGTCCTGCTGCTGCTTTTGCTCTGCAGATCTTCCTAGTGATGCAAACAGACATTTTAAGGAGCTCAAAGGAGGGAAGCTCCTTCCTTATAGCGTTTCTGGTTGCAAATATGACTGGCTGTTATTGTGAGATTATCACCCTTCTTTCTTTTCCTTTTTCTCATGTTGCATCTCCCACACTCCCTTCTGATTCCAGGTCATTCCTCCCTCTGCTCAGCCAGGCCTTTGGATCGAGCGACTGTTATTTTTCTTCTTCTACTTTTTTATGAGGGACATTTACAGCTGAGGTCATATTGTTCTCGTGCTCGCGACACGTCACCTGATGCGTTTAGCACAGCCGTTTTTGCGGCGTTCACCTGCAGGTGAAAGTTTTCAGACTCTCTGTAACTTGGAAAGTTGATGACGTGACAGGGGATTGAAACTAAATCTGCAGTAGCTGGAGATTGCATCTAAAGCTACTGGCAGTATGAGAGTAGATAATCTATCTGTGAAGTGATGTGGAATGTCGCTTTACACAAAGGTAGAAACTTGTGGTTTATTTGAAAATGCATCATGCTATACTGGAATTTGATCCTAAAATCTTTCTTTCTCTTTCTTTCTTGTGTCTATGCAGGCTAGGTGATCAAGCAGGAGTGCTGCTCTGACAGCAAGTGGAAACCCAGGTGTGTATCTTCTGATTTCATCTAGTCTCATGTGGGATTGTGCGATTATACCTGTACTAAAAGAATATGTGGTATGATATAATCATTTTGGTTCTTGACCAAAGCAACAATGTGCTGCGTTCAGGCAGTGTGAGGTGTGACAGTTCATGCCCTGATGCACAGATTCAGCATGTTCAGCAATTACTGATCTTGATGTTATATGCTGTCATTCTGTAATCTATGTATTAATCCATGTAGGATTTTTTTTTTGTTTTTAAAAGAAGTCACTTATGCTGACCAAGTCAGCATAAGATCAGAAATACAGTAAATAAACAGTTATATTATGAAATATTATTACAATGTAAAATAACTCTTTTTCTATTGTAATATATTGTAAAATATAATTGATTTCTGTGATGGCAGAGCTGAATTTTCAGCATCATTACTCCAGTCTTCAGTGTCACATGATCCTTCAGAAATCTGATATGTTAAGTTGGTGCTCAAGAAACATTTCTTATCTCTGTTGAAAACAGTTATGATGCTTAATATTTTTGTGACATTTTTTTGATCATTTCAAAAGAACAGCATTTATTTGAAATGGAAATCTTTTGTAGCATTATAAATGTCTTTACTGCCACTTTTTGCCAATTTAACGCATCCTTTTTTTTAATAAAAACTTACTGACCTCAAACTTTTGAAAGGTAGTGTATGTGTGGGTAAAGTTGTTATATTATTTGATAGCATAGTTGTTCAGTATTGAATATTGAAATGGATGTTTACTGATGTACTTTACTGATGTGTTTACTGTAGTGTGTTGCCCAGATCAATAATTTCAGTGAGTAGGTTTGCTTGTTTGTATTCACACAGTCATTGCATTCTTGAATGTGTTTGAGGTAATGCTGTAGTTCCACCGTAGTCCGTTAGAGGGCGCTGGAGAGCTCCTTTAGCCCTTGTGACATCTTCATTCAGACATTCTGCTTCTGTGTTCAGTTGTGGCAACCTGCTTTTTTACTGGATAAATTATACCAGTCTACAGAGCAGCTGCCATCTTGCTTTTTATGCACAGAACCTAAAAAATATTTGCAACCATTACCAAAATTTTGCATCAAAATGTCTGAATATACACGGCCGTTCAAAAGTTTTTAATCGGTAAGATTTTTTATGTTTTTAGAAGAAGTCTCTTATGCTCACCAAGTCTGCATTTATTTTATTAAAAATACAATACAAAAAAAACAACAACAAAAAAAACAGTAATATTGTAAAATATTATTAAAATGTAAAATAACTGTTTTCTATTTGAATATATTTTAAAATGTAATTTTATTCCTGTGATGCAAAGCTGAATTTTCAGCATCATTACTCCAGTCTTCAGTGTCACATGATCCTTCAGAAATCATTCTAATGTGCTGATTTGCTGCTCAAGAAACATTTATGATTATCAGTGTTGAAAACAGTGTAAACATTTTTTTTTTTCAGGATTCTTTGATGAATAGAAAGTTCAAAAGAACAGCATTTATTTTAAATAGAATCTTTTGTAACATTATAAATATCTTTACTGTCACTTTTGATTTATTTAATGCATTTGTATTTTTAATAAAATAAATGCAGCCTTGGTGAGCATAAGAGACTTGTTCTAAAAACATTAAAAAAATCTTACCGATCAAAAACTTTGGAATGGCAGTGTACACTTTTTTTTTTTCCGGTCTGAATGATGCTGAAGAACATCAGTAAAGATGTTAAGCTGTAGTTTTCTAGGCCAAGTTTTAAGGCTCTTGAGGATAGTTGAGGATCTCGGGTCTGGGCTGTTTATAGATGTAGTCTGAAATATCAATGGATGTGTTAGTGTACTAAAATCTTGATTTTATTAGTGTTTTATTTCAAATAGTTGTACCTGAATGTGTGTGGTTCATTGGGAGTTTTCTGTGTAGTAATATTACTGGATGAGGTGCAGTGGTTTGCTTTGTCCTCATGATGGCATTAGAGTTACTTCCAGATCTTCATGCTGAAGCTAAACAGGAGCGGATGTGGAGCTAGACTGCTTAATGATTAAAGATTTCTTTAATTGCACTAAACAGCTGTTGCATTTAATATTCTAGTGATCATGGCTGGTTTAAAACTGAACTTCTATTTGGCTGGTTGCTTTGGAAATATTCCCATTTTCAAAGATTCCCTGTTGCCCGACATCAGATATTGTCTCTGAGCTTCTTCAGAAGTTGCATGGATGTGTGATTTGAATGAAGTATTAGACGTATGGGAAGAAAAAAAAACAGCTTAAACACATCTGAAATTGAGCGAGAATATATTAAGTCTCTGATGTTTTCTTAGCTACTTAAAAATATCTATAAAAAATGAGAATACATCCTGTGTGAACAACCCTTTAGACTATAATTACTATATTTTTAGAAATTTTACAACCATCTTTCTTTCCAGCTTGCAGTCTATGGTGATTTTAACTGGCAGAAGATCAAGGAAAATTTTAATTCTCAGTTCATGACCCCCTTAAGAGAAATCTAGGCTGATACAGCCATATTTATATACCGTACAAATATGTTTTTTTTTTGTTTGTTTTTTTTTTTCAGCTAAAGTTTATTTTATTAAAGTTGCACCATGCAACTTTTGGCTGGTTAAGTGTAGTTTAAAGTTGCACTATGTAACTTTTGGCCCTCTTGCGGTTAAAAAAAATAAAACTGCATGCAATTTTTGGAAGAACATTGTTTTGGTTGTGCTTCAGCTCTGCATGATAGTGCGGATAAATATGGCCCTTCACAATAGATAATGCTTTACAATGAACTCTGTTAGAGATCTACATATGGCAATTTATCGGTTCAATAAAATACCTGACTCACCTGTAGTGCTGTGTATCACCAAGAATCTGGCGATACAATACGTATCACGATACAGGGGTTACGATACAATATATTGCGATGTATTGAAATTCTGTAAGAAAGGCGATATATTGCGATATTTCTTTATCTTTTCTTTTTTTAAGGAAGATCTAATTAAAAAAAACTCATAAAGAACACGCCACCATATACATAAAACCTGAGCAAAAAAAAACTTTAATCAAAACAGTGGGATCTGCATTTGCATTTGTCACTTATTTTTGTGCCATCTAAGTAAAGGAAAAATAGTAAAGTACTTGCAGGCTTCTTTAGGTATAGTTTTTATATTCTGGCACCCTGTTTTAAAGGTGCAGTGTGTAGTATTTATGAGGATATATTGACAGAAATGTAATATAATATACAAAACTATGTTTTCAATGGTGTATAAAGACCTTACATGATGAACCGTTATGTTTTTATTACCTTAGAATGAGCCATTTCTATCTACATACACCGCGGGTCCCCTTACAGTGAAGTCACCATTTTGCGCCGCCATGTTTCTACAGTAGCCCTAAACGGACAAACTGCTCTACAGAGCGCTAGCTACTCTCTGCTGTCTCAGACGATGACATCTTTGTCCTGTGTCGGCCACCGTAGCTTCTCTATGTGCTTCGAAAGGGATGGGTGAGCAGTGGGCAGTTGCAATTCGCAACCTCACCGCTAGATGCCGCTAAAATGTACAGTGCACCTTTA
>CM077172.1:7914077-7971577 GCA_039654105.1 Coreius guichenoti | reverse complement strand
TATACAGTTCTATTCATAAGTTTACATACCACTTGAAGACATGGCTCTGTTCCAAACATAGTGACTTCCAGCCACAGTTTGTCTGTAAGGGCAGGTGGAGCAGAGCCCCACCAAAATATTCATCCAAAACATAGACCTCTCTATAAACTGAATCAATAATAAAAATCACTCATGGGCGTGCTGGTCTGAAAACGAGGTGTGTTCAGGCGCATTGTTGGCATGCTGCTATTTGAGGCAACTGAAAACGACTGCGCCATTGACCAACAAAAACCTGGTCTAAAGTCAATAGCGCAGTATTTTTTGTGTTATTTAAAGGGCGCCTATAGGCGGTGCACAACGCACGTACACTCTGCTTGTTACACACACGGACACGCAGCAGCACACAAACATTTTTAAATATTAAAAATAAAAGGATTCCACTCTGGAGAAGTGTTCAGTCTTTCCGCTTGCAAATTCCGTGTAAATAGCGAATCCGCCATGGCGCGAGCGCAACTGGCTTTTAAAGGGAATGGGAGATGAGACTTTGATTTGGTTTATTGCACGTTACACCCAAAACACACCCATGAATCATTAAGAGAATAGATACAACCCTTTTAGACCATGCGCTGGGCACGCCAACCATTTTTCCCGTCGTTAAACTAGCAAAAGTGGATTCGGACACGTCCTAAGTGCACCTGCGCTATGCGCTTCAGACCATGCGCTCAGATTGTTAAAATAGGGCCCTAAGCAGGGCAGCGGGTGCCTGAGTCCTCCCCAGCTCTACAGTGCCCCACAATTTTCCTATGTAAATCTGTGGTGAAAAATAGAACTGCAGTACGCTCTAATTTAGAGCCGTACAGACTGCCCTGCTTATTTTCACATTACCTTACGTAAACCTCGCTCCCAGACCAATATGATATTAATTCACTTCAGCTATGTGTATATTAGTCTGCATTAGGTCAGTAAGTAGCTGACATATCTGTTCTTCCTATATGGAATAGCTTATCAAAGTAAGCATAAATCCTGTAATTTTAAATGTGCTCATGTGAATATAGTTCTTTGTTTGTTTTATTTGTTCTGAGAATAGACATGACGTTCTTTTCCTCCTCTGCAACTTGTAATATTCTAAAACAACATTCTGAGGCAATAAATGCTACATTAAGGCAATTCTAATATAGCATTCTGTGTGCGTGTCGCGTGTACTTAAATCCCTAGAGTGCCTCCCTCAGACTGAATAACGCAAGGACACTAGACCTCTGCCAAAAGTGTTTCTGCATATTCAGCGATTAGAATATAAAGCTTACAAAATGTTTAACATAAACTACAGCGCCAAGACCCAGAATCTGCCCTATCTATATGGTCAGGAGCCGCTACTGGTGACTTTGAAGGCAGCATCCTAACATAATATGGAACCTCACGAGTGTTTTGAAATGCTATATTTAGGCATAAACACAAGTTTAGTATTAGGTCTATACTAATACTAATACTATCTATTGTTGCTATGCCGATAACAATACTTTTAATAAGAATAAAAGTACACATCACACACACACACACGTTATTTATTTAGTAAAGTGAATTTGAAATTTTTTCAGTACTTTTCATTGCTCATCTAAATACCAGTATATATTTTTAAATGTGTATTTATATACACAACAATTTTCTTGTCTTTTCAGCTTTCAGGTAAAACGGCTCAAACATGCATTTTAGTCTGGAACTAGGCTTAAGCCTTGTCTGTGAAACCGGGGGAAAAATGTCTTAAACGGCAGCGTAATTATGCATAATTCTTGGTGTCAGGAGTGCACCTTAAAATGCTGTCCTAGTAGGCAGCTCGCTAGTTATTGGAGCACAGCTCATATGTTTCTCCACCTGTTCAGGAGCGGGGTGAGGTATTGGGTGTCACACTCAGGCAGTGTGCGGATAAACCCAGGCAGGAGATGTGGCAGCAGCCGCTGAGGTGTGCTTTTAGAGGTATTATCTGAGCATTTGCCGTTTGCCTTTACATTTTGAGCAGCGCGGGTTGAGAACTGAGACCTGCCATCCAAGCAAATCCTCCGCTGCTGAAGTGGCGTTTTCAGCATGCCTCACACCCCCTAATGCAGCCTGGCAACTTAAGGCGGCTTTGTCAAACCCGTGAGTTTGTCTCCTCCTCTTATCTGGGGCAGGATGCCGAAAGGAGGCAGAAAAACGGAGGCGTAATTCTCTTTAAGAAGTCTTCTGCTAATGTAATTCCCTCACTCATGGGCCTGATTGGGCCACATTGTGTCGGCGCCGTCTTTCAGTGCGGTTGAAGCCTGACATTGAGCTGGCTCCAAGTTATCTTTGGAACTTTAGGGGCTTTGCGTCACTCATGGTTCCTGCAGCATTGGTGGTAGTAATAAACGTGCTGTGAGGATGTGGTGTGATGTTGAAAATCACAAAAATGACATTCTGGGTGTTAAAATTAGGTGTAAATAGTAGTCCAAGCTGAGAATCTATACACAGTTCTGCTCATAAGTTTACACCACCTTGCAGAATCTTGAAGATGTTATCATTTTTGTTTATTGAAATAAAGCTGAAATGAAATAATCTAAATATTGCATGAAATACTTAAACTTGAAATGTGCATTGGCAGCTAACTGAAATAAAATAAGTTTAAAGTACTGAAATAATAAAATAATGAAAAACTAAATAGAACCATTTAAAAAAAAAAACGAATGACAAAAACACAACAAAATTACTAAAATTAAAATAAAACTGAAGATATAAAAATAAAAGCTAATATAATAATTTATAAAAATACAAAAACATTTTTTTTTTATATATATATATATATATATATATATATATATATATATATATATATATATAACATCTTGATTTGTACAAGGACTATGTAAATGTAAGCATCTGGGATGTAGTTGAGATACTGTGTCTCCCATGTCATTTAACCCTCTCCAGCGGGCCACTGATGACATGTGGAGGAGAGTTTTCTGCCCAGCCAGCAGACTGGAGGAAATGAAGCTTCTCTGATGGAGTGAATGGAATGTGTGCAGTCTGATAATGGTGTATCTGGGGAAGATCACCATTGCTCTCCTTACTTTATTATGCTATATAAACACACGCAGCAGCTTTACATACATCTCTCTTTAGAATCGTCAGATGTCCATTAAACTGGATATTGGATTTAATTTTTATAAACATGTTTGAACTTACTCAGTATGATTGTCTTTAAACTGTTGCTCAACTACAACCTGAAAAATCTGACCATTGTAGCTGTTGTATAATGTCCTTTTGGCAATGCTGAGAATGCAACAACACATGAAGCTAGAATCATCTATGTTGTTCACATACTTGCATGGAGTGTTATTTTGGAAAATATTTTAGTTGGTTATGTCACATTTTCATTCAATTTAAATTTCTCCTGAAAACTGCGAATGTTTTTCAATGTTTCAAATTGAGATTATAAATTCTAAACTATAAATTATGTTTCTGAGAACTTGCACATTTGTTTTAAACTAGATTTTTAAAAGCTTTTTGTTCCTTTTTCGTAATATCTGAAATCCTTATTTGTCATTTAAGATACAATTTGTTGTGGAAATTCTTCTTTCGTGTCTTTTCGTGTGTTATGGCTTTGTACTTTGCTTAAAATGCCTAAAATGAGCAGATAAGCACAGAAATAATTACAGCTAATGGAATGTAACAAGTTTGCATAGTAACCCAATTGGCAATACCCAGTCAATCAGGCAATTAATTCATAATTAAAAGCAATTAAAAGAGCAGTTCTCATTCCTCTAAAGTGATCCCATTAACCTTTTCTTTGCATATCGATTAGCTAATGCCATTGGAAAACAGAGACTGTTTTCCAGTGGCATGTCCCATGGCATGTCCCAATGTCGCAGCTCACGCGTCTAATTGAGACTCAAACCATCACATGGTTGAGATGGCATAATTAGCCTGGATCGGTGAAGAAGAGTCGCCGTAGTGCTGTGTGTGTGTGTGTGTGTGTGTGTGTGTGTGTGTGTGTGTGTGTGTGAGAGAGGCTGTTGTCATCCCTCCATCCCTTCATTTCTCAGGCTCATTAACTGCAGGTTGCAGTCTGAATAACTGCTAATATTTCTGAAATAATTCTTAAACAAGCTGCCCACCCACATTTAATGACGCACCAACACTCAACTCTCACACACAGTCTCTTCTGTTGTTCTTTCGTAGTTTTTCTTTTATTAGTTTTTCCCTTCTTTCATTCTTTAATTTGTTTTACTTTTTGGTTCTATTTCATTGTTCTTGTTTTCATTTTATCTGTTGTCTGTTTATCCATTCTCTTTGGTAAATTTTTTCTTTGTCGCTCTTGTTCTTTTATTCACTCATTCATTCTCTACGATGTTCGTTCGTTCATTCATTCATTCATGCGTCAATTTTCTTTTATTTGATTTTTTTTTTCTTCTTTCTTTCTTTCATATATCAACTTTGCAAGTCTTTTCATTTTTTGCATTTATGATTTATTTGTTCTTTCGTTCGTTTATTGTTCTTTTTTTATTCTTTTTCATTTTATTATTCTTTTTTCATTATATTCTCATTCTTTTGTTTCATTAATTCCATTAGTTCTCTTTCCCTGTCTTTTGTCTTTTTGTTTGTTTGTTTCTTTCAGTCTTTGTATTTCTTTCACTTGTCCCTTTTTGCTTTTCATTTGTTTTGTTGTATTCTTGTTCGTTTCTCCACTCTCTTTTTTTGTTAATTTTTTCCCCTGGACTTCTTTGTTGCTTTTGTTGTTCTATTAATTCTTTAATTAACTTGTATTTTGTTCTTTCATTTGTTTCTTAAACTTTTGTTCATTTTTGTTTTTATTAAATTTTTCTTTTTTGTTAATTTTTCTTTTGTTCATCTTTTCATTATCTTGTATTTTGTTGTCTTTTTCGTTTCCTTGTTTTTCCAGTTTTTGCTTGATCTTTTCTTTTATTCTTTTATTATTCATTTAATTTCTCTTTTATTTAGTTTTTTTTATTTAGTTTTGTCTGTTTCCTCAATAATCAATGACAGTGTTGACAGTATTAGCACGTGTCTGTTAGTCCTGTCTGTCTCTCCGTCCGTCTGTCTGTCTTATCTCCCTGTGATGTTTCAGATGCTCAGCTCCTGCCTGTCCATCACTGTTACCTTCAGAGTTGTTAATAACCCAGCCACCGGCTGTAAAATTCACCGTCTAATCCACTCAGGCATGTATACGCACCCAGCGCTGCCTTCCTCCCCATGGATATTGGAGTAACTGACCTGGCCTTGAATTAGGAGTACAGTGATAGTCATCTGTTGTGAGCAGCGGGGCCGCTGAGGCGAGGAAAATAGGCAGGGAAGGAGATGAGCCGAGAGAGAGAGCAAAAGCACAAAAAGGCAGAATGATACATAGTGCTGAGGCCAGCAAACTTCCTGTCTGTCCAGTGTAGGTTAGGAAAGCTGAGGATTAAACACACACAGAGCTGGATATAAGCTCCAGGGGCTCATCTGTGCACATAACCAAGATTTTGAAGCAATTTGTCATGCTTCAAGATGCCACGTCAATCCCTACCCCCCCCACACAAGGGTCACGGTTCTGGGGGCAAAAAGCATCTTTTTCCATTGAAAAGTAAAATGTATTCTGACAAAATTATTTTTGATAGCAACATACATATAGCTAATATTTCATTATGGTATTCTTAGAAAGCAATGGTTTAGAACAGGTATTCTCAACTGGTGGGTCGCAATACTGTTTTGAGTGGTTTGTGGAGTAGTCAAAGGGCCTGTTTACACCTGTTTTCACTTTATGCGTTTTCTCTCATCGTATAGCTATCTGATCATGAAAAGACTAGGTGTAAATTCCCTCCGAAATGCTTTGTAAACGGATTTAAATCCGATCACCTAAACCACTTCAGGAGGTGGTCTGAGACGCATTCCGGACGAAACTAGAGAAGTGTAAATGCATCTGGTTGTTAAAACTACATAAGTAAATTTTACTCCTCCCAAAATGTAAAAAAAAATTAACATCTGAGAGCATGTTACCGGCTGTATGACGTTATAGCCAGATATGATAGCACTACTTTAACACGTATCGCTGCAGATGAGCCGAGTATCTCTTCAGCATACCAACGCGTAAACTGCCGCAAATAAAACTGAGAGGTCCTGACACTCAACACACAATCATCTTCATTAAAAGTAGTGAGACTAAAATGATCTTAGCAGTGCTGATGCTGCTCTTTCTTCTCTTGCTGTCTTTGATCTAAAATGCAGCTCATATATGTTGCTTTCGTTGATGTGTACTCCATTAAATTTGCATGTAGCGCGGGAGTTGAAGTTTCGCGGAGACACATGGCCAAATGGAAATGGAAACGTTTTAACAAATCAGATAGATGTCCAATCAGTAAAAACGCATGAAGTGACCAGGTGTAAACAGATCAGAGCAAATCTGATGAAAAGCTGAAGTGCAGGGTGATGTCATCAAAATCATTGATCCATTTTGGCGGAAGTGAGAGTAAGTTTTGAAGGCTTATATTTTCTAAATGAGAATTCTGTCATCGTTTTGGATCACACTAGCTTATAGATGACCTTAAAGCTAAATTTTCTTCAGACAAGAAAAATTACTTCAGGACATTCAGAACTCCTAAGCAACTATTTGACCACCCTGGGATCATAGCTGTGAGTTTTGCGCAGACAAGCAGCGCTAGTTTTCTTCAGAAAATGTGAAAATCTAATTTGTTCATTGCTGCTAATAAGCCCATAGTCACATAACACATTTCATTATGCGCTTTAATAGAGTTTGTGGATTTAATAGGGTCTTGTGCTGGCTGTAGTCTCTCCTGGTGGTCTTCTTGCGTGAGGTCTTTGCAGGTACACGTCTGACAGCTGCTGTTCCCGTTTTGACAGCGGCTTCATTTATCAAGCCCCAGATATTAGAAGCCACTTTATCAAAGTGTCTCGTCGCAAGCTTTTGTTCAGGAACTCCTAAATGTGTCTGCGGTCTAAAAACCCTGTAATTTGCAGCGAGGTAAAAATGAGTGTTGGCAGACTAATTCAAATCTGTTATTGGTCATTAAAGTGCTGAAATTCAATAATAGAGCTGGATGTTCTCAGCAGCGCCTGGTTGCTATGGCGACAGTCATTCGGGGGGGTTGGCTACTCACGGACCATTCTGAGGTGGCCGCGCTCGTCTTCCTAACATGCCCGGCCCATCAGTTCTAATCAGGTGGAGCGACAGCCTGCCCCATCTACAGGGACCCCTCTCCATTAGGTGCTCGGCCGGCCAGCGTCTGCTGCACGTGTAGTCCATTAAGCATCGTTACGTGGGTGCAGAACCAGGTGAGGAGAGACTCTGGAGCCACGTTTGAGGAAAGACTGGTTTGTGCAGTAGGAGGACACCTCCAAGAACCGTAGGAGGGCACAATCTTGATTCTTTCTGTCAGTTTTTTCCCTCCATTTATAGTGTTAAAGTTTTTGCATGAAAAACTGTCATAAATTGGGAGAATCTTACAAAATCTGAGAACATGTCTGTCCAAAATTAAAAAACTACAGTGAACAATATGTTAAATAACAATTAAAACACCCATAGCTTACCTAGAAACTAGTGGTCGACCGATAGTGGATTTTACCGATAACTAGGTTGGACCGCGCTGCCTGATAACGATTAATCAACCGATAGTTTTTTAAATGGATACTGAATGAAAACAAATATATCACAAAATAGTGCTGAACTTTATTACAAAAATTTAAAAACAGTACTGAACAATGAAAATGTACTGTACTTTTGAAATATAAAAATTATTAATATATTAATTATACCTTGATCATTCATGTTAGTTCATAGTGCGTTGACTAATGTTAAGAGATACAACTTTAAAATGTAAAGATGTATTAGTAAATGTTGAAATTAACAATAAGCAATACTTTTATTAACCTTAGTTAATGTTACCGTTTCATAATCTAAACAGTCATACACAAGGCCATAGCATTGAGACACATGTATATTGTATGTATACTCTCACTTTATTTGCTTTTTAATTTTAGAACACTTGATTATCTAATAACAAAATATGTTACAGTGATGATGTAAAAAGAACTGAAATCGAATGCGTTTCTGATTTATGTTTCTGATTTATGTTCCCTTTCTCATGTCACTAGCTTTAAATATGCAACTTCGCTGCATAATGAATGCATAAAAAGCGACCAACTGGATATAAACTAATGCAAATAGATGGTAACAATCGTGACATTAAACATTTGGGTCAGGCTTGTGTGTTTTTGTCACGTTGTTTTAACCTTTTGAGGTACTGGTAATGTTATCGTCCTCAGCCTCGATGGCAAACATACTGCTGTTCTCCACTAATGCAGCATCTAGTCAACTAATCAATTACTTTATAGTGATATGAAAACATGTACAGTAGTGTACTGTATACATAACATTTCATTGCCTGTTTTAAATCTGCATCTGAAAGTGTTCCGCTCTGTGCAGCGCACAGTCTCGCGTGTCAAAACAAACTCCATGAGGCGTCAGTGATAGTTTTAATTTCGCCTCTAGAGGCCACACTTGTACTGTAATAATGACCGTTACAATTGTAACCGACTGTTCCAGCCATCGGTTATCTGTGTCGTTTAATCGGCAAAGCCGATCAATCGGTCGACCTCTTCTAGAAAACCTAACTGACTGCTGCCATTAGAGTCCTGCACACATATAAATGTTATGTCTATTTAAAGATAAATGTTATCACATTTCTATCATTTCCCAACTTCTTATTCTAGAAGTTTGACCAAAGCGAGCAAGTTTGAAATGTTGCATGTCCCCAGCGCAGATTTTGGTGAAATGTTCTGAGAGGTAGTGTAATTCATTGTTGTTTAATAATCAACTAGTTGGTACTCAATGAGGTTCTCAACTTCCGTTATTATTAGTTGATCAGCTTTGCAATTTTTATATTAGCCTTTTCCACCTTTTACAGATAACGAAAGTGATGAATGCCATGAGAGAGGAAGCTGGAGAAAATATTGACTTTTTCTAAAATACAGATCTGTGGCCATAATGAATGTGGATGTACCTCCATTCTGGAAAGAGGCCCTTATTTCTTCCTGGCTGTTTGAGGCTGTGGAGCGATCCATCTGTGTTAGGCCACACAGGGGCTGCTATGATGGTTTGGACTCTGTGCTGAACTTTTGCACGTCTCATATCCCTCTCCATTTGCACAGCCCATCCATCTATGTCCACTCTCCCTCTCTCTTTTTGTCTTTTATGCACTCGTTCACTCACATTTTTCCTGCACAGGGCCCTTTGACCTGCGGTAAATGTTGGCAATGAGATACACCTCACAGACTGGTTTGTGGAACATGTTTGCAGCCTTGAAAATGCAATTACCTAGTTACTGCCAGTAGATATAAAAAAAAAAAAAGTGTGGTTACCGTGCTTACGAGGTGGTATTGTATTAATATTTCTCAAACATTGTTTAGGGTATTAAATTTGGCATGAAATGGAAGTTGCAATTTAGTCTTTTCTTCCCTATTGTAATGTATATCGGAGTAAAACAGCTTCTCGAACAAGAAAAAATGTAGGGCGGGACTTAATTTTGTCTGTGGGGAATTGATTGGATAGTTGTGGTTTGCTATTAGGTTGTCCTGCCTTTGCTCCAGTAAACACGGCATCAGAGAAGAGACGTCACTGTGAGAGGGAGGGGAAGTTATTTTGATTCAAGATTGAGGGCACATGAATTAGAAAAATAATGATGTGTGATAAATCATTTATAATAAATACCTCAATATTCCATTTAAAAATAATACATACAGGCTCCATTTACATTTTGTTTTGTAGATACTTGGATGTGCTATCTATTTTTGTTTTTTGTAGACTTGCATCATGTTTTTATTTGCATACATGGTCTTCGTCCTTCGTCCTTTTCTTTGTATTTCCTTTAGGAGATGCAAATAGTTTTTCAATCCCAAGCCTTGACTGTGTCATATTTGTGTTTTGTATGTTCAGATTTCATTGCTGCATGAAAGAAAGAAATGCTCAGCATAGAGGACCTTGGCATAAGTATTTTCTTCTCTTGTTTGTCCAACTGCATTTATTCTTAGCAAGACAAGGTCGTACAGTATCAAGGCCACTGGATACAATTAGCAAAATACAAACTCAAGGCCCCTGGAGTCCTCTAGTCTAAATCATCTCTCCTTTTTTAAGAAATGTTCAGAAGCTGAAGCTTTTCTTTCTGTTTCCTCTTAATTATTTTATGTAATGGGTTTTATTAATGACGGTGACTCTTGCGACTGACTGAAATCCACATTTGCATCTGACCTTTTTTACCCAGTTAATGTGTTTACATGCACTTTTAAAAGTTTAATTTCTTTCAAAAATTAATGTAAACACTTTAGTCCTTACCAGTCTGTTTTTTTGCATGTACACTACTGTTTAAATTAATTAAATTAATGTTTTATTCAGCAAGGACTCATTAAATTGATCAAAAGTGGCAGGAAAGACTTTTGACATGGTTAAAAAAGATTTGGATTTCAAATAAATGCTGTTTAAAAAAATAAAAAAAATAAAAAATTATCATAGTTTCCACAATTATTAATATTAAGCAGCACAAGTCTTTGTCAACAAGAAATGTTTCCTGAGTGGCAAATAAGCATATTATCTGAATGATCATGTGACACTGAAGAAATGATTGCTGAAAGATCTGCTTTAGCATCACAGGAATAAATTACATTTTAATATATATTCAAATAGAAAAGAGTTATTTAAAATTGTAATATTTTACAATATTACTGTTTTTACTGTAATTTTGTTCAAATAAATGAGCCTTGCCGAGCATAAGAGACTTTACGAAATCTTACTGACCCCAAAGTTTACTATTGAACGGTAGAGTATATGTGTTAAAAGGCTGTGTCCAAACAAACTCTGAGTTTTGCTGTGCCGTTATTGGAGTTTGATGTTGAGGGCTGTTTGCAAATGGATTTTGCACCAGTGCTTGTTTCCTATGCTCCATACTAATTCCTGGACCAATAGTGTGTAGAGTTTAGCCTGTGCTCCCAGATCTCTCGGTTTTCCCTGTGCTGTTCCCTATAATCCTGTTAACACCGTTAAACCATTAAGAAGCTCACCCATGCTGCGGTCTCTGTTGAAAGCCGCACCTTGTGGAAGAATCTTCCTGAAAAGCTCAAAAGAGTTGCATTTTTGTTTTCTTTCTTGAGACATTAAGATTCAAACTTACTAGCATAGACCTGTCAAGGTTTTCTGATGTGTGGATAATACTTTTGTGAATTAAATTTTTTTTTTTTTTTTTTTTTTTTTCAAACTACATTTCTGCCTGTGTGTAAAAGTGAAAGAGTCTCCTTGTAAGTTTGTTATGAAGCTACTAAAGCAATGGAGCATAAATCCTTAGCTCAGCACTGTCTGAGCCAGCTTTCAGAGCCATCGGGCTGTATTTCTCAGCCTAAATGGAGCGGAGGTCACAAATGAAGGGGGATCTGAGAAAGGAAAGGATCCAGAAGCATCTGTTAAGAGAGTAGGTGGGCTGTCATCTGTCCCGAGTGTGGCGGTCACTCGACCTTGGAATGATGGACTCTGGGAGAGCAGCCATTTATTGGCCTTCCTCCAGTGCCTGGACTTTCATAGCTACACATGTGGGTGATTTATGCCCGAGCGCACATGCAGGGTGGGCGGGTGTAATATATAAAACTGTGTGCTGTAGGGCTGTTTATACTGCGAGACTCCAGACTGTGAGAACTAAAACTTTGAGAGTCCGTATGCAGTTTCATCAGTTATCATCAGTGAGGTGCCATTAGTTCATTAGAATACATCTATAGTGTGACCACGGGAGCTGCATGATTAATCGTTAAAAGATTGTGATCTCGATTCAAACACCCACCCGTCTTATTCCTAAATGGCAACGAGTCGCCTGTGTCTGTTATACCTTTGACAAGTATGATCACAGTGAACATTCATTCAAATCTATGTTGGCACTGCCGCTGAGCCAGAGAGAGCAGTTGTCATATATGAAGCAGCTTCACAAGCAGTCTTTTCAACCACACAGTATCATTATTTCTGTGCTACAATAATTCAGATTATCACAGAAGTACTGTGATAAAAGTTTATAGTTCGGATAAAAACACGTCTGTATGTTGGTAGCGATCAAATAGAATAAATCACCTGTTGAAAGTATCTTGATGCTTCAAATAAAGATTGTCAATTACATTGTTGCACCAGTAGGTGGCGACAAGTGACTGTTAAAAATGTTTTTGTCATTGAATCATTCATTCAAGACATGTTTAAAAGCACTGATTCATCCAGTAATGAAACAATTGAAGTCACTGAATAATTTATTCAAACTGATTTTTTATAATAAATAATTCAAATTAATTAAATCTTTTTTAAATTGGACTGCAATTAACATTTTGTCAGAACAACACTCTAGTAAATTGCATGTTATTTTGTTTAGCTGTCTATTCAGAATCATGATCTCATTTTAAACAAAAAGAAATCATGATTCTCAGTTTATCCGTGCAGCACTAGTGAACACCAGTGTTTTTTATACCTTTTAGGCAACTTGAGTGGTTTGAATCACAGTCATTACACTGTAATGAATTCCCTCAGTAATTTTTTACACACACACATATATATATATATTACACAGTGCCTTGCGAAAGTATTCAACCCCCTTCATTTTTTTCACATTTTGTTGTGTTGCTGCCTTATGTTAACCCTCTGGATTCTGAGCTGTTTTGGGGCCCTTTAGAAGTTTTGACATGCTCTGACATTTGTGCTTTTTTCAGTTGCTTATAAACACATTAATGGCAAAAGTGTAATACACTGTATTCAGCACAAACTGGGCTACCATAATATGTGAGCAACATGTATGTACATGCTTGTATTTTTGAGAGAATAATGTGTTTTTAACAATTTTGTTGTAGTTTATTTAGAATGTAGTCAACAAAGGCACATTACAAAGGCCTATTATATTTTAAATTATCAAAAGATTTGACTACACTGCAAAAAAGTGCTCTTCTTATTTAGTATTTTTTCCTTGTTTCCAGTCCAAATATTTTGTTTCGATATAAATAATATCGATTGCTCAGTTTGGCCAGGAGGCAAGCTCTAGGAAGAGTCCTGGTTGTTCCTAACTTCCATGAAGGATTATGGAGGCTACATGCTTCTGTGAACCTTAAATGCCGCAGATTTGTATTTTTTTTTTTTTTTTTTTTTTTTTTATAAATAGTCTTCCCCAGATCTGTCTTTATACAATCCTGTCTCTGAGCTCTACAGGTAGTTCTTTTGACCTCATGGCTTGGTTTTTGCTCTGATATGCATTTTCAGCTGTTACACCTTTTATTGAGAGGTGTATGCCTTTCCAAATCATACCCATTCAATTGATTTTGCCACAGGTTAACTCCAAGTGTCCCAGAAAAGAGTATGAATACTTATGCAATGTCATTATTTCAGTTTTTTTAGTTTTTTAATTAATTGAAAAAGTCTAGAGGCAGCAACATCACACACACACACACACGTGTATATACAGTGGGGAGAACAAGTACTTCATACACTGCCGATTTTGCAGGTTTTCCTACTTACAAAGCATGTAGAGGTCTGTCATTTTTATCATAGGTACTCTTCAACTGTGAGAGACGGAATCTAAAACAAAAATCCAGAAAATCACATTGTAGGATTTTTAAATAATTATTTTCATTTTATTGCATGACATAAGTATTTGATCACCTACCAACCAGTAAGAATTCCGGCTCTCACAGACCTGTTAGTTTTCCTTTAAGAAGCCCTCCTGTTCTCCACTCATTACCTGTATTAACTGCACCTGTTTGAACTCGTTACCTGTGTAAAAGACACCTGTCCACACACTCAATCAAACAGACTCCAACTTCTCCACAATGGCCAAGACCAGAGAGCTGTGTAAGGACATCAGGGATAAAATTGTAGACCTGCACAAGGCTGGGATGGGCTACAGGACAATAGGCAAGCAGCTTGGTGAGAAGGCACCAACTGTTGGCGCAATTATTAGAAAATGGAAGAAGTTCAAGATGACGGTCAATCTCCCTCGGTCTGGGGCACCATGCAAGATCTCACCTCGTGGGGCGTCAGTGATCATGAGGAAGGTGAGGGATCAGCCCAGAACTACACGGCAGGACCTGGTCAATGACCTGAAGAGAGCTGGGACCACAGTCTCAAAGAAAACCATTAGTAACACACTACGCCGTCATGGATTAAAATCCTGCAGCGCATGCAAGGTCCCCCTGCTCAAGCCAGCGCATGTCCAGGCCCGTCTGAAGTTTGCCAATGACCATCTGGATGATCCAGAGGAGGAATGGGAGAAGGTCATGTGGTCTGATGAGACAAAAATAGAGCTTTTTGGTCTAAACTCCACTCGCTGTGTTTGGAACACCATCCCAACCGTGAAGCATGGAGGTGGAAACATCATTCTTTGGCGATGCTTTTCTGCAAAGGGGACAGGACGACTGCACTGTATTGAGGGGAGGATGGATGGGGCCATGTATCGCGAGATCTTGGCCAGCAACCTCCTTACCTCAGTAAGAGCATTGAAGACTGTTCGTGGCTGGGTCTTCCAGCATGACAACGACCCGAAACACACAGCCAGGGCAACTAAGGAGTGGCTCTGTAAGAAGCATCTCAAGGTCCTGGAGTGGCTTAGCCAGTCTCCAGACCTGAACCCAATAGAAAATCTTTGGAGGGAGCTGAAAGTCCGTATTGCCCAGCGACAGTCCCGAAACCTGAAGGATCTGGAGAAGGTCTGTATGGAGGAGTGGGCCAAAATCCCTGCTGCAGTGTGTGCAAACCTGGTCAAGAACTACAGGAAACGTATGATCTCTGTAATTGCAAACAAAGGTTTCTGTACCAAAGATTAAGTTCTGCTTTTCTGATGTATCAAATACTTATGTCATGCAATAAAATACAAATTAATTACTTAAAAATCATACAATGTGATTTTCTGGATTCTTGTTTTAGATTCCGTCACTCACAGTTGAAGTGTACCTATGATTAAAAATTACAGACTTCTACATGCTTTGTAAGTGGGCAAACCTGCAAAATCGGCAGTGTATCAAATACTTGTTCTCCCCACTGTATATGTATGTATGTATGTGTGTGTATGTATATATGTATGTATGTATGTATGTGTATATATATATATATATATATATATATATATATATATATATCACTATATTGCCAAAAGTTTTGGGATGGCTGCCTTTACATGCACATGAACTTTAATGACATCCCATTCTTAATCCGTTGGGTTTAATATGGAGTTGGCCCACCCTTTGGCCCATAACAGCTTCAACTCTTCTGGGAAGGCTTTCCACAAGGTTTAGGAGTGTTTATGGGAATTTTTGACCATTCTTCTAGAAGCGCATTTGTGAGGTCAGGCACTGATATTGGACGAGAAGGCCTGGCTCACAGTCTCCGCTGTAATTCATCCCAAAGGTGTTCTATCGGGTTGAGGTCAGGACTCTGTGCAGGCCAGTCAAGTTCCTCGACACCAAACTTGATCATCCATGTCTTTATGGACCTTGCTTTGTGCACTGGTGCACAGTCATGTTGGAAGGGGCCATCCCCAAACTGTTCCCACAAAGTTGGGAGCATGAAATTGTCCAAAATTTCTTGGTATGCTGAAGCATTACGAGTTCCTTTCACTGGAACTAAGGGGCCAAGCCCAACCCCTGAAAAACAACCCCACACCATAATCCCCCCTCCACCAAACTTTACATTTGGCACAATGCAGTCAAGCAAGTACCGTTCTCCTGACAACTGCCAAACCCAGACTCATCCATCAGATTGCTAGACAGAGAAGCGTGATTGGTCACTCCAGAGAACACGGCTCTACTGCTCTAGAGTCCAGTGGCGGCGTGCTTTACACCACTGCATCCGACGCTTTGCATTGCACTTAGTGATGTAAGGCTTGGATGCAGCTGCTCGACCATGGAAACCCATTCCATGAAGCTCTCTGCGCACTATTCTTGAGCTAATCTGAAGGCCACACGATGTTTGGAGGTCCGTAGCTGTTGACTGTGCAGAAAGTTGGCGACTTCTGTGCACTGTGCGCCTCAGCATGTGCTGACCCCGCTCTGTGATTTTACGTGGTCTACCACTTCGTGGCTGAGTTGCTGTTTTTCCCAATTGCTTCCACTTTGTTGTAATACCACTAACAGTTGACCGTAGAATATTTAGTAGTGAGGAAATTTCACGAATGGACTTATTGCACAGGTGGCAACCTTTCACGGTACCACGCTTGAATTCACTGAGCTCCTGAGAGCGACCCGTTCTTTCACAAATGTTTGTAGAAGCAGTGTGTGTGTGTGTGCGTGTGTGTGTGTGTATTTTTTCAAATCACTATATTGTGAAATACTGATACAGTGATAAAATCACTCATACAGTGATTAAAATTTGGATTTTACTGCCCACTGCTTTTTGACAGAGGGATTGTTTGTAAAAGAGAGGGAGGTTTTGTGCTTTAATCTGCTAGAATTTCTGCATGTATTTCCATACATTTGTGTACACATGGAGGGTTTGAAGATGATGATCTTTGCCCTCTCTTACTCCTTCAGCTTTTCACATCTCCTCCACAGAAAGCAATCTCATATAAAACTATCATATAAAAAATTCATCCCACACTCTCGTTCTCCTTGCCAGCCATTCTTTCAACTCTAGTGCAGAGTGATGAACAGCCAGCTGTCAGTTATTAAATCCACTAACACAGTAAAAGAGTTTCTGCCCTCAGCTCAAGTTGCAGGAATCGGCCTTCTCAGAAAACCCTCACATCACTTGGAAAACCTTGATGTTGCTGGAACAGTGGAATTACAAAGCTGTAGAATATTCATAATCATTCTTTGTCTGAAACCGGTCTGTGAGCTTGACATTTTTGGATGAAGGAAACTAGTTTCAGCTTCCAAGGCACAATAATATCATGTCGAGTGGCACCATAATGTAAAGACATAATTAAGATATATTTAATGTGCTTGCTTCTCAGTAGGAATGGAATCATAATGTGAATTTTGTATCTTATAATATTAAATTAATTATTAATTTTCATTTTCAAGTATCAGCTAGTGTGTTAAAGTGTCATTTAATATTAATTTAATATTTCCCTTTATTATTATTACATTAGTTTTTATATTATATTATTTATTTTTATTTAATTGTTTAATCTAATTTCCAAGTATAAGCTTTAGACATAACCAGTCATTTAATGACTGCCGTGCTTGTTTTGCAGTAAAAATGGAATCATAAGGTGACAATAAAGGAATAAATGGACGTTTATGAATTAATTTCATTGCGTTGATGTAGCGAAGTGAAGAAATCATCTACAGTATGCTGCCTTTAAACAGACCAGATGGGACAGATTTTATGCAAGTATTGAACCTTATGCCTATACCTTCTTATATCACCTAGAAAGGCAGCAATTTTTCATGTTTTGGACACGGACAGTGTTTTTTTTCCAGTATCTGCTGTCTAAACTCTCAAAGAGGATGTTTGTATAGTGGAAAGTTTCAGACTAAACGTTCTATGTTAATTGGTAAGCAAATGTTATGTACTACATTCTGCACTTAAAATAATCTAAATTAATCTTAGAGGCTTGCATGTCTTCTGCAAGAAGTGAGGTCATTTCTCTCTGGTTCTGCATGGGTTTGAGGGCTGCAGCCCTGTCCATGGTGCTGAAGTCCCTGGTCTCTTTGTAGGAGTGCGTTCCATCAGCCACTGACACATGTTGGGCTTTTGGCCACCCTGCCCCCCGGCACTCTATTAGAGCACAGTAATTGGCGTTCAGGCGGGCGGAGAGCAGGAACTCATATCAGAAGCAGTATTATTAAATTTATTTGGACAGCTGAATTTATTTGTCCTGAGGGCTGGTGTTTGGCTCAAGCTGACAGAGGACCATATGTGTAGAAAACGTGCGGCTGTAGTGCATGCTGAAGAATAGCTAATGTGGTTAAGACTTAGAGGCACCTATTTATGAATATTAAGTAAAGTGCAGTATTCTTCTGTTAAACATAAATTAGCTTGTTAGGTAGAATGCCCACGTTGGCTTTTTCCACAGAGCAAATGTGAATTGTGATTTGTACTGTTATGCTCCAAAATCCATAAAAGTATTCCATACAACACTTTGTTTTTTCTAGTCTTTAATGACAGTAATTTTGACACACCATTATTGTAGTTAATAACTTTTTTTAATTCAATTTTTTTTAATTTTTTTTTTATTTCTTTTAATTAAGATTTAGAGTTGTAAAATTGAGTTGAATTTGAGTTGTTGTTGTTGTTGTTGTTTGGTAATTGTTTTATTTATAAACTACATTCTATATATACATTTATTATAATTTATATTACATTATGTGATATACTTGAAAAGTAAAATAATCTAATATAATATTATTAATATATTAAAAGAAATATACAAGTATTAAAAATGAAATTAAATTAATAAAATTTTTAACATTATATTAGTATATAAACAAAATATTATATATTATACAATTTATAAATGTACATTTTATTTATTGTATAATATTAATTTAATATTTCATATATAAGGTGTGTAACTGTACACGTATTCGTACCGAGCCGTTACTTCCGGTACGGTGCACATGTGTACCGAATGCAATCTTTAACAGTTAACAGTAGGCTTGTTTTATGCGCGGAACATACTTAAATCTGAGTTCCCACACGAACATATTAAGTATTCTGTCCATTTTATCACGAAATTCAAACGATAAATGCCGTTTTGACGCTCTTTAATGTGACGTGACAGGTCCCTGTATATGCGCGTCAGTTCAAGTAGCGGCACGGCGCGTGAGTGAATGCGATTACCTCTTCCTAGTCAAAGAATAAACATGAATCAACATCTGAAGGTATGTTGAGGATACATTACAACTTACTGAAACGTATCATATGTCATATAATCGCTCAACCAGTGTTTCAACGGCAGAAACATGTCAATAAAACAGCTTGTAAACAATGTCACGTAGCATTTACCTCAGGCAAGTCATTCAGTGTCCAGAGCTGGTTAGTTCACTAGAGAAATCAACTCTTTCACTAAATATATGCACTATATTATTAGCCTATATATTCATTAAATTCTACTTAACCTGTTACTGATGTCTTGATTTATTTAATGTATGTTTAAATAAATCTGTCATAAAAATGGCATGTCACTGTATATAAATGATTGTACTTCAACAACGATTTGGAGTAAAAACATAATTTTATTATTAGATTTAGAAGTTAATGCAAAAACTGCCCTATGTGAAGTTTACATGTTTGCATACAATGTGTTATTTGAGTGTTGATTATTATATCTAAAAATAAATAGCAACTGAATTTAAGCTAATAGTTTGGGGTCTGTTATTAACCTTTAATATTATAGTAATATAAGGGCTTCCTATATAGTTTACAGCATTATCTTTAATCAACTTTTAGTTATAATTGAATTCATTTAAGGACAGACACAATTTGTTCAGTAAACCACTGTTTAATAAAAATAAATAAGCAATTTTATATTTAGTTTTCTCTCCCGTACATTTATTTATATATATATATATATATATAGATATAGATATAGATAGATATAGATATATATGTGTGATATACTTGAAATTTTAAATATTTCATATATGATCAATATATTCATATCATATACACTGTATATATTAATTGATAAATATTTATTTTATAATATTTAATATTTCTTTTTTTATTAATATTTTTAATAATATAAAAAAGCTCTGCCTTTCAGAACAGACCCACAAGTCTTCTTTTTACCTTGAAAGACTTTTTCAAGTCTTGAAAACACCTTGTACTCGTGAATTAGTCACATCTTGAGTTTGAAGTTTAGTGGTAATGGGTGTGATTTAATGTGGATGTGGGACAATCTCTCTTTTTATATGTGCTTCTCTCTAACAGCATGACTCATGACAGCCGCAGTTAAAGTTAAAGATGTGATAGAATGTTCTCAGGTGTACGATCAAAGTGCCCTGGGTGTGTCACCCTTCATCTGTCCGTCAATACCAGCCACAGGCCACTTTGGTGAAATTACATACCACATAGTGGGCTCTAAAGTGGCAGATCACAGTGAATGCCCTCACCCTCATCTCGCTGCTCGCCGCTGTCATCTGGCTCTTCTTTATCTGTAATGTTGACACTGTGGATGGATGTCTGTGTCCTATAAGCCACTCACACAGAGATTTGAACTCTTGCAGATCAGTCTTCATTTGAATGTGAGCTCGGTGATGGCATTAAAAACTCTCAGGGTGAATAGCCCCCTTTTTCTTCTCTCTGCCCATGGCTCATCAAACATGCTTTTATTCCGAAACGCACATCAGTCTGCTCTAAATCACATCTTTGAAAGATAAGAACTGAGAGCGGGGAATGCTTCTGGCAATTTCAATGCCAAACATGCCGCTAAACATAACCTCAGAGAAAATCATCTCTTTATGCGTGTTTCCATTGGAGCCATGTGCAAACCAGAAAATACCTTCTTCCCCTTGGGCCTGTGTGGTAAAAACTTGTTTTGGTGCTCATATTGACATCTTTACAGCATTCATACTGCATGTGTAAGCATCGTGGCAATGTGTAAAAGTGTATTTGCATATAGAGTTTAAGCAAAAAATATGGTAAAAATGCACTTTAACCCTCTGAGCCCTGAGCTATTTTCTGGGCCCTGGAGGTGTTTTGACAAGCCCTGACATTTGTGCTTATTTCTGTTACTTGTAACATTTTCATGGCTAAAGTCTGATTACTCTGTATTCAGCACAAGCTCTGCTACAATAATATGTGAGTAGCATGTGTGTAAAAGTTTGTAGTTTTGAGAAAATGACGTTTATGCGTGGTTTGTGGAAAGAAAAAAAAAATTAAGTCACTATTATAAGGCTATAAAACACAAGACTTTTGAAAACTGGATCACGTAGGCTAGAATTTTTTGCTTCAAGACGATGTAAAAATCACTCTGGCCAATCATTCACATAAAACAATATATTGATTTAAAATTTGTAAGACATGTTTTGTGTCAGGAAGGCTTATGCGGGGAGGGCATGAATCATGAATATTGATGTTTTTCACACCTGGAAAGACAAAGACCCTCCCCTGATGGCCCTATCAGCTGAATGGCTGTGAACAAAGAATATGAAGAGATTAAAAGAATGTCTTTTTGAATTGTTTGCATTTATTTACAAAACATAATCCAAACATACACAGCGAAGGACAAAAAGTGGGACAAAAATAATCGACAATCGTGGTTCTTTATAAGGGACACTCAAAGTGTATGTTATTTCAGTGTCTGCAGTTAAGAGTGTGTATAAAAGGTTCTCAGATATAAACACATTTGATTTGCTCAACCTATTAATGCACAATTTAATCTTAAAAAGAATTTTAACGTCATTGAAATAAATGTCAATTGTTACACACAAACCATCTAAAGCTTTTGTAGTATTATACACTGCCGTTAAAACGTTTGGGGTCAGTAAGAATTTGTTTTAAATTAATAATAGTTTTATTAATAATTAATCATTTTTAAGAAATTAATAGTTTTGTTCAGCAAGAATGCATTAAACGTGTAAAGAGAGACAGTAAAGACATTTTAATGTTACAAAAGCTTTCTATTTCAGTTTAATGCTGTTTTTTTTTTTTTTTTTAACTTTCTATTCATCAAAGAATCCTGGAAAAAATTAACACAACTGGATCTCCCATAACAGTATCACAGTTGAATATCATGACTTGTTTGCAATATAATCTACAAATGCATACACAAACAGATGTTCCTGCCATGTTTAAAGGTGTTTTACTCGAACACATCTAGTTTGCAGAACAAACTAAACGCTCCCGTGGTGTCCTCCGTTGCTAAGCGTTTTCATCTCGCTGAGGCATAGACGCGCCTGGGAAAAACGAGTGCGCCGCACCGCATTGAGCGTCACAACGCCGTTGCGCTCTATTTTGTGCGCGCTTGTCGCGCGTCTACATTTAAAATAATGAACTTGAGCGTGCAAAAGACGCAACATATGTGAACGACCCCCCAGTGGTTAGATCAGCGTAGCAGTCAATAAACGGGACAAGGGAGGTCACGTACGGGACATTTAGGCCCAATATACGGGACGTCCGGGATAATACGGGACAGTTGGCAACCCTACTTTTATATGATGCTGGGTTTAATATTATAGAGCATAAAAATACCCTCATGTCGTACATGTATCTTTATTTAGCATTGAATGGTTGCCTACCTGTCTATATTTCATATTTCAACATGTTTCCTTTGATTTCACACATTTTAGTCTGGCAATAGTTCAACTAGTAGCCTACAATGTGAAGTTTATGCAACAATAACGCTAATATAAGTGAGAAGAAATGTTTTACCTTAAAAATTCTCATCTTAAAATCGCGTTCTTCTTATTCTGAGGTAAATCCAAGGTAAACTCACAGCTTGTCTTCCGAACTCGATGAAAAGCAGAAGAATGATGAAGATGATGCTTTGTTTTGAGGTGGTGGGGGGCGTTTACAGGTTCGTGTTCCTTCACGTGGACGATTTGCATGTGAATCTCTTTGCGCGCGTGGGTGTGGTCACATTAAAGATAATGTGGCTCGCTTGAGAAACTGTACCTCTCGCTGTTTTCATACGGATTACATAAACAGAGAATATTTGTTTTTTTTATACAAATTACTTCATTTAAAAGTAGACATTCCAGGCTTTCTAAAGAGATATCTGTCGTGTGTGTGGCAAGTATTCGCTGAGTTACAGCTCATTTTCAGACGCATTTCAGGGTGGACTTCACGGAGAGACAGACGCGAGAACATGCATCCTGTTTGTTTTCTTTATTTAGCGAAAAGCACAACATTTAGTTTTTATTTTTGAGTGTACACAAATAAAAGTAGACACTTTAAGCTTTGTAAAGACATATCTTTCATGTCTGTGAGGCCAAAAATGACGGAGTATTTAAAGTTGTTTTACACTGTCATGAGGAAAAATCAAGCAAAACGCGCCTGCGCGTTCTTCGGGTTCAGGGGGTTAAACTTTTTGGGCAGTACTGTCTTTTGCAAAATATGCTTTTATGAATAAAAAATGTGACATGTAATCATAAAATAATGGTGCAAACTACTTCCTCATTGTGTGAAAAGACTTCTGTCGAACTTCATTCGAGTTGCACATGCAGTGACAGGGACACAGACAGCACTTTCTATTGTGTAAATCTGCCTGAATCCAGATGATTTAAAGAGATAATTTATGAAAATGATCTTTACTCTCATGTTGTTTTGAATCCAGAAGTGTTGTCTTTTGCTCTGTGAGAAATAGACTAATTATAAAAATCTTAATTCACTGAAAATGTAGCCCTTCAAAATGTCATTGGTTTTTATTAACATTTTACATTTTATATTTTTATGCATTTGGCATAAATAGTTTTTATGTAAAGAAACTTACATTGCATTGAAAATATACATTTCATCAGTTTATGCATTCCTTGGGAATCAAACCCATGGATGATAAAATGGATATCTTGAATGTAATGTAAATCACTTCTTATGTGTTGAATGTGGCAAGCTAGTTCAATAACACAAGATGGCTAATACATTTTAGAGTTGCGGCAGACAGGCAGGTTTTCAAGGAATAATGGCTAGATTTGGTCTGTTCTTCACACAAATATTTCTAGCTTCAGAAGCCTGGTCATTATGAGCCAGTGAGTATGAATGTTGTGTGTTGTTTAATGAATGAATGAATGAATTAATTAATTAATTAATTAATTAATAAGGGGAAAAAAAGTGTTTTCAAAAATTCCCCTTTTTCCACTGCAAAATAAGAGCATGACATGATAATAAATAAATAAAGACAGAATTTTAAGTTTAAGAAGTTTTATAGTGTAGGCTATATAGCCAGACATCTCCTCCACATAGTCACGCAAGATGAATGAAAAACAAATCAGCGAGTGCATGTACATCTCCCAGATATCTGTATTTCACAGTCCTGCACAGAGGTTTGTTATTTTTGGTTTCATATTGGATTGCTCTTTCTCTGTTATTGCAGGAGCGTCTCCTCTCACAGTGTACTGATATGATGCACTCTGAGAAATGCATGCTGGGAGTTTTCACCTCCAAGCTGGCTTTGGGATCCACTGAAAGAGCAGATGTTGGTCTCTGTTTGTGTTTAACTAGTAACATTAATGAACTGATGTGTGTCCAGCTGCTAGTTAAACTGTCGCTGGACTGTGTGTACTTAGAGATGGAGGGATGTGACACAGCTGTGCAAACAGGAAATCCTGTTATCTCCTCTTGCTGCCCTCAGAGCCCAAAGAAACAAGTCAAATGTGACATGGCTTGAGTCCCAGTGTCAACACCTTTTTAGTGGTTACTCTTGAGTCTGTGGCTTTGGTTCAACACCAAGTAGCATCCTAACAGAAATGGAAGCTGATAAGTGAATGATTAACTACATAGACTGTATTGTATTGTATTGTATTGTATTGTATTATATTATATTATATTATATTATATTATATTAATTATATTATATTATGTTAATTTCTTATATTTATTTATATTATATTATATTAAGTGCTGTCAAATCGATTAATCACATCCAAAATAAAAGTTTGTGTTTACATAATATATATGTGTGTACTGTGTATAATTATGTATAAATACACACACATGCATGTATATATTTTTAAAAAATATTGTTATATTTATATATAATATAAATGATATAAATATATTAGTGCTGTCAAATCGATTAATCGCATCCAAAATAAAAGTTTGTGTGTACATAATAATTATACACAGTGCACAGGGGTTGAACGACTTTCAAGGGTTTGATTTTTTTAAAGTCGACATTTATGTGATGAAAGTCGAGTCGACGTTTACTAGTCACTGATGACGTCATTAATGAACAAATAAGCCTGAACCTCGAGCTGAGACTGAACGCAGGGGTTTTTTTTTTTGGTTTTTTTTTTGTGCACAGCTGATAGGACACAGCGCTGCCCAAAAGATTATTGCTCCTACATAACAGCTTTTGTTTATCAGTTCTTTTGTCTTTGGGTCGTTATATTTCTCACAGATTTCTGCTCGTTTTGAATCAGATACAGATAAAGTAGCGCAGTAAAGATTAGGCTACATTTATATGAATGCATTTGTGAGAGAGCGATTGCGTGTGAATTAATTCTACCTGACAGCGTCTCTCTACTAAGTGTTCAGTTCAGTTTATTTATAGAGCACATTTAAAAATGGCCACTGGCCGACCAAAGTGCTGTACACATAAAAAAAACAGCCAGTAGTAATTAGAGAAACAGATAAAAATGAACACCGTTCAAGACAGAACACTTCTTATGAGATAAAAGCAACAGAAAATAAATACGTTTTAAGACATGACTTGAACTCAGACAGAGAGGAAGTCGATCTGATATAAAGTGGGAGCCTGTTTCACAGTGTGGGGCCTGCCACTTCAAAAGCTTGGTTACCCCTTGATTTTAGCTGGGGTCTAGGTATCTGAAGGAGAAGTTTCGTTTCAGATCTAAGACTAGTAGTGGGAGAATATAAATGTAGTAAGTCTGACAAATAAGAAGGTGCTAAATCATTTAAAGATTTATATACCAGTAATAAAAAAATGATGATAGAAAAAGCTAGATCCAATGACACCACTAATTTGCTTATCGAATTTGAGGGAACTGTCTAATATCACACCTAAATTCCGACCTTGGGAAGAGATAGATAGATCTAGAGATCCAAGGTCAAGATCATGTCTTGGCCTGGTTTCTGAGGGGTCAAAAATAACAACTTCTGTTTTCTCTGAGTTCAAAAATAGGAAATTCTTGACAAGCCAAGCTTTAACCTCCTCTAGACATGCTGTCAAACTGTCTAGAGCACTCTTATTTTTCATAGACAAAGGCATATAAATCTGCATGTCGTCAGCATAACAGTGAAATGAGACGTTGTGTTTCCTAAAAATAGAACCCAGAGGAAGAAGATAGAGAGAGAATAGGACAGGAGCCAAGACAGAACCCTGAGGCACACCGCAGGATAAATTTCTTAGGGAAGAAGAGAAACGTCCCATTTTTACAGAGAAACGTCTATCAGTTTAAAAAGATTTGAACCAGCTTAAAACCTTGCCCCCTAGACCAATGCAAGACTCCAGCCGAGAACGAGAATTGTATGGTCAACAGTATCAAATTCAGAGGACAAATCTAACATTACTAAAATGACGGAATCTCCCGAGTCTGTAGCCATGTAAATATCATTGAGAACTTTAGTAAGAGCAGTTTCTGTGCTGTGCAAAGATTTAAACCCCGACTGAAACTTCTCAAAGATATGATTGTCATTTAAGAAAGTCTGAAGCTGTAACAATACAATTTTTTCCAATACCTTGGAAATAAACGACACAATGGATATTGGACGAAAGTTTGATAAGATAGAGGAATCAAGTGAGGGTTTCTTTTAGTACGGGTGTAATTGAGGCAATTTTCAAACTCGAGGGTATCGCTCCTTCAAACAAGGATTTATTCAATAACGACACCGTCCCAGGCCAACAGTCTCAAACAATTGTCTCAAATAACAAGGATGTAGAGTGTCATACGTACAAAAGGAAGGTTTAAGTTTAAACATTTACTTCCTTTACAGAATGTAGAGAGACAGATTTGAAAGAGATCCAGAGGGTAGGTGAACTCATCTCTGTCGGTATTTCCTGATCGGAGACTTGAAATTGGTCTCTTAGATTAGAAACTTAATTGCCAAAGTATCTAGCAAAGTCCTCAGAGTGTCCAAGACGGACAGCGAAGAGAGTTTATAGGAGGATTTAAGATGAAGTTAATGACAGAAAAAAGTGCTTTTGGGGTGTGGTGGAGTTTCTCAATCAATTTAGTAAAATAGGAAGCCTTAGCTTTCTTAACAGCATTCTGATATGACAATAGGCAGTCCCTTAAGATCTCGTACGAGACCTGTAATTTGTCTTTTTTCCACTTCCTTTCCGCTTTTCTGCACGCTGTCTCAAAGAGAGTATACTATGGTCGATCCATGGCTCTGATTTAGATGTAAATTTAGACTTAAATCACTTGAAGGGAGCAGTAAGACTTAAAATATCTTCCCAAACAGTATTTAAAAGGTGCAACTGAAACAGGTGCAATAGAAAGCTGAGAAAGAGACATTTGAAATAAAATAGGAAAATGATCAGAAATAGCAGAATCAACTTCAACGTCAGTTACAGATAGCCCATATGACAGAATTTGATCCAACATGTGACCATGAATATTTGTGGTATAATTAACCCACTGCCGAAGGTTAAAAGAGTCAATGAAGTTTAGTGAGTTTAAAAACTCAGGGGTTAGCCGCTTAGAAGGGCAACATACACTCACCTAAAGGATTATTAGGAACACCTGTTCAATTTCTCATTAATGCAATTATCTAATCAACCAATCACATGGCAGTTGCTTCAATGCATTTAGGGGTGTGGTCCTGGTCAAGACAATCTCCTGAACTCCAAACTGAATGTCAGAATGGGAAAGAAAGGTGATTTAAGCAATTTTGAGCGTGGCATGGTTGTTGGTGCCAGACGGGCCGGTCTGAGTATTTCACAATCTGCTCAGTTACTGGGATTTTCACGCACAACCATTTCTAGAGTTTACAAAGAATGGCGTGAAAAGGGAAAAACATCCAGTATGCGCCAGTCCTGTGGGCGAAAATGCCTTGTTGATGCTAGAGGTCAGAGGAGAATGGGCCGACTGATTCAAGCTGATAGAAGAGCAACTTTGACTGAAATAACCACTCGTTACAACCGAGGTATGCAGCAAAGCATTTGTGAAGCCACAACACGCACAACCTTGAGGCGGATGGGCTACAACAACAGAAGACCCCACCGGGTACCACTCATCTCCACTACAAATAGGAAAAAGAGGCTACAATTTGCATAAGCTCACCAAAATTGGACAGTTGAAGACTGGAAAAATGTTGCCTGGTCTGATGAGTCTCGATTTCTGTTGAGACATTCAGATGGTAGAGTCAGAATTTGGCGTAAACAGAATGAGAACATGGATCCATCATGCCTTGTTACCACTGTGCAGGCTGGTGGTGGTGGTGTAATGGTGTGGGGGATGTTTTCTTGGCACACTTTAGGCCCCTTAGTGCCAATTGGGCATCGTTTAAATGCCACGGCCTACCTGAGCATTGTTTCTGACCATGTCCATCCCTTTATGACCACCATGTACCCATCCTCTGATGGCTACTTCCAGCAGGATAATGCACCATGTCACAAAGCTCGAATCATTTCAAATTGGTTTCTTGAACATGACAATGAGTTCACTGTACTAAAATGGCCCCCACAGTCACCAGATCTCAACCCAATAGAGCATCTTTGGGATGTGGTGGAACGGGAGCTTCGTGCCCTGGATGTGCATCCCACAAATCTCCATCAACTGCAAGATGCTATCCTATCAATATGGGCCAACATTTCTAAAGAATGCTTTCAGCATCTTGTTGAATCAATGCCACGTAGAATTAAGGCAGTTCTGAAGGTGAAAGGGGGTCAAACACAGTATTAGTATGGTGTTCCTAATAATCCTTTAGGTGAGTGTATATGCACGTTTAAATCACCTAAAATAAGGAAGCAATCATATTTAGTGATCAAGTCACCTACAAATTCTGAGAACTCTACTATGAAGTCTTTGATTAAGTGTGGAGGCCGATAGATTAAGGCTAATACCATGGGTTCAGGCCAGTGCAAAAGTAAAACAAGGACTTCAAAACTTGAGAAAGTGGTGGTATATAGCAATCGACATTGAGGTCGGAACGATTCTTTAACAATGATGGCTAGTCCACCGCCTCTGCCAGATGGTCGAGGTGCGTCGTAGTAGTAATAGTCAGCTGGAACAAGTTCAGAAAAAGCACTAAGGTCTCCTACCTTCATCCAAGTCTCAGTGATAAACAGAAAGTCCAGGTCATGATCTGTGATGAACTCCTTGAGGATGAACGTCTTGTTAACCAAAGAACGAGCATTTAACAGCGCAGATTTTGGAGAGCGTAGAGTAGTATGCGAAACTGCTGCTTTTCCCAGAAAACAGAGGTTAGCAGTATTCGCGCCCTCATATCGCGGTCGGATAATGATCCGTGAGTGGATGTTTTCCGCTTGAACCAGAGAGTCGAGAGAATCAGGAGCAGAAACAGGGGAGACCGTCGCGATTTGCCTGAGCCAACGCGATACCGGGGCTGGCCGAAGCAGCGCCGTGAAGTGGTCCGACATCATAACCAGTGACCGAGGCAGAGAACTGAGAGCAGCCAGGCCACCAGCCCTCATTAAGATCTTTATTCTGACGATCACACCCCCGCGTCTGCCACGTCTTCTCCGACGCTTTCTTGAAGAGCGTCCAGAGGTAGTCGCCTGAGGTGAGCCGGGATATCTCGTAAGAGAGTTCCGTATGTGTGGTCAGCTAAAATGCCCAATTTTGTTTCCAGAACTCCTACACAGGAGCTGCGTATATCCAAGATAGTCTGGCGATCATACGTGAGAGACTCAACGTAGTCTAAAAACAGCCAAATAATAAACAAAGCCGAGGACAGCAGACGGCTCGCCGTGTACACAGGCGCCATCTTGCCTACACGGCTGAAGCTGTGAAGCTGTGAGTTTTGGTTATCAAGAAATATATGCTAGAACTTTTCAGTTTCTAAGCTATTTTATTGATAAATCACAGAACAGTGTTGACAATACATTTCTGCACTACTGAATGATCCATGATGTGCGAGCTATGTGTGTGCGTTACAATGCAGCACCGCAACAATCCAGCACCACATTAGTTTAGAACGGTGATTAACTTACCAGTACAATAAGCTGTTGCATTCTCCCGATCAATTTTGAGCATCCAGATGGCATAATCAAGCATGTTTTGTCTAGAGCTCTCTGAGTATGCATTTATTTGTCATTTTAATTGTTGAAAACAGAGCGTGTGTTTTAGGAAATGGCTTATTCAATTCAATTCAATTCACATTTATTTGTATAGTGCTTTTCACAATACATATCGTTTCAAAGCAGCTTCACAGAAAATGCATGCGTCTACATTACAATTTAAAGTGATTTGTTATCAGAGGAGACTGTCCAAGTTATGTATTTCAGAAATTTACATATATAAAGCACACAGTTAGCTAACAATGTATTATTAATAAATGTAAAAAATAAATTAAGGCACAGACAATGGGCTAAGTGAAATAAGAATACATGTTGTTAACAATGATTAGGGTATATAGAAAATTTGAGCATGGGTGCGTGTTGATGCAGAGCTGTGTCATCTGAAGTCCTCGCAGGAGTTGGAGTCGTCTCTTCACAGGTGATGGTCATCTGAAGTCTTCATAAGAGGCTGGATCCAGACTGGAGCTGACACTCTCTAGTTACCTTGGGATGGGCGTCCCGAGATAAAACAGAACAGGAAAATAACTAGCGTAGCTGCTGTTCAAAGCATTAAGCAAAGACAATCATGTGCACTGATATAACTGGAGTACAAGGTTATGAGATGCATTATGTGAATGCTTGGCTAAAGAGATGCGTCTTTAATCTAGATTTAAACTGGGAGAGTGAGTCTGACCCCCGAACATTATCAGGAAGGCTGTTCCAGAATTTAGGTGCCAAATATGAAAACGTTCTTCCTCCTTTAGTGGATTTAGATATCCTAGGTACTACCAGAAGCCAAGAGTTTTGTAAACTTAAAGAGCGTGATGGATTGTAAGGCGATAGAAGATCAGTTAAATACATGGGAGCTAAACCGTTTAAGGCTTATAGGTCAGTAGCAATACTTTATAATTGATATGGAACTTAATAGGTAACCAGTGTAGAGATGATAAAATTGTTTATTGTTATGTGATCATATTTTCTTGACCTAGTAAGAACTCTAGCAGCTGCATTTGACTAATTGTAGCTTGTTTATTGATGATGCAGGACAACCAGCTAGTAATGCATTACAGTAATCCAGTCTAGAGGTCATGAATGCATGAACTAACTTTTCTGCATTAGAGACAGATAACATGTTCCGTAGCTTAGCGATGTTTCTGAGGTGGAAGAAGGCTGATTTTGTAGTTCTGAAGTTGCTGTCTAATATAACACCCAGGTCTTTAACTCTAGCGGATGAAGTAACAGTATATCCTTCTAGATGCAAATTGTATTCTAAGAGATTCTGTGTACAGGTTTTTGGTCCAATAAGTAATACCTCAGTCTTATCTGAATTTAATAGGAGAAAATTACTGGTCATCCAATATTTTATATCTTTAACACACTCTGTCAGCTTGGATAATTTAGAGATTTCATCTGGTCGTGCTGAAATATATAACTGAGTATCATCGGCATAACAGTGGAAACTAATTCCATGTTTTCTTATAATATTACCAAGTGGCAGCATATATATTGAAAATAACAGAGGACCTAACACAGAACCTTGCGGCACTCCATAATTTACAGACGTTATCTTAGATTTTTCCCCGTTTAAATAGACAAATTGGTAACGGTCTGATAGATACGATCTAAACCACTTTAATGCCTGTCCCTGAATACCAGTGTAATTTTGTAGTCGATCTAAGAGTATTTTATGATCTATGGTGTTGAATGCAGCACTAAGATCAAGTAAAACTAGTATTGAGATACAGCCTTGGTCAGCAGCTAAGAGTAAGTCATTTGTAATTTTAACAAGCGCAGTTTCTGTGCTATGATGGGGCCTGAATCCAGACTGAAATTTTTCATAGATATCGTTTTTTTGTAAGAACACAATTGAGCGGGGACAATTTTTTTCTAGTATTTTAGACAGAAATGGAAGATTTGAAATGGGTCTGTAATTTGCTAATTAATTTGGATCTAGTTGTGGTTTCTTAATTGAGAGGTTTAATAACTGCCATCTTGAACGGTCTTGGGACATGACATAGAGATAAAGACGAGTTAATAATATTGAAAAGAGGCTCTTCTGCTACAGGTAACAACTCTTTCAGTAGTTTAGTGGGTATTGGATCTACAAACCCGATTCCAAAAAAGTTGGGACACTGTACAAATTGTGAAAAAAAAGGAATGAAAATTTACAAATCTCATAAACTTATATTTTATTCACAGTAGAATATAGATAACATCAAATGTTGAAAGTGAGACATTTTGAAATGTCATGCCAAATATTGGCTGATTTTGGATTTCATGAGAGCTACACATTCCAAAAAAGTTGGGACAGGTAGCAATGAGAGGCCGGAAAAGTTAAATGTACATATAAGGAACAGCTGGAGGACCAATTTGCAACTTATTAGGTCAATTGGCAACATGATTGGGTATAAAAAGAGCCTCTCAGAGTGGCAGTGTCTCTCAGAAGTCAAGATGGGCAGAGGATCACCCATTCCCCCAATGCTGTGGCGAAAAATAGTGGAGCAATATCAGAAAGGAGTTTCTCAGAGAAAAATTGCAAAGAGTTTGAAGTTATCATCCAAAGATTCAGAGAATCTGGAACAATCTCTGTGCGTAATGGTCAAGGCCATACTGGAAAACCATACTGGATGCCCGTGATCTTCGGGCCCTTAGACGGCACTGCATCACATACAGGAATGCTACTGTAATGGAAATCACAACATGGGCTCAGGAATACTTCCAGAAAACATTGTCGGTGAACACAATCCACCGTGCCGTTCACCGTTGCCGGCTAAAACTCTATAGGTCAAAAAAGAAGCCATATCTAAACATGATCCAGAAGCGCAGGCGTTTTCTCTGGGCCAAGGCTCATTTAAAATGGACTGTGGCAAAGTGGAAAACTGTTCTGTGGTCAGACGAATCAAAATTTGAAGTTCTTTTTGGAAAACTGGGACGCCATGTCATCCGGACTAAAGAGGACAAGGACAACCCAAGTTGTTATCAGCGCTCAGTTCAGAAGCCTGCATCTCTGATGGTATGGGGTTGCATGAGTGCGTGTGGCATGGGCAGCTTACACATCTGGAAAGGCACCATCAATGCTGAAAGGTATATCCAAGTTCTAGAACAACATATGCTCCCATCCAGACGTCGTCTCTTTCAGGGAAGACCTTGCATTTTCCAACATGACAATGCCAGACCACATACTGCATCAATTACAACATCATGGCTGCGTAGAAGAAGGATCCGGGTACTGAAATGGCCAGCCTGCAGTCCAGATCTTTCACCCATAGAAAACATTTGGCGCATTATAAAGAGGAAGATGCGAAAAAGAAGACCTAAGACAGTTGAGCAACTAGAAGACTGTATTAGACAAGAATGGGACAACATTCCTATTCCTGAACTTGAGCAACTTGTCTCCTCAGTCCCCAGACGTTTGCAGACTGTTATAAAAAGAAGAGGGGATGCCACACAGTGGTAAACATGGCCTTGTCCCAACTTTTTTGAGATGTTGATGCCATGAAATTTAAAATCAACTTATTTTTCCCTTAAAATTATATATTTTCTCAGTTTAAACTTTTGATATGTCATCTATGTTGTATTCTGAATAAAATATTGAAATTTGAAACTTCCACATCATTGCATTCTGTTTTTATTCACAATTTGTACAGTGTCCCAACTTTTTTGGAATCGGGTTTGTAATAAACATGTTGTTGGTTTAGAAGCAATAAGTTTATTTAGCTCTTCCTGTCCTATAGTTGTAAAGCACTGCAATTGTTCTACATGGTTGATAATTGAGGCTGAATCATAAAACGCTGTCATAGGTTGTACATTTATAATTGTATTTCTGATGCTTTCGAATTTTTTTTTTTTTATTTTATTTTTTTTTTTTAGTGAAGAAATTCATAGTCATTACTACTAAACTGGACTGGAATATTTTGTTCAGGTGATGTCTGTTTATTTGTTAATCTGGCCACTGTACTAAATAAAAACCTGGGGTTGTTTTGGTTATTTTCTATGAGTTTACGGATAAACTCGGCCCTGGCTGCTTTTAGAGCCTTTTTATAACGGGAAGTGCTGTCTTTCCATGCCATTTTGAAAACCTCTAAATTAGTTTGTTTCCATTTGTGCTCTAGATTACGAGTTTCTCTCTTGATAGCTTGAGTAATACTGTTGTACCACGGTGCAGTACTTTTCTCTCTAACCTTTTTTTAATCTGATCGGTGCAACCGTTTCTAATGTACTAGAGAAAATGGTGCTCATACTGCTAGTCATTTTCTCTACTTCATTTGTGTGTTTGGGTACACTGAGCAGCTGAGATAAATTTGGTAGGTTATTTGTGAATTTATCTATAGTGTTTGGGAGAATCGTTCTACCTGGTCGATAACACGGAGCAGTAAGCAGTATGCAAGTTACAAGGTAGTGATCAGTGACATCAATACTTTTTGCGGTATGATATCTATATCAGTAGGATTGGTTCCATGTGATATAATTAAATCTAGTGTATGATTAAAATTATGTGTGGGTCCAGTCACGTTTTGCTTGACCCCAAAGGAGTTTAATAAGTCTGTAAATGCAACCCCTAGCGCATCATTTGTATTATCTACGTGAATGTTCAAATCACCGACAATCAGTGCTTTATCGACAGTGACCAATAGTTATCCTGTTGCGCCCTCTATAGGCCAGCAACTAGTCGACGTCAAGCTTAAAGCGTCATGGCAGAGCATTTAAGTCGACTAGTCTGTGCAACCCCATATTTATATATAAATACACACTCATTCATGTATATATTTAAGAAATATGTGCATGTATATACTGTGTAAAATATAAATATTTTAGATAAAAATATAAAAAAATTCATATATATATATATATATATATATATACACTCACCTAAAGGATTATTAGGAACACCATACTAATACTGTGTTTGACCCCCTTTCGCCTTCAGAACTGCCTTAATTCTACATGGCATTGATTCAACAAGGTGCTGAAAGCATTCTTTAGAAATGTTGGCCCATATTGATAGGATAGCATCTTGCAGTTGATGGAGATTTGTGGGATGCACATCCAGGGCACGAAGCTCCCGTTCCACCACATCCCAAAGATGCTCTATTGGGTTGAGATCTGGTGACTGTGGGGGCCATTTTAGTACAGTGAACTCATTGTCATGTTCAAGAAACCAATTTGAAATGATTCGAGCTTTGTGACATGGTGCATTATCCTGCTGGAAGTAGCCATCAGAGGATGGGTACATGGTGGTCATAAAGGGATGGACATGGTCAGAAACAATGCTCAGGTAGGCCGTGGCATTTAAACGATGCCCAATTGGCACTAAGGGGCCTAAAGTGTGCCAAGAAAACATCCCCCACACCATTACACCACCACCACCAGCCTGCACAGTGGTAACAAGGCATGATGGATCCATGTTCTCATTCTGTTTACGCCAAATTCTGACTCTACCATCTGAATGTCTCAACAGAAATCGAGACTCATCAGACCAGGCAACATTTTTCCAGTCTTCAACTGTCCAATTTTGGTGAGCTCGTGCAAATTGTAGCCTCTTTTTCCTATTTGTAGTGGAGATGAGTGGTACCCGGTGGGGTCTTCTGCTGTTGTAGCCCATCCGCCTCAAGGTTGTGCGTGTTGTGGCTTCACAAATGCTTTGCTGCATACCTCGGTTGTAACGAGTGGTTATTTCAGTCAAAGTTGCTCTTCTATCAGCTTGAATCAGTCGGCCCATTCTCCTCTGACCTCTAGCATCAACAAGGCATTTTCGCCCACAGGACTGCCGCATACTGGATGTTTTTCCCTTTTCACACCATTCTTTGTAAACTCTAGAAATGGTTGTGCGTGAAAATCCCAGTAACTGAGCAGATTGTGAAATACTCAGACCGGCCCGTCTGGCACCAACAACCATGCCACGCTCAAAATTGCTTAAATCACCTTTCTTTCCCATTCTGACATTCAGTTTGGAGTTCAGGAGATTGTCTTGACCAGGACCACACCCCTAAATGCATTGAAGCAACTGCCATGTGATTGGTTGATTAGATAATTGCATTAATGAGAAATTGAACAGGTGTTCCTAATAATCCTTTAGGTGAGTGTGTGTGTGTGTATATATATATATATATATATATATATATATATATATATATATATATATATATATATATATATATATATAATGAATGAATGAATGTGTATTTATGTATACATAATTGTTATACACAGTACACACATATATTATGTAAACACTTTTATTTTGGATGCGATTAATCATGATTAATCGATTTGACAGCACTAATTATATTATATTATATTAATTATATTATATAATATAATATATTAATTATTTTAATTTAAAAGTATGTTTATTTATTTATTATATTATTCTTTTTGTATTAAATAGCCATTTTTCAAGAAGTTTAGCTTCGAACTTAGTTTTTTTTTGGTCTGTGATCAGTAGGGCTGAACGATTTTGGAAAATAATCTAATTGAGGTTTTTTATTTATTATTATTTTTTTTTTATTATAAGTATTGAGTTTGCGATTTAATATGCGATTTATTTTTTTTATGCTCTTTATCTTCTGTATTATTCAAAAAAGACGAGCAATAAATCATTGTATAGTAGGCTAATGGTGGGAATCTTTAGGCACCTCATGATCCGATTCCAAAACAATTCTTGAACTTTTTTTTCTTATTAATCAATCTTATTTATAAAACTTAAAATCTTTTTTATTATTATTATATATGTAATTATAAGTACTTAAAATAATTACACATTAAAAAATTTAATTAAAACAACTGCATGTTAAGAATTTTAAATATATAAACTAATATAGCTTCAAAACATAAAAGCTAGTAAATAATAGAGGAACAAAAAAACATTACAAGCCGCATGCGCGAGCACTTTTCACAAAGCGAGGTGCGAGCATTTGAAACTGAAAGCCTTCTGTCAGTGAGTTTCATATTTTTAATATACAAGCACACTGCATTCCAAACGACTTAAATGAAGCCTTCGTAGAGCATTTGTAAGGAAAATACCGGCGGGCGAGAACACACACTATAAGCGTAACGATCAAGCAAAGTGCACGTTTCTCACAGCGCATATCCTGTGCAATGAAGCCCGCGAATGTCATTGTAATTCGCTTCAACCTTTCCGAACGTTATGAAATATTATTTTATGGTTTGAGTGGTGTGTGTGTGAGTGTGAGAGAGAGATAGAGAGGAAATGGAAGCAAGCAGAATACGGGTGTTTCTGAAACACACGCAGCACCATTGCGCACCTGCAGTTAAAATCTAAACTCAGAATTGATCCAGAATAATTTGAGAGAGAATCTTTTCTCCCACCCCCGTTGTTATTATATCTGACCAACACGATATTAGATCGATTAAACACAAACTGTTATTTCCTTTAGGCCAGGCCTGTAGGCGTAACGTGCCAAGTTGATGCTTCTTCTGCACACTGCTTTACTCTTGCATGTCACGTGACCAGAGTGTAATCACAGCCTCGTGTTTTATCATATCGCGATATTATCGCAAATGCAATTAATCGTTCAGCCCTAGTGATCAGTCACAACATCAATTGCTTCCAGTATAGATGTGAAGTGAAGCTGAGACAACGACCTTCTTGCCCTGGTATAATGATCATCCTCCAGTCTCCTGTGCTCCACAGATGCAAATGACACATTCGGCGGCCTCCTAAAATGCTGTCACCGCACCCCGCCTGTGATTTTTGTGTCTACCACTCGTAGATTGAAGCTGATCTCATTGCTGTTTATGGATTCATGAGCAAAATGAGAACAGCAGAGGAAGCTAAATCAAAAGCGACAGACACAAAACGAGCTCAAGTCTCCGAGCCGCTCATTACACCATAGACCATTAGCAGACCAGCAAGAGGAGAAAAGAGCAGAGAGATGAAAATCAAGGAGCCGTTTGACGCCTGCTGAAATTTCAGCTCCGCTCAGACAAATACTCTCACAACACCACTCCCCTGACTCTTTTCAATTTTCTTATGGAATATTAATCTTTAATAGGGTAATAATTGTGGTAGCATATTTGATGTCACCCACCATTAGACCAGATTAATTAGGCCATTTAGTTTAGCTTAAGAAAGTGTCGCCCATGAAGAATGGGCCAGAGCAAAAGCAGAGAGCTGTGATTGGCTTCTTTATGTGCTTTGTAATGGCTTTCATTGGGCCGTCTCACATACAGTATTGTGTGTGCTTTAGTATTGATGGGTGGAAATGTTGCTTAATGGTTGCTCAATGACATCATACTGCTTTTATTCATTTATTTTTATGGTCCAGATATATTAAGTTATTGCAGACAATGATTTCAATTTTTAAATTAAAGTTAAATTTATTAGTATTCCTTATGGGCTCAAAATGTCTAGATAGTATAGCTGTCCAGAGATTGTAATAATGAAAAACAAAATCTGAATCATCACATAGTAGTAGTTTTGAATTATACTTTTTTATTTTTTCGAATAAGCAGTGAAGATTTTTTGTTTGAAAATATAATTTTGGCAGGCAAATTAAAATCAGATTAGTATAATTAGCAAAAAGTATAATTAGCATAAAAGCCCTTTATTTATATATATATATATATATATATATATATATATATATACACACACACATACATATACATATATATATATATATATATATATATATATATATATATACACACACACACATACATACATACATAAACATATGCGCGCACGTGCACACACACACACACACACTCACACACTGTTTTTATATAAATTTATTTATTTATTTATTAATTTGACTCTTATGACATGGCAGTGTTAGTTCAGGTTTTCAAATGCCAAATGAATATCCCCAAGTATACTCTAAGTTATATATACTATAAGTTTTGAAATAATGTTTAAGGTGTGCGTTTAGTCATTAAATAAGAATTAAATATCTTAGGTTTTTTAAAGGTACACTATGTAACTTTTGCCCCTCTAGCTGTTAAAAAAAACTGCATGCATTTTGATGAACACTGGAGAACTAAAGAGATATAACCAGTTTAGATGGAAAAGATATCAAGCTTGTCTAGCTGAAGACGTTACTGTATCTATATCCATTAATAGACACGGTACTTCCTTGAAAATAAATTCCAGCACAGCGCTACAACAACCATAATGAAATGAGCCTTCACAATAGATAATGCTTTACCATGGATGCTTTACCAAGTAGCTGTTACAACATTTCAAATCCCTCAGTTCTCGCATCTCTGAAAAGTCAAGCCAATGTTGATACTTGTTTTATTACGAGCTCTGTCACATTCTCTTTTTGCCAGCATACTCTACTTTGTTCGGTGCTTTTTAAAAACAGGTGATTCCCCGGCGGTTCGAGGTCAACCTTTCTCACTCATTGTGACAACTAACTTATGCTACTCCCACACCATACACACGTCAAAGGAGCCGGAGCAACTTTTCTCTATTTTGCTCTATCTATACATGGACGAGTGACGTATGTACGCAATTTCCTGTGAAAACATCATTACATTAAAAATATAAACCCTTATATTAAGCTTGCCATAGTGAATCCTGGTAAGACAAAAACAGGATTTATGATGTATTTAAATGTTGTTCGTTTTGAACAAAAAAGTTATTTTTAAATGTATTCAAAGCCACATGAAATTAAATTTTAAAGAATTATTCTATTCTGAAGATATTCTAAAGAATAGTATTGCATTTAACTTAACTAGATTTTTTTTAAAGATTTATTTTTGTTTTATTTATTTATTTATTTTGGCCTTTATTAAGATAGTAGAGGACTGACAGGAAGCAAAGTGGGAGAGAGAGGGGGACAGGATTGGGAAAGGTTCTTGAGCCGGGACTCGAACTCAGGTCCGCCGCAGCACAGCTGTGCTACATCTGACATGTGCTGCCCATCGGCTCTGACACTCCAATACTGGATTTTAAATAGATTTTCCCTTTTCATTATTTCAGGCATCCTTATTTGTCACAAAACTTATAGAGGGTAAAGAATTCGATCAACAGTTTTGTACTCTTGTTCAGGTGTCTTACCTGCCAATTTACCTTTTGTGTTTCAAAGGAGGATGAAATCATACAGATTTGAAAAGACGCGAGTAAATAATGACAGAATTAAAAATTTTCCGTGAACTATGCCTTTAAAAATATTCCAAGTGTCTATTTAAAGAAAGAGAAAACAGGAATACTGACATTATTTCTTTGACAGTATCTTTTCTTTGAGTTAATCTAGAAGCTTTTTGTATCGGCTCTGTGTCACATCACCGTATAAAAGCTGCTTCACTATAGCCTCGAGTCAACACAGCCCTGCATCTCGCCTCTATTATGAGGAATGTTTTAATGAAATGTAGAGTTTTCCTCTTGTGTTTGTGTTGTATTTTTCACCTGGGCTCAAGCGGCATCTGTGTCAAGGGGGACTAAAAGCCCGTTGATGTCAATAACTGTATTTTTCCTCCGAGGCAGCTGAAGATGAGGTATAATCGAATGGATATTAAAGTCACAATAGACTGCTCCTGCTATTACGGCCTGTCAAGCACGGCCCTTTCTCTCAAAGATTAGTTTCTCCTGCTGAATATTTATACACTTACTGTAGGCTTAACCTCAGTCAATGGTGTTTCATTCCTCTTCTATCCTATTCTCTACTCTCCTCTTTCATTTCTGCCCTCTTCTCACCTCTCTTCTCCTTTCCCCCCCCCCTCTTGTTCTTACTGCTCCACTCCAGTCATCTAAATAAAGCAGCATTGGAGGCATGATGCCATTATTTAGAGACATTATATGACTGCCTGTACTTTCTCTTTGATACTTGCAACACCAGTTCTTTTTGGTAAAGCGTATTTTCAAGTGCACTATAGTGAGGTTAATGATTGCAGGGAAGTGTGTTTTTCTTGAATTTGTAACTTCCACAGTCTTAGAAAACCTGGTAGTATCAGGTAATTTTAAAATGGTGTTTTCTAGACCTGGAAAAGTCATGTCAATTTTCTGTAATTCTATAGCTATTGCTCTTGTATGGAGTCGAGCTTTTTAACAAGACCATAGTGTGAGCGAATTGTACTTTTGAGTCGATTCTTTTCGGTCCAGTCAGTTTGAATCAGTCAAACCGGTTCACAAATCAGCATGAATGATTCTTCTGCTTTAATTCTGAATAATTTGGGATTCACTCTGAATTTGAATTTGAATCTGAATCTTACTAATCACTGGAAAAGTCATGTGATTGTTAAAGTGTGGGGGCCCTATATTGATAACTTCTAACAATATAGCTGATCAGTAAGACATCATAAATTCAAAATGCGTGATTTTATTGAAGAAAGATAATCGTAAAATTATTCATTATGAAATCTCCGATATGCTGACATATTTTGTTACCAGTGTCTCTGTGTAGTAACTTTATCTGTCGACATAATATTACATGATAATATGATTAATAATTGAGCACCAATAATAATTGAGCAGCAAATAATCATATCAGAATGATTTCTGAAGGATCATGTGACACTGAAGACTGGAGTAATGATGCTGAAAATTCCGCTTTGCATCACAGGAATAAATGACATTTTAAAATATATTCTAATAGAAAACAGTTATTTTAAATTGTAATAATATTTCTCAATATTTTACTATATTTAGTATCAAATAACTGCAGCCTTTGACAAGAGGAAAAGAGACTTTCAAAAACATTTAAAAATCATACCATCTCCAAAATGTGTGTGTGTGTGTGTATATGGCCCCGTTTCCACCGAAATTACCCGGAACAATTTGTCCAAGGAACTTTTTTCCCCCAGACCTGTTGCTGTCTGCGTTTTCATCGCGGTCTAAAGTACCATGAAGATTAGGCAAATTAGTCCGATGACGTAGGACTGCACGCAACTTTCCAGTTTCTGCTGGATGTCGTCCTCTGCAAATAAGCTAAATAAAGTCTGAACCTCGTCGTTGGTCCATTGGTCGTATTTTTTAAACTTCATTGTTGATTCGAATAGCAAACGACTCTTACTGCACGCACCGCAGCAGACTTTTAAAAATGCCGGTTGAAATAAAATGATGCATGAACTCAACCAATCAGCATGTTCAGCGCACAAGTCCCACCCCCAAAAGTTCCTGAACTTTGAAAAAGTACTACCTCGCGAGCAGGGACTTTTTGAGGGGGAAATTTTTACCCGGAACTTCATTTAGACCCCGATTCCTGCGGTCGAGACATAGAGTACCACCCCAAAGTCCCTAGTTCCTGGGGACAGTTTCTGCAGTGGAAACGTGGCTTATGTAAATCTATGGAATATTTTCCATCCACCAGGTGAAAATTATGAATTCAATCAATTTTGTCATTCATGTCTGTAGCACAAACGGTCACCATGTGTTGCTTGGTGAATTTTGCTGCTTATCATGGTGAATGCTTATTATCAGGGGTTTGTCGAAGTCACTAACCCCAAGGTCAAGCAGAAATAACTGTGATTATATTTGTTTAGCTTTCTTTAGCAGACAGCACTAATGATGATCTCTTTTTCTCTCTGTCTTTCTGTCAGGTGTGGCTGGGGCTCAGCAAGCGCAGGGCCAGTCGAGGCGTTTCACCACCATGGATGTTGATGAAGAGGAGAACATGAGTGAGTGCCCATAGCTGAACCCCAAACCCTCCATTTCAGCACAGAGCCCTGCGCAGCCCCCATAACTGATGTGTCATTTAGTGAACAGTTCATGTGCCTTCCTGTCCCTCTATACACCCATCACGCTAAACAATCCCAGCACAGATGTTTAGAGTGTTTAGACATGGGCCAGATTTTTACATTGAAATTTCAGTCCGTGTTCAGACCACTTCTTTTATTTTTTACAGACACGTTTATTATTATTATTTTTGAAAAGGAATTAGTAATTGTTCATTATTGCAGTACATTTTCATCTGACTCAAATGGTGTAAAACTTTAGTCAACAAAGTAACATTGTGGTTGATGTTTAATGTGTTAGATGAACAGATATTTATATTCATTTAAACCTATATCAGACATATATAAAGATTTATCCACATACAGCAAAACATTCTAATTTTGTCCCGTGGCTTGCTTGCGTTGTGTATTGGGTGTTACACCTTCTACCTTTCAAGCTTGTCCAATTCCAAATTGATTTAAAATTGCTACTGCTTTTTGATTTTGCTTCTAAATCTTGTTTAAAGGGATGGTTCACCCAAACATGAATCTTCATTTACTCACATTTTATGACTTACTTTATGAAACACAAGGAAGAACATTGGGGTCCAAACTACATTGAACCCCATTAACTTTTATTGTACTGACTTTTCTCCAATTTTTTTCTTTTGTGTTCCACAGAAGAATACATCATAAAACGTCATGACAGTGAGTAAATGACAGAATTTTCATTTTTGGGTGAACTATTTCCTTAAGTATCTTTTTTTCTACAGCACTCGTTTTTGTGCCACTGCAAATTTAGCTAAAAAATGGTAGCTGAATAAAAATGCAATATATAATACAATTTATAGTTTCATTTGTTTTAAAACATAAATAAATGATCAGTGGTTTAAAGCAAGGTAGCACAAAAAAAATCAGTATGATTACTTAGAAATTTTGCGTTCCTTAATTCATTTTGCTTTACACTTGAATGTAATCAAAGAAGACTGATCGGACTCAAGACTGGAGAAATACACAGCGTTCCTCCGGTGTCTCGGAGTCCCGTTCCTCTTTATTCAGTGATAGTATGAATAGAAGATTCTGGGAAGAGTTGTTAACCCAGAGGAAATGTAACCCTCTATTGTCCCGTCACTCCACAGCTTCTGTTCAGAGCCACTGACAATGGAGGGCCCCCGTCATTTATTGCGGATCTGTAGCGAAGCAGACGTTTTCTTATTTAGATTTTCTGCAGATAAGCGTACTTGATATCCAAAAGCTTTCTATCTCTGACAGTGCATATTTCTCTATCAGGTTTAGACGTTAAGAGCAGGAAACTACAGGATTTTGGGCAGCAATTCATTGCTTGGTAAGAGTGACGGTTAAATACGCTCATTCAGCACCAGGTTTTCCACCCCTATTGAGTGAAAGACCAACAAGTTGTTTTTTCGCTCCCTTTTTTAGCAGCCTTACCCGCGTTTTCCCATTCATTTTCTCCATAGGAATTTCGGAACGTTTTATAGATTTTTAACTAGAAATGCATTCGACTACATTACTGTGGCGTGCACCAATCGAGAATCAACATTGGTGGCCTTTCTGACATTGCTAATACACACGAAAGTAATTGGTGCACTTTGCTGTTTCTGGACCTTTGTGCACATTGAAGACATTGAAAGGACACATCTTGACTGCAATTTAGCCTCAAAAGTTTGAAACAAGTTTTGGCAAGCACAGATTCGACTGAAAAAAAAATCATGCAAAAAAAAAAAAAGAAAATAGGACATTAGTTTGAATGTTTTGCAGATATTTTTTGTTATGAATGGATTATAAAAGTACATTTGGAGTGGCCCTCTCACTAGGTTTTGGAACAGAGTCGTTGTTTTAGAAAAAGTGATTTCCATCATTAATCGCTTACATGAGTGAGTGTGTGCGTGTGTGTGTGGCGCACTGGTTTGACCTACATTATGAGTTTGTATTCAGGTTTCAGGCCACGTCCCCTACATTATGAGAACATGCCGATGTCCTTGTAATTCAAAACGCAAAATAAACATACTAAACGATATTTTATTAAAAATGTAAAAATGCAGAAAGTTTTGTTTGATGGGTAGGTTTAGCGGTAGGGTTAGTGTAGGGGGGATAGAATATACAGTTTGTACAGTATAAAAACCATTACGCCTATGGAATGTCTCCAAAAACCACCTATACCAACACGTGTGTATGTGTGCGATGTGGATATGTGCATTAAAATTTGACACGTATAATAAGGGTTTTGATTTTCAGATTCTTCTCCAGACTGTATTTTGTATATTTTTCTCTCTCTCTCTCTCTCTCTCTCTCTCTCTCTCTCTCTCTCTCTCTTTTTCTTTTTCTTTGTCCTCCACATTCTCTTTCTTGCTCACCCCCCCCCCTGCATTTTCCCTCACACGACTTTCTCTCTTCTCAGATATCTTGATTTTATTTATCCTGCCTTGCACCCACTCCCTTATCCACTCTGTTTCTCCTACTGTTTGCAGAGCGCTCTTACTCTGTTCCCCTACTGTTCACGGACGCTATTCTCTCTCTACCAGAGCACTGAAAGCAGTAACCTAGCGAGCTTTTGCTGAAGGATGTTATAAATGAAAATTTAGCCAAAGTTCCATCAGCTTTGTCAACAGGACATGATGATGTGTGTTTCCTCTGCAAGACCTTTTTATTAAGGGAAAACAATTGTGACCTGTAAATATACACACAAGAAAATAATTTTCATGAAAACATGCCCCAGTCCTATTTCACCCCAAAATCTAAATAAAATAAAATTATATTTTGCATTCAGAAAACCATGCCTAATTTTTAAGGCCATTTTTTTGCTCTCATAGTTAACACATTAATGATTAAATATGCTGCCTTATTGTCATACTGTATTTTTTTTTCCCTTTTTTTTTATTATTACAGCATTTATTTAATTAGATTTTTTTTTTTTTTTTTAAATCTTCAGATGAGTGAAGAGCACTATTGCATAAATATTAAATGTCATGCACACAATACCTAATAATTAAATGTAGGCATATTTTTTTATTTTATATATTTAATATTTTATATGTATTTTAAAGGAATTGATTAAAGATTAACCACGATTTAAGTCTTTTTATTGATTGACAGCCCTATTGTGACTATTTTTTGACAATTATTTGTTTTTTTCTTTTGATTTTGGGTTGAAATATGATGCTGTTCTTGACAACTGTGAAATTCACAAAACGCCACACTAAAAACTAAAATGTAACTTTATTGTTAACCCAATTTTATTGGTGTTTTATAGCCACCATTTATATGGAGGGACCTGAAAAAGTGCATTTGTCACTCAAAAAGAGCCTCATTTAATTAGTTATTAGGCTTTTAAAGTTTTGGGTTCTGTTCCCCATTAGCACATATTTTATCTCCAACGAGATGATTGATTGATCGGCACGAGCCATTGCCTGCAAAACTGAATGCTTAAACTGTACTTTAAATTAAACTGATGATTATGTTTATTAGATTTCATACCTCATGGTCTTCCTTAATTATGTTAATTAATCTGTTGTTTTTTTTTCTTGAAAGTTTTTTCAGTGTCATCTCCGAAATTCCTCTCATATTGAAGTTTCACAAGATTAGTCTAAAAATGTATCATGCTAGCATACCTCGGCACAAAAAAGGAACACACATCACTTGTTTGGTTACAAAGAAAGATAAAGGAATCTATAAATTTTACATTTACAAGATCCTGCAACGAAGGCGTTGTAAGTTACTCTTTCTGGGCACCGCAGGTTCATGCAGCACCGACGTAAAGGAAAACCGCAACCTGGACAACGTCTCTTCTAAGGAGGGAGCTGGCCTGGTGGAGCAGCTCCCAAATGGTAGTGGAGGAGGGGGTCGCAAGCGCCCCCTGGAGGAGGGCAACAATGGCCATGCGCACTCGAAATTCAGAGCCAAGAAACGTAAGAAAACGCCAGGGCCGGTTCTGCCCAAGAACGCCCTGATGCAGCTGAACGAGATCAAACCAGGCTTGCAGTACAAGCTTCTCTCGCAGACCGGCCCGGTCCATGCGCCGGTTTTCGTCATGACCGTCGAGGTTAACGGGCAGTTGTTCGAGGGCTCGGGGCCCACAAAGAAAAAGGCCAAGCTGAATGCCGCTGAGAAGGCCCTGCGTTCATTTGTCCAGTTCCCTAACGCGTCTGAGGCGCACCTGGCCATGGGCCGTACGCTCACCGTCAACACGGATTTCACCTCCGACCAGGCTGACTTCCCTGACATGCTCTTCAACGGGTTTGAGACGCCGGCACCGCCCGAGGAATCTTTTTTTCTGGGCTCCAACGGCAACGGCTCCTTAAACCCGCTGGGAGAGTATCCCGTGCCCCAGGCGGCAGGTACGAACAGCCTTGTGCAGGCGCCCCTGCCCCAACCCTCCTCCTTCACCTCCTCGACCAGCGGCAAGAACCCCGTCATGATTCTCAATGAGCTGCGGCCAGGCCTCAAATACGAGTTTGTGTCGGAGAGCGGGGAGAGCCATGCAAAGAACTTTGTGATGTCGGTGACTGTGGACTCGCAGACGTTTGAGGGCTCGGGCCGAAATAAGAAACTCGCTAAAGCCCGGGCTGCCCAGGCGGCTCTGTCTGCGCTCTTCAACATGCAACTGGACCAGACCCCGTCACGCCAACCCATCCCCAGAGAGGGCCTACAGCTGCACCTGCCACAGGTAAGAGATCCACACCTCGGATTCGCCTTAGTTTTAGGATTAGCCCGAAAACTTGGCTACACATAATGATTGATGTATCTTAAAGGGTTAGTTCACCCGAAAAAGTCATTAATTATTCACCCTCATGTGGTTCCAAACCTGTAAGACCTTCGTTCATCTTCAGAACACAAATGACGATCTTTTTGATGAAATCTGAGGGTTTTATGTTCCTCCATTGACAGCAATGTAATTAACACTTTCAAGGCCCAGAAAGGTAGTAAAGACATCATTAAAATAGTCCATGTGACTACAGTGGTTCAACCTTAATTTTATGAAGCGAGGAGAATACTTTTTGTGTGCAAAAAACAAACAAAAATAACGACTTTATTCAAACAGCGCAGCACTTCCAGAACGCCAGCTTACCATTGGCCGACGCTGTTCACCTGAGCACCACAACGCATGCGCACGAGTCGTTCTGCCGTAGAACTAGGAAGTGCTGCACTGTTTACACTGCATCAACAGCGTAAGAGTCTGACACAGGCTAGAAGAAATTGTTGAATAAAGTCGTTATTTTTGTTTGTTTTTTTGCACACAAAAAGTATTCTCGACGCTTTATAAAATTAAGGTTGAAACACTGGAGTCACATGGACTATTTTAACAATGTTTTTACTACCTTTCTGGGCCTTGGAAGTGTTAATTAAATTGCTGTCTATGGAGGGGTCAGAGAGCTCTAGGATTTCATAAAAAAATATCTTCATTTGTGTTCCGAAGATGAATGAAGGTCTTACGGGTTTGGAACCACATGAGGGTGAATAATTAATAACAGAATTTTTATTTTTGGGTGAACCTTTAAGGGGTCATTCACACAGAGATGTTGTGTTCAAAAAAACACAACATCTAGCGTGTTAAACACGCTAGATGTTATGAGCAACATTGAGACGCAATGCAGCAGGCATATAGATGAGGTTGGATTCTAGCATTAAAAACAGCTAGATATAGTGCAACATTGGCAAATCAATTCCCATGTTTCATAAACGGCCTTTAACCCTTTTGTTTATTCACCAGTTTTTTTGAGAGACTTTAATTATTAATAGCTAGCTATGCATCAGTATAGTAATGGTTTATTTATACCCTAGAGATAGGCAGGCCTCAACTGGTAAAGAAATATTATACAATAAGATTGCATTACAGTTATAGTTTAATAAAAGTTACAGAATATTTTCACAAGCACTGCAGAGACTACTTTAATGTTGAACCTCATTTAAACATTTTTTTGTACTGTGGCTTCCTTTAAACACACACATCAGACTGTCTAATAAAGTCTGATAGTATCTGATGTGTAACAATCTGATAAATAACAGACATCGGTCTTTCACATCTCAAAAATGTTTAATTGAAGTTTCTGATCCATTTAAGTTTATCAGAGATCATCGTCTAAGCCTTTATGTCGTGATGAGCAACGCCGGCACATTATGGCCATTTTCATTATGAACAAAGCCTAATGGAAATGAAGATGGGCTCTGTTAAAACATTGGGATGGATTGTGTGAAATAGCTAAAAAAAAAATATTCTTGTAATAAAAAAAAAATATATATATATATGTGTATATATATATGTGTATATGTATGTGTGTCAAAACAAAATTTATTCAGACACCTTTAACATTTCTCACATTATCACAGTTTATTCGCTATAGTTTAGAAAATGGTAATAAAATACGACAAGAACTCAGAGTTAAACTGTGTCAGAATAAATTCAACTTGATAATGTCAGATAACTTTGATAGAAAGGTATGTAATGGATTACAATCAACCAATCAGCTGTCAGCTGTTAAATTTAAGTACACAATTAGATAATACCAATTTAGGTCAACCAATTACCAAGCAATGCTTAATTTTGTTCAGTCTGTGGTGTAAAAGGTCGCATTAGCAATTAAAGAAAAACACTTATGCAAAACATGGTCAGGTCAAAGTGTAATTTTGGTCCCAAATTTTTATAAATTTTACTGGTAGTCCACTGTATGAAGAATTTTTGGGTATGTCACAGTTACATATGTCACAGTTCACTTTATTTTGCTATCCTCACTTACATAAATGAACTATAGTGTCCTGCACCCACTAGTAAAAAATTATATCTGGTATCTGAATAATTTTTGGTTTATGTGTGTGTATATGTGTATATGTATATGTGTGTGTGTGTGTGTGTGTGTGTGTGTCTATATATATATATACACACACACACAGTGGGGAGAACAAGTATTTGATACACTGCCGATTTTGCAAGTTTGCCCACTTACAAAGCATGTAGAAGTCTGTAATTTTTATGATAGGTACTCTTCAACTGTGAGTGACGGAATCTAAAACAAAAATCCAGAAAATCACATTGTATGATTTTTAAGTAATTAATTTGCATTTTATTGCATGACATAAGTATTTGATACATCAGAAAAGCAGAACTTAATATTTGGTACAGAAACCTTTGTTTGCAATTACGGAGATTATACGTTTCCTGTAGTTCTTGACCAGGTTTGCACACACTGCAGCAGGGATTTTGGCCCACTCCTCCATACAGACCTTCTCCAGATCCTTCAGGTTTCGGGGCTGTTGCTGGGCAATACGGACTTTCAGCTCCCTCCAAAGATTTTCTATTGGGTTCAGGTCTGGAGACTGGCTAGGCCACTCCAGGACCTTGAGATGCTTCTTACGGAGCCACTCCTTAGTTGCCCTGGCTGTGTGTTTCGGGTCGTTGTCAAGCTGGAAGACCCAGCCACAACCAATCTTCAATGCTCTTACTGAGGGAAGGAGGTTGTTGGCCAAGATCTCGCGATACATGGCCCCATCCATCCTCCCCTCAATACGGTGCAGTCGTCCTGACCCCATTGCAGAAAAGCATCCCCAAAGAATGATGTTTCCACCTCCATGCTTCACGGTTGGGATGGTGTTCTTGGGGTTGTACTCATCCTTCTTCTTCCTCCAAACACGGTGAGTGGAGTTTAGACCAAAAAGCTCTATTTTTGTCTCATCAGACCACATGACCTTCTCCCATTCCTCCTCTGGATCATCCAGATGGTCATTGGCAAACTTCAGACGGGCCTGGACATGCGCTGGCTTGAGCAGGGGGACCTTGCGTGCGCTGCAGGATTTTAATCCGTGACGGCGTAGTGTGTTACTAATGGTTTTCTTTGAGACTGTGGTCCCAGCTCTCTTCAGGTCATTGACCAGGTCCTGCCGTGTAGTTCTGGGCTGATCCCTCACCTTCCTCATGATCATTGATGCCCCACGAGGTGAGATCTTGCATGGTGCCCCAGACCGAGGGAGATTGACCGTCATCTTGAACTTCTTCCATTTTCTAATAATTACGCCAACAGTTGTGCCTTTTCTCACCAAGCTGCTTGCCTATTGTCCTGTAGCCCATCCCAGCCTTGTACAGGTCTACAATTTTATCCCTGATGTCCTTGCACAGCTCTCTGGTCTTGGCCATTGTGGAGAAGTTGGAGTCTGTTTGATTGAGTGTGTGGACAGGTGTCTTTTATACAGGTAACGAGTTCAAACAGGTGCAGTTAATACAGGTAATGAGTGGAGAACATTAGGGCTTCTTAAAGAAAAACTAACACGTCTGTGAGAGCCGGAATTCTTACTGGTTGGTAGGTGATCAAATACTTATGTCATGCAATAAAATGCAAATTAATTATTTAAAAATCATACAATGTGATTTTCTGGATTTTAGATTCCGTCTCTCACAGTTGAAGTGTACCTATGATAAAAATTACAGACCTCTACATGCTTTGTAAGTCGGAAAACCTGCAAAATCGGCAGTGTATCAAATACTTGTTCTCCCCACTGTATATATGTATATATGTGTGTGTGTGTGTGTGTATATATATATGTATGTGTATGTGTGTACTGTATATACAGTATATAAAGGGTCTTTATATATTACTTTATTTTGTTTTGTATTCAAAGATTTTAATAATTTTCATTATATGTACCAACATAGCACATAGTAATTTATCTACATATATTTTTGCTAAAATGTTTTAATATAAAAAAAAAACTAATTTTTGAGTTTTTCAAACAAACAAAATCTAAATTGACACACTTAATTGGCCTGAACTGATTCATTTTGTTAAAGTCATACTAACCAGCTCCTAATGACTTGCTTCTCTTTTACTGTTTTTGTACTCGGGAGTTGTGAGAAGGAACTTGATACTTTGGACCTTTTAGGAAATTTTAATGGCCAAATAAAAAACGTGTTAAATCATTATGGTATACGGAATGTTGCTTAATGTCATGTCTCTAGCAGAGCATTGTGAATATGTCATGCATATTCAATATATTGCTCACCCCACCAGTGAAACAACACAGTGACCAACGACTGGCGTTTGTGTGAGAAGACGTCTATTTACACATTTCTAAAATCCTCTGTTAATCCTGCTTTTGAGATAAGGCCAGGCCTGGAAGCGACCCAATCTTAATTAACATCTTCCTCTGAACCGTGTCAAAACAAGAACATTTTGTTTCAGCCTGCCCACTACCTGTCCACTAAAGAGCAGTCCTGTCAGCCGCATGTTTTGTCTCTGATGCTGATTGCTCTTGGGCTGTCTGTCTGTGTGACACGTACAGCACCATGAATGCAAAACCCCATTATCCATTCCTAATCTGATACCCACAAATTTAACATGTTGTCAATATGAGACCAGAGGCGAATAGGTGTATCTGTTTTAACCAGATGGCAAGAGGTTAAATAGACTCTCATCATGGGACAACTGATCGTTTTCGTTTTTCCTACACTCATGTGGCGATACGTACTGACCTTACATCAAGGATGGAAGGTTGAATGCTATAGGCCATTATGGCCATCTTAATTAGGAACAAAGCCTAATGGAAATGAAGCTGGGCTCTGGGATGGATTGTGTGATTTAGTTTAAAAAAAAATAATAAATTATCCTTTTTTTGACGATATTCTATCATAAAAGGACATTATATTGTGATATCACTTGTTACCATTACTTATAAAATTACTTAAACTGATTAGCACTCAAAATTATAAATGATATATAAAATTTCCTACAGTATATAATATTTTATTATATAATATTTAGGGCTGTCAAAATTAACGCATGCGATTTTAATTTTTTCAGTTTAACACATTAAAAATATTCAAGGAATTTAACGCAGTATCCGTTTTGTTCCGTCATCCTTTGGTTAGCTACATTTATATGATCACACTCTTATTCATGCAGATGCTTTTAAACTATTCAAGTGCGATAAGACACAAAAGAGAACGCAGTGCTGTACTGGCACTCGTCTGTGAATCTCCCGTCTGTGTGAGACACACACACTTTTGCGCACAGAAAGCCGCATCAGACAGTGCTTGAACGGACAAAAACTTTTTAAATTATGCCAAAAGGCCAGTTTTGTTGAGTATCCTTGCAAGCACAGTCTTAAATGAGTTAAATGAAGTCTTAAATGAACGTAAAGAGTTGTGAGAAAATGGAATGTGTGTCAGACCGTGTCATGTGCGGCAGGTCTTAAAGTGACAGCAGCCTAATAAACCTGCTACTGTCTGTCATTAAGGATAATCAAAGAACAAAAGAAAAAGAAAATCACTCACTGCTTTTGACTGGATAACTTTTGTAGCATTAATAAGGATTATTCTATATTTAATTTATAATTTATGCAGTGAAGACTGTAAATGTTTGATAACTTTATTTAGTTTCTGTATACATCCTACCCATTAGACCTACCTGGAAATCTTAAAGCACTGTTTACAAGGTTACATGGGTCAAAAACAATGAAAACTATAACTTTTTGTGCATTTTGACAGGACAAGTAAAAATCTGAACTGGTCTAACTGGGCCAATAGAATAAATTGAGCCCTGATATATTGAAGTGCACCGGTAAATGTGACATTTATTACAATGGGTTTATGTGAAGATTGTTTTAAGTTCACTTAAATTAAAAGTTGTTAAATTTTTAAAGCCTAATGTTAAAATCGATAGCTTTCGCTTATACTGTAATGCTGGATGGCTATAATGGCTAAAATTGAGGGGGAAAAATCAATTTCATAGAGGCATCAGTAGCATTATTGGTATCGGTGATGCTGACCTTCTTTCAAAAAAAAGATGGCATTAAACAAATATTTAAAATATGGTTTTCTGCATTCATTTGGAGATTGTCAAATTATTACAATATAAATATATATTAAAAACATAAATGAAATAGAAACAGAAAACAGAAAAATGTGCGATTTAATTAGTTACTTTTTTTTAATCTATTAACAGCGCTAATAATATTACGTTTATTTATTTGGACTATATAAAAATTCGGGATGCACCGAAATTTCGGCCGCCGAAAATGGCATTTTCGGGTTTTGGCCGAAAGACAAAAAAGACAGAAAATATGAGCCGAAAATATGCCGTCCCGCCCATCCGTGTTCGGCGATCAGGTTTCACTCTCTCGCAGCATGTTTTGTAACTTTGCGAGCGGCTCCACCTCCGAAGATGCACAGCTTCGAAACGGCTGCTCCGTGTTCCGCTCCGTGTGCGCCGCGTGCAGACATGACATTTCTCTGGACTTGTTTCTGTTTGCACTAGCCCTACTGTGCTGTAATATGGGATGGTATAGCCGTGCTGGGGTAAAATGACGCTGCCCTCTCATTCACTGACCCGCTCCTCGCTCTCTGCTCACATGCTCTGATAATAATAGTTTTCTAGGACTATACATTATTTTGATAATTGGTCAAAAAATAAATCTGTTAAATCTGATTTTGTTGCATAGAACTGAATGAAGAATAATATATTGATATTAATATATTGATATTAATTAGTGCTGGGGAAAAATTAATCGTGATTAATTGCATCCAAAAAAAAAGTTTGTGTTTACATAATATATGTGTGTGTACTGTGTATAATTATGTATATATAAATACACACACATGCATGTATATATTTAAGAAATATTTGCATGTATATACTGTGTATATATAATTTATCATATATATATATATATATATATATATATATATATATATATATAATTTTTTAATAAAAAAAATAACATTGTTCTTAAATATATACATGCATGTGTGTGTATTTCTATATACATAATAATTATACACAGTACACACACATATATTATGTGTAAACAAACTTTTATTTTTGGATGTGATTAATCATGATTAATTTTTCCCCAGCACTAATATTAATATATTGATATTTAATATTATTTGAATATAGGCCTATTTTCTATCTAATTATTGTGTTACTTTAAATAAAAGTGTGGTTATTTTATTTTATTGGCTTGTATTTTTTTAATTCAGATTCAGTAAAATTATTGAATTTAATTAAAACATCTAATAATAATACAATTATACAAAAAACAATAATTAAATAATTATTTAAAAAAAGTAATTTTCTGTTTCGGTTTTCGGCCAAATGTATCCAGAATTTTCGGTTTCGGCCCAGAATTGTCATTTCGGTGCATCCCTAATAAAAATGATACAAAATTACTATATAAAAAGTTATATAAAATTACTTTTTATAGTAATTTGCATAAAATTCACACACACATATATATATATATATATATATGTATATGTATATGTGTATGTGTGTGTATATTAGGGCTGTTAATTTTATTAATTTGTTATATTAATTTGCGATTAATTAATCACACACCAAAAGATCATTTAAAGTTGTTATTGTGTTAGATGAGAAAATAATTGAATAGACATTACACAAAAAGTAGCAACTGTTCTGCTGTGGCTTTGTTTGGAACTATTTTCATTGGCGAAATTGAGCAAAAACAGACAATATTGTGAGAGATTGCTAAACTATACCATGTGATATAAAAAATCCATAGAGGGGGCAGTTTTTGCCCTCATATCTTGAATTGTAGTGGCATTTTAACTTCATTCGTATATGCTTCATCACACAGTCAGTTGTTAAACGCATTAATAATTTGAACACATTTTTTTTCATAATTAACATATTAAATTGACAGCTCTATTATAATTTTTATTATTTTAAATATGTTTAATTATTTTTTTTATTTTATATATTAATATTTTACATTTATATAGCATTTGGTGGTTTAATAAATTGCAAAATTCCCTATTGTGATTTAATCACTATTAATTTTGCATTTCTATAGGAAACATTCTCAAGAATGTTATTTGTCTTTGAAATGTTTTTTATCTCTGCGTTAGCCTCCTTTTTTCCACTTTCTTAGTTTCCTAGACTGCTCTCCTGTGAAATCTGTCAGCGTCTAGTTGGCCAGTGAATTTCCTGTCATCTGTCCCCAGGCGCTAATGGAAAATGAAAGCAAATAAAGATGATGGTGGAAACTAGTGTGTTTTATCATGAGAAAAAAACACAGCCTTCTGTTCAGTGGGAGATTTCGCCATTTCCTGATAATGTATCGGGATGCTCCGCTTAAAACTCCCATTAGCCGTCTCCGACTGAGTGACTCTGAAGTATTTGGGAAGCAATGTTAGACTAATGTCTCTAATTCGTGCCCATTCGGCCATTGATTTTTCCTTGGCATAATCATTTTCCAGTATATTAAGGAATGTGAAGTGGAGGGCACTGTTAGCAGAAAGGAATCTCAGAGGTGCCTGAAGGGTTTCGATGAAATATTGATATTATATTGCAGCAGCAGAAGGTGAATCTGAGGTCTACGGTAAATTCTGCTTTACAGTCATCCATAGAGGGCAGGGTCAACTGAATGGAATTTCATTTGTGTGCTTTCTGTTACAAATCAGTATAATTGTCTGTACTATTTTGTGTTGAAATTCAGTGTAAAACCTCTACTTTTAATCTCGAATATTTCTGAGTTAGAAAAGCATATTCAACAAGGAAAAAATACAGGGCCTTGACTTGATTTTATCCATCAGGAATTGATTAAATCATGAGAAGTGTGTATTACATATTAATGCAAGTTTGTTGAAGGGGAGAGGATAAAAAGGGTGAGGATGACTTGATGTTTTTAATGTCATGAAGTCGGTACTGTTTTCAATATTCCATGTCTGCCTGTAGCAGTATCAAAGATGTGTTGATGTGTGTTCATGTATTACGGAGTCTGACAGCTGTTTGCTCTTTACCAGGTTCTTGCAGATGCCGTTTCTCGTCTGGTAGTGGACAAATTCAGCGAGCTCACTGACAACTTCACGTCTCCACATGCACGGCGGAAAGTTCTGGCGGGTGTTGTCATGACAACAGGTAGAGTTCTGCATAGGAATTAGAACTGAGAACAAGTTCTTATTCAGAAATGGTCCCATTTAAAAAAAACTGAAAAAAGGCTGAACATCTGCATTTTGCCACCAAATGGCTCTGAGACTGTTCTTTACAAGTAATCTGTTAAGAAGATTTGAACTCATTAGTAATCTTTTTGAATCAGCCTAATGAATCACTCACTGACTGCATGATGGTATATCATGTACTTGAAATGAAGTCTACTTTTACAACTACAAAAAAAGTCATTAATGAAATCAAGGAATCAGATCCTTTAACGACTAAAAACTTTACATTTCTAGATATTCCTAGACTTCAAAATAGTTTTCACGTGTGAGTGAGTGTTGTGTGATTTTTGTTGGTTCAGTATTCAGTCCTGGTATGTTTCCTCCTGCTTTTAACTCAGGCACTGATGTCAAGGACGCTCAGGTCATCTGCGTCTCCACGGGAACCAAGTGTATAAACGGCGAGTATATGAGCGACCGTGGCCTGGCGCTTAACGACTGTCACGCTGAAATCATTGCTCGTCGCTCCCTGATCAGGTATCTCTACATGCAGCTGGAGCACTTCTTAAGGTGAGACGCCGCCTTCACTGTCTTGCATGTCTGTGTACGTCTCATTTGTCATCATAGCATGATGGATGATGGATGATGTTTAGTCTAGCAGAAAGGGAAATTAAACTTGAATTGTTATTATAAATTTGTTATTGTATACAGTTTTAGATAGAGATGCAAAATGAATTGTGATTAATCATGAAATGGCCTTTTGCAATTTATTAAACCACCAAATTCTATATAAATGTAAAATATAAATATATAATATAAAAATATATTTAAAAATATAATAATAATAATAATGAAATGTTAGTATGGATATATTTGCATATATTTATTTAAATCACAGTATTTGGTGGTTTAATAATGATAATAATAATAATAATAATAATAAAAATTATGTATTGAGCATTTATACCAATACATTTATTTAGTCGTGATATAGCCTTTTGTAATTTGTTAAACCACCAAATGCTGTGATGTAATGAAAAAATTAATATATATATGAATATACATATGTGAATATATATTTATGTATATTTTGTGTGTGTGTGTGTGTAATGCATATAATCATGTATCTTTAAATACACACATACATGTGTGTGTATATATATGACCTTGGA